>JACWQW010000030.1:0-334192 GCA_014849355.1 Cryphonectria radicalis
CTTCTCCACTTAAATCAACCACAACATAAACCCACCACAACAGTAACACTTTATTTGACGATGTGTGCCTATCCTACCGCCCCCCGCCCCCCCCGGGCGGGGCCCCCCCCCCCCCCCCCCCCCCGCCTCTGAAATCAGACCCACGCAAGAGAGAGAGAGAGAGAGAAAGAGAGAGAGAGAGGGAGAGAGAGACTCTCTCGGAAGATACTCTCTTTTCATCGTCTGTCCAGCTTTGCACGTGTCGGATGCTCTGGACACTACGGTCATGTCGGAGCAGAATGAAGGTCCCAACGTCGACGACCTGACCCCGGAAGAGGCCAGCCGCATCATTCACTCTCATCGCAAAGTACGATATGGTACGGTGTGCCTTACTTGTGTCTGCGTACCTCAGCCCCTTCCCCTGAGAAATACCTCACTTGCCGATATCATCGGCGTTCCCTTGACAGCACTCTCTCGCTTATACCTCCTCCATCTCTGATCTATCCATCTCTTTTGTCTCTCTGAAGTGCCATATATGCTCACCAATGCCTCTCTCCCTCCTCCTCCTCCTCAGGGACCGCGTGTTGGCCATGTCGCCAGCGCAAGGTCAAGTGTGACAACAAGCAGCCGTGCGAGAACTGCGTCAAGAGGGAACACCCCCAGCTGTGCTCCTACAAGCCAAACCGGTCAGCCAAGTCCAGTGCCTCTGATGGGACCGCGCACGTCAGTAAGAAGAGGGCTCTGTCCGCCGAGGATCAAGACCACGGCTCCCGCGAGATGAGCAGCGACATCAAGCCTGATCCTGCCATGCGCTCTTTCGGTATTCCCTTCCGCTCCAGTCGTCATGAAGAGGCGACGGACCCTGATGAGCTTGAGTGTGATCTGACCCCAATCTCAGTTGACTCCGAATCAGCTGAGGTTACGAGGTATCTCGGCCAGAACAGCATACCTGCCCTGCTGAGGGAACAATCCTCCCCCAATGACCGGCCCGAGGGGGTCGACCACATCCGCCAGGACATGCGGTCCATCCTGGGACTGGACAACTCCGCCCCGTTTCCCCTCATGTCTTCCAGGCACCTGGAGAAGCTGACTGCCGACATCTCGGCAGAGCTGCCGTCGGACAGGGAGGTTTACAAGTAGGTTGAACTCGGCCGTCGTTGCACCCTTCTCCCCCCCCCCCCCCTCTACACACCTTGGCTAGAGTCAGGCCTTGAAAAAAATTTTAATTCTTGTCGAGACCCTTTCTTTTGACACTTCCAGGCTGTTCCGCACCTACAAGGAGATCCCTCAGGTCTTCTGGGGCTTCGTCATCGATATTGACGATCTGGAGTCGAAACTGATGGACTACCTGGAGGAGAGGGCCAAGAACGCGAGGAGCGCCACCAAGGCGCCCAGGAAACCAGTCTCGGCTTCGTGGCTCGCCATCCTCTTCGCGGTCCTCGCCGTGGGCTCTCAGTACCACGACTCGCCCTATCATATCCGGACCAGCAGCTCGCAGAAATACCTTCAAATCTCTATGCACTTCCTTCGGCTCGGCAACTTCCTCCTCAGGCCCAATTTCGACTCGATACAGGCCTTGCTTCTTGTCTCGTTTAGTCTGCTGAACGACATGAAGGCCGAAGGGTCTTGGGCCCTGCTCGGCCTCACCTGTCGGCTTGCCCTGTCGCTCGGCCTTCACCGCGTGAACACACACCCCCCGACGGACCCGGAGGGGCAAAGGAAAGAATTGATCAGGAGGAAGTTATGGTGAGAAACTTGGCATTCTGCCAAACGCCTACGGGCCAAGAGAAAGTAGCTGACTGTGGCAGGTGGTGCTGTCTGTGGCATGACACCCTAACATCGTTATCCTTTGACCGGTAATGTCTCTCTCCGTCGCTCGCAGCTTTATCCCCGAACCTCTCACTGACGCCCGAGGAAGCGCACCTATGACGAACATCCCCTGCTGCCCGATCCCCCTGTCTCCCAAGGCCGAGACCGATGGCCTCACCTACCTCGAGGCTATGTACCACCTCTGCGAACACATCAACCGACGTCTCAACCCAGACGCCCTCGCAGAGGCGACCTACGTGCAGATTCTTGACAACTGTGAGGCCATCGAGAAGCTGCGCGATCGCGTCGTCCCTCAGATCCGCCACAAGGAGGCCTGCAAGTCAGCCGTCGACCGTCTTCAACACTTTGCCATCCGCCTTCACACGAGCTTCGTCGCCTCGGTGTGCTGCCGGCCGGCGCTCAAGCGGGGCGCGGGGAGCAACCTCAGCTCGTCCGAGAGCAGGGTCCTCGCCAGCAGGTGCAAGGAGAACCTGACCGAGACGGTACGCATGTTCCTGGCCATGCACCAGCTGTCGGTCATCCCCACGCGGTCGTGGGCCTTCACGTATCATGGTCTCTCCTCGGCCGTCCTCCTCGGCCTCCTCCCGGAGACCAAGGCCGACCCCGAGATCCGCCAGCTTCAGGGCGACCTCATCTCGGCCCTGTCGGCCACGGCTGCCAAGGACCAGACCTCGCCCATGCCGCATATCCACAGGACAGACAAGGACATCGAACTCTCCGGCCCGCTCTCGCGAGCCCTCGTGGCGCTGAAGAACATTTACGACCACGGGCATGTGATGGGCTCTGCGCTTAGGCGCGACAACGGCACCCGCTCTGGAACACGCACGCCTCTGGCCATCAATCAGCTTACCAACCCCCATGTTGGTCTCATCGAAGGGACGGACCCAAGTCTGCTCGCGCCCTATCCGCAGCAGCAGGGGGGTGGGTCAACTAGCGCACAGGGGCTGGATCCCCATCAGGATGCTGCACTCGCGATGGCAGAGCTGCAGAACGGAAGCTCAATAAGCGACTTGGCTAGGTGAGTGATACTGACCCCTCCCTCTCTCCCTCTCCCTCTCCCTCTCCCGGCCCTCATCTGCATCCATGGATGCGCTCGGTCATAGCTAACCAAGCCACCACCAGCTTGCCTTTTGGCTCGACTGCACAGCAGCCACTGGGAATGCCAGACCTGAGTACGCTCGACTCGAACGCGTATATCGAGCCTATGGAACTCTATGATTCCATCTTCTGGGGTAAGTCTACCCGTGCGCATCTCCTTTATTCATTGGGTGGGGGTTGATCACGACGAGCGCTTACATATGTGTGGTTGTTGATGACAGAGTCCCCCGACCCTTGGAACTCTGGTCTGGACTCGATGAGTTTCGACTTTCTCGCGCAGCCGCCGCCGGGCCAGCCACCACAGCAGCAATTTTACTTTTGAGAAGTGACCACTCATCTGAACTCTTCTTGGATTTATAACCCTCGGACTGTTGTGTCAAGCGTTCATCGCAAGATCCATAATCTCCTGGTTGTGACTGGACTACCTTGGCCCTTTTTCTTCTTCTTCTTCTTCTTCTTCTTCTTCTTTCTCTCTTTCCCTTGTTGCTTGCAGTATTGCGCGCTGAGGCGTCGATATCATCATCATTGGGGAGTTTTTTTTTTTTCTCTCCCGGAAAAAGGTGTCTTGGTCTGGCTCGGTGCCGTTGCTAAATTGTTCCATAGCGGGGGGGGGGGGTCTTCTGGCAGTATGTGTTGAGGATCCATGCATTGGATGAAGAAGGAACTATTGATTGGTTCAGGTAGATTGCCAAAGATAAAATCAAAGAATATATTCGATGTGCTCGTATCGGATTTGTGTACACTCAATCTGCCCATGTGCCTTCCTGCCGAGGGGAGGTGAGGACTAGTAACGGGTATTAGGTAGCAAGGACGGTAGCGAGCCAGCCAAACAGAGGTCTTGAAAATATGCATAGTCACTCTAGTCTTCTCACTGACGCCTGACAGCGGTTCATCAGTCCCGTGTCTCTCGACACCACGACGCCTCTTCCACAACAAGAACAACCAGGACACCCACCACTTCACTTTCTTCTCCAACCCACCACCAACACGAAGATGTCACCAGCCACAAGGCTCCACGTCAGAGCTGGGATGCGCTAGGAAGATGTCACGTTGTTCTGTACGAAAATATGATGGGTGGGTGGTGATGAATGGAGGAGGGGAGGAGGGATGCTATCGTGGCGCTGACAGGAAAGGAGGAGAAGGGGGGGGGGGGTTGGGGAAGTGCTAGTGGTGAGATTGGAAAAAGGCGGGGGAAAAGAGACAACAGCTATGATGGATGAGAGATTTTGGGGAGGCCAACTCAAAGTGGAAGAGTAAGAAAGAAAAAGAAAGAGGACAGGAGATAGAATCGTTCAAGCAGGGGTTGCTGGGAAGTAATCAACTGCTGACAGCCTCGCCGTCGTCGTCGACGTACCTTGCAGTGCTTGCCAGCGGGGGATGATGATGCTGGATGGATTACAGCCCTAGGGTAGGCCAACTAGGAAAGTGGATCTCGGGGGGGAAATAAACTATAGCAGCACCCTCTGTAGTACAACAGTATTGATTTATTAGGTACAAAGTACAAAGTACCAGGAATGACGATGACGATGGATGACAGACAGACAGGCAGACAGCCGCCGGCATGCAACGGGGTCAGTGAGTCGTTCCTGCCCAGAACCCAGAATCAGCAGGAGCAAACCCCGCACAAACCAGGTCATCGCCGACTGACCCAAGAAAGGAGCAGCAATCGACAGAGAGGGTATTTGTCGTCAGAGGAAATATCGATATGCTGACATCTCATGGACGCACGCGCACAGCACACACATAGGTTCATCGATGAACAACCACCGTCCATCCGAGAACCGACCCTGGGCAATGCGAGGACACACTCTATGCCAGACGACGACCCCACTCATACACCACTCATACACCACTCACACCCATCCATCCAGCCATCCAGCCAGCCCCAGCTTTCGTTTTCTTTCGCGTCCCGAGATCGACTTCTTCCCTGACTTCCCGTGCCAATTTTGGTCCGTCCATCCGTCACTGACGGCACTAGCATGGGTATCGCCAGGCAGAACAAGAAAGAGAAGAAAAATAAGACGACAGATGCAGCAAGCCAGCAAGCAAGCATGCATGGTTGTGGAGTACGGTGCTTTCCGGGCCGGGGGGAGGGGCTCAATAGGCTAAGGCCATGTTATTGTGATCGGCCCTTCTCGAGGCGGACTACAGACCGCTACTGCTGTGCCATGAGCACAACCCAGGACAGAAGCAGTATCGATGGTATGCAGGACGGAACTCGCCTCGACCTAACCTGCTCTCCAGGCACACCACCCCTGACGATTCCACCCCACACACCCACCCAACAGGCCCTGTCCGTCTTGGCTGGGGTAAACGACGACGATTACAATCCTCCCGCGGCACTTCATCCGTGGTCGTGGGGTTGGTTCATGGGACGAACCAATATGGGGTAGAGAAGAGGGAGGAAGCAGTAGGGGAGAGAGGGATCGAGGGACGGAGAGGAGGAAGAACAACAACAAGAGGAAGAAGGGAGAACAGACGAACGAGGCTTAGGGCTGACCTTCACAAGCTCGTCACAGGGATCAAGGCCCATACCAGACCAGAATGACGCCCAAATCACCCTCTTTTTCTTCTTATTTTTGTTCCCCTTTCCCTCTTCCGATTTTAAATTTTTTTTTGGGTTTTTCCCGCTCTTCCTCGTGATGATGTATTTTATCATGCGGAGTAGCTCCCGAGCTCCCGCGGTCATAGATGGTTCCGAGCTTGGCGGGCGGGTCCTCTCTCAACCGTCAGGTGGTGCAAGGTTATGTACGATGGTATGTGGTCGTCTATTTCTCCTTTGGGTCTCTTAGTGGTGATGGTGTGGTGGTGGTAGTGGAGGAGGAGGAGGAGCAACAGGAACAAGTAACTCTCGCCGTCATACGTTGCCAAGGGGAAAACCTGGTTGATCTATACTATCCTGCATAGTCGATCGTGTCGTGACGTTCCCCCCTGGTCCCCTTGTCTTGTTCTGTTTTTTTTTCTTTCTTTTTTTCTTTTCTGGTTCGGCCCCTTACGTTGTACTACTAGCAGAAGTAAGATCCAAGATCCGAACCCCAATTTTCACCCATACCTAAGCTGTTTTTGTTGATTCACACATGCTTATTTTCTTACTTATTTCCCCTTCCTGCCCCCCGCCCCGCCTCGTCCAGTCAAGGAGAGTGAAAGGCCCTTGAATTTTTTGAGGCCGTCGTCCACTTCACTTCCTCCCCCCCCCCCTCTCCGGGCCTCCCTTCCTTCCTCTTGATGAATGTCCGTCTCCCTGTCTCTTGTTTTTATCATAAAGCCATAATATAAAAACCCAATTGGCTGTCCCTCCCCTTTCCTTATTCCTTGTCAAGGCGGCTTGAAAGGAAGCGATACACACACACACACACACACACACACACACAAGCATCTTGGGACCAGTGAGAGACGGTTCTTTTCCACACAGAGTTAGAGACAACATGAGAGGACCAGTTGCGGCTGTTCTCTGGCTGGCGAGCCTCGGCTCAGCCATTGCCCCCAGCGAGGTACGTATTCACAAACCATACAACCAGATACGCACTCTCATGAGATGGAGGGGTTACGGGCCAGGCCAGCTTGGAGGATATAGCCTCGCTCGTCAGCTCCTGCGGCAGCATGCCAGTCAGGCTCTCTGCCCTCTGGCCTGCAAAAACCACCAAGATGAAGATCTGCATGCATACATACATGTCACCCTTGTTGATATGTGCTGACATCGATCACGTCACAGCTTCACGAGCGGCAGCAGTCCGAGCTCGCCTCCTCAGACCCGTTCTACCCTTCGCCATGGATGGACCCTAACGCCGACGGTTGGGAGGATGCGTATGCCCAGGCCAAGGCCATAGTTTCACAGATGACCATCATGGAGAAGGTGAACCTGACAACAGGTGTCGGGTAAGTGTAACCCCATCCCCCCCACCAAACTCACATCCTGCCTGCCCTTTTCCACCAAGCCTAGTTAGTTCTATACTATTTTTTACTAGAAGAGCAGGCAAGGCTGACAAGACAAAAACAAATTACAGCTGGGAGAGTGGACTTTGTGTGGGAAACACTGGCAGCGTGCCCCGCCTGGGCATCCGAGGTCTGTGTCTGCAGGACTCGCCCCTCGGTGTCCGCTTCGCCGATTGGGTCTCTGCCTTCCCCTCCGGCCAGACTACCGCGGCGACATGGAGCCGTGACCTAATGTACCGCCGCGGTGTGGCCATGGGCCAGGAGCACAAGGGCAAGGGTATCGATATCCAGCTGGGTCCCGTCGCAGGACCTCTGGGCCGCTCGCCCGAGGGCGGCAGGAACTGGGAGGGCTTCTCTGTCGACCCTGTGCTGACGGGCGTCGGCATGTCTGAGACCATCAAGGGGATCCAGTCTGCGGGTGTGATGGCCACGGCCAAGCACTTCATTGGCAACGAGCAAGGTGAGTGTGTGTGTGTATTTTATATTATGTTTGTCCTTGACATATGATCAAAAACTAGGCTTGACTGTACTAACAACGTCGAAAATCAGAGCATTTCCGTCAGGCGCCAGAGTCGGTAGGGTATGGGTTCAACATCTCCGAGTCCATCTCCTCCAACATCGATGACAAGACCCTGCACGAGCTCTACGTCTGGCCCTTTGCAGACGCCGTCCGGGCCGGTGTGGGCTCCGTCATGTGCTCATACAACCAGATCAACAACTCGTACGCCTGCCAAAACTCCAAGATGCTCAACAACATCCTCAAGGGCGAACTCGGCTTCCAGGGCTTCGTCATGAGTGACTGGTCTGCCCAGCACACTGGTGTCGCGGGCGCTGTGGCCGGCCTTGGTAGGTTTTCTCCCTTTTCATTCTGAACTTATAGATCGCCCAGCTCTCACTCAGTGAACCAAAAGCTAACCAAATCCCCCCCCCCCCCCCCCTCTCTCTTCACTCTAACAGACATGTGCATGCCTGGTGACACCGCCTTCGATACAGGCGACTCCTACTGGGGCTCTAACCTCACCATTGCCGTCCTCAACGAGACTATGCCCCTGCACCGCCTCGACGACATGGCCATGCGCATCATGGCCGCCCTCTACAAGGTCGGCGTCGCCCTCGACGAGCCAGGCCCCAACTTCTCCTCCTGGACCAGGGAGACCTACCAGAACGCCTACTACTACGCCCAGGAGGGCTGGCAGCAGGTCAACCAGCACATCGACGTCCGCGGCGAGCACGCCGCCGTCATCCGCGAGATAGGCGCCAAGGGGGCCGTCCTCCTCAAGAACTCGGGCGTCCTCCCCCTGGACAAGCCCAAGTTCGTCGCCGTGATTGGTGAGGACGCCGGTCCTGCCCTGTATGGCCCAAATGGGTGCAGCGCGGGAGATCACGGTTGTGACAACGGCACGCTGGCCATGGGCTGGGGATCCGGCACTTCTGACTTCCCCTACCTCGTCACGCCCGACAGCGCCCTACAGTACCAGGTCCTGTCCTACGGCGGGCGCTACGAGAGCATCCTTGACAACTACGCGACGAGCCAGATCGAGACACTGGTCCGACAGGCGGGTTCTACGGCGATCGTCTTCATCAACGCCGACAGCGGCGAGGGCTACATCAACGTTGACGGTAACCTGGGCGACCGCAATAACCTGACCAACTGGATCGCCGGCGACGACCTTGTGAAGAACGTCTCGGCTATCAACAACAACACCATCGTGATCATCCACAGCGTTGGGCCCACCCTGCTCACCGACTGGTACGACCACCCCAACATCACCGCCATCCTGTGGGCCGGTCTCCCGGGCCAGGAGTCTGGTAATGCCCTCGTTGACGTCCTCTTCGGCGCCGTCAACCCGGCCGGCCGCTCCCCCTTCACCTGGGGCGCCACGCGTGAGAGCTACGGCACAGACGTTCTATACGAGCCCAACAACGGCGACGGCGCACCCCAGGACGACTTCACCGAGGGCGTCTTCATCGACTACCGCTACTTCGACAAGACCAACGCCACGCCCATCTACGAGTTCGGCTTTGGCCTGTCGTACACCACCTTCGAGTACTCGAACCTCCAGGTCACCAAGCTCACCAACGCCAGCGCCTACGTCGCCAACACGGGCTACTCTGCCACGGCGCCCATCATCGGCAGCAGCAACTTCTCGACCGATCTCGCCGACTACGCGTTTCCTCAGGGCAGCTTCGACTACATCACGGCCTACATCTACCCGTACCTCAACTCCACCACCTCCCTCGAGGCCGCCTCCAACGACTCCAGCTACGGCCAGACCGCCGCCGAGTTCCTCCCCGCCAACGCCACCTCCTCGGCGCCCCTGCCCCTGCTGCCCGCTTCAGGAGCCCCCGGCGGCAACCCGGGCCTCTGGGACGTGCTGTACACCGTGACAGCGGATATCAAAAACACAGGATCCCGAGACGGCGACGAGGTGCCCCAGCTGTACCTCAGCCTCGGTGGTCCCGACGACCCCAAGGTCGTGCTGCGCGGGTTCGACCGCCTCACCATCGCGGCGGGCGAGACGGCGACGTTCACGGTGCAGCTGACGCGGCGTGATCTGAGCAACTGGGATACAGACTCCCAGGACTGGGTCATCAGCAGCTACCCCAAGACGGTTTATGTCGGGCGGAGCAGCAGGAAGCTGGACCTGAGCGCTTCCTTGTCGTAGGGGGGGGAAAAATTGAAATGATGGGGTTCGGTAATGCCGCTGCTAGGTTCTTCATGAAAAGTGAGCCTGGCAAGTTAATGAGTTACATACTTAGATATATAATAGTCTTGAAAGATAGGCTTTGAAATTAATGGCTATTAATGCATCAACCTCGGCTGAGCTTGATGGTGCATGCAGACTTGTGATGGCTTCCTCAGTACATATCATTAGGGATGATGATCTTTCTAGTATTATTTAAGCGTAATCATGTTTCAAGAAAACCGGAGTAGACTGGTAGGAGGAAGGAAAACATTTGGTCTGGATTCTTTCTACTCGAGCGGTTCAGAGGGCAGTTGTGCTCCAGGGCCAAACACTCAAGTACTTGAACAAATTACGAATGAAAACAATGACTTCCTAGGTCGTCTTTGAGTTTATTTTTTGATTTATTACAGCTGATGATTCTGCTCAAACATAGAACCAATATACATAGCCACTGGTATTATTACTACAGCTTTCCTGTAACTTATAGTTTATACAAGAGTAGACAATGTTTCTCCAGGCACTTTACTATATATTGATAATATTTATCAGTTCATTTGTATTTATGTACGGTACTAGAGTAGACAATAACCCCGGCGAGACTATGTTAGATGTTGCCTCCCCCTGGTGATCCGTCCATCATTATTCATATAGTCGAATTTATAGTCAAGGACACACACAGAGAGGCGAAGGAGAAGGCAGAGGCAAATATCATGCCACGCAGTACTGACCACTGCAGCTCGTTGTCCTCCCTTTCCAATACCTCCCGAGTCCAGTGCGGCCCAACCAGGCATGAATACATAATCGAGTATCTCTCGAGCATCAGCGCTCTCATTTATTACAACATGCGCCTACTTACATACGCATTGACTTTGCCCATCGGCACATCTCTACCCCGGTGTGTGAAGGCGGGTCCTCCCATCACCCCACGACATGCGCTCCAATGAACCGCAGCGGGGACGGCCTTTTTACCTTTCTCCAACTATACCAATTAATTTTCTCGCTTGCGCCGCTCCTTGTTCGTTGTTCGTTTACTCGAGTCAATATTATTAGAAATATCGAAAAGAAGGTACCATTGTGCTACCACCCGCGTGATCACATCCAGGGGTAAAAGAGGAAATCCCGTCCGTCCGTCCGTCCACGCGGCCTCACTACTGCAGGAAAGAAAAAAGAAGAAAAAGGGAAGGAAAAAAGAAAAGAGAAGAAAAGTAAAGATGGGGGAGAGATGTATTTGGCTTAGGGGGAAAGGCTTATACGAAGTCTTGAATCTGTGACGTCGACTTATATACACGATGTCACTTTATGGACTCGAGGCTTTACAAGGACTTATTATAAAAAGGGGCCAACCTTGAAAAGTGCTGCTGGAGAAAAAGGGGGTTCATGGACATGTCAAGGGCGGATGAACCAGATCTGGCACTCTCTGCTGGAGGCGTGAGAGGGTTCATACATACATACATATATACTCCGTTACGCTTCCTTCCCACAGACGTACGACCATGGCTCGACGACCTGCCTCCCTTCTCCTCGTCCAGCTGGGCCTCCTCCTGTGCGTGCCTCTCACCACAGCCCAGCAGCTCAACGCCACGGCCATCTGCGAAGAGTACTTCGGCAACGACGCCCCCTGGTACATCCCGCGGATCCCCCTCTTCCAGTCGAGCGATGCCACGCTCAACGACGTCTACTACTACCGCTGGAACATCTTCCGGGCGCACCAGCGCGACCTGGGCAGCCTGGGGTTCATCTCGACCGAGTTCCTGGACGACGTCTCGTGGGAGCTGCTCCCGTTCGCCTCGCTCAACGACGCGACGGGGTTCCATCTAGGCGAGGGCCGCTGGCTGCGCGACAGGCGGTACAGCCATGACTACATCGACTTCATGTACACGTACCACGACGAGAGCGCGACGTACGGCAACGACAGGCACTTTAGCGAGGCCATCGCGGACGCGGCGTGGCGGACGTACCTGGTGGACGGCGACCTCCCGTCCATCTCACAGCACCTGGCCGCCATGGAGACCATCTACGACGAGTGGGCCGACCACTACGACGACACCAAGTTCCTGTACTGGATCGAGCCCCTGTACGACGCGACAGAGTACACCATCAGCAGCATCGACGCCTCGGGCGGCGAGGACGGTTTTACGGGGGGCGAGGCCTTTCGCCCGTCCATCAACAGCTTCATGTACGCCAACGCCCTCGCCATCGCCCACATCGCCTCTGCGACGGGCGACACGCTCACGGCTGCGACGTACGAGGCCCGCGCCGCGGCGATCCAGGGCAACTTCACAGCCAGCCTGTGGAACTCGACCCTCGAGCACTTTGTCGACCGGTACTACCAGGACGACAGCACGTACGTGACGTACTGGGACTTTATCCGCGGGCGCGAGCTGGTCGGCCTGACGCCCTGGAACTGGGACGTCGTGCCCAACAACGAGACGTACGCCGCGGCCTGGTCGCACGCCCTCAGCACGGTCGACCTGCTCACGGGCTCGGGCCTGCTGGGCACCGCCGAGCCCAGCTACCAGTACTACATGCGGCAGTACCGGTACGACTCGGTGACGGGGCTGCCCGAGTGCCAGTGGAACGGCCCCGTGTGGCCCTTCCAGACGACCAGCGTGCTGGGCGGCCTCTCGAACCTGCTGGACCACTACGACCAGGACGTCATCACGGTCGGCGACTACGTGGGCCTCCTCCGCGCCTACGCCGGCCTGCACTACGACGACGCCGGCGCGCTCAACATCGTCGAGGACTACTACCCCAACAACGGCAGCGCGCTGGTGTGGCTGGCGCGGAGCCCGCACTACTTCCACTCCGGGTTCGTGGACCTCATCCTGTCCGGCCTGGTGGGGCTCCGCCCGCGGGACGACGACGTGCTCGAGGTGAACCCGCTCGTCGACGACACGGTGAGCTGGTTCCGCGTCGACAACATGCTGTACCACGGGCACAACATCAGCGTGCAGTGGGACGCGGACGGCAGCCACTTTGGCACCGCGGGCCTGCTGCTCGCCGTCGACGGCGCGCAGGCCAACGCGTCGGCCACCCTGCAGCGCCTCTACGCCGCCCTCCCCGCCGCCGGCGCCGACCCGCCCGCCATCTCGAGGCCGCTCGCCAAGTCCGTTCAGCTGCAGGACGACTCGGCCTATCCGCACGGCAACGCCTCCGTCGCCGGCGCCGACGCCGAGCAGATTCACGACGCCATCGACGGCCGCGTGTGGTTCTGGACCGAGGTCGTCAACGGGTACGACAGCGCCGAGGGCGACGGCGAGACGGCGCAGTGGTTCTCGGTGAGCTTTGGCGGCGAGACCGAGATCAGCCGTGCCGAGATTGCGTTTTACCAGGGCGACGGGGCTGGGGTGTACACGTACGAGGACGGGACGTTTGCTGCCGTGGACGGTACGTTTGCGGTGCCTGTGAGCTATTCCGTGCAGTATGCGAATAGCAGCAGCAGCAGCAGCGCCACCAGCAGCAGCAACGGGTCGTGGGTCGATGTGACGACCTCGGTTCAGGAGGATGCCGTCGCCAATGGGATTACCAATGTGGAGTGGTCCAGTGTGACCACCGAACAGGTCAGGCTTGTGTTTGTGCCGGCCTCTGGGACGCAGGTGCGCTTGGTCGAGTTCAAGGTGTTCTGAGACAGTAGAAGAAGAGGAAGAGAGGGGAAGAAGAGAAGGATATTGTAAACAGTTGTAATTCCTTAACAAAGATCTTTAAGATGAAAGGAGAGAAAAAAACTCCGTATGCTCCGATATATGAAGAGAGAAAGAGGAAGACACAAAAGATGGCGCTGTACCTTGTTCTACCTTGTGTGAACGCCATAAAGAATCCCCAACCTAAGCCGTGCTGTATATATTCTTTTTTGATTTTTTATTCTTTTCCCAAAAGTCTCTCTCTCTCTCTCTCTCTCTCTGCACCCAGAGATCTATAGTACCGAGCTGTGAAAACCCTCTGGTTCAGTCGTCCCATTCTTCATCCAGCTGGCCAATCAGCCTGTCCTCATCTTCCCTACTCCTGCCCATCCCTCCTCGTCCGTTTGGTGATCTCGACAGCGAGTGGTAACCTCGTCGGCTAGGCAGAAATCTTGCGCACGAGGACGTAAGAATAACGAACAGGTCCTATTAAAAGAAATACCAGCGACAGCAGTGTCAGTTGTCAATTCAGTTCAGTCCGATAAAGAGGATCATCTGCGGAAGAGAGAAAGAAAAAAAGGGGGACGACTACCGACCGTGATGAAGCTCCAGATACCAGCCCAGAAGGTATAGTTTGGCAGCTGCCTCCAGCCTCTGGCATTGACCACGTTCCGCTGGTAGAACATGCCACCCGCAAAGTACACAATGATGGCGATGATCATGATGATGGCAAACACGCCACCGGGTCCGACGCTGCCCGGCTTGTGCGGCTCGACGCCGGCACACGCATGTTGGGAGCGCACGACAAAGACATAGTTGCACTCGTCTGGGTCGGCGCCGACGAACGAGATGGCAGGGGTCGAGCTGACAGAGTCGCGGTCGCAGCGGAAGGCGATGGTGGCTGACTTGCGGCGCGTGTCGTCTTTTGCGATCGTCACCGTGTCTAGGGAACTCGTGTAGCTGCTGCTGCTGCTGCTGCTGCTGCCGCCGCCGCCGCTCTTGGCGGTGCTGCCGTACGACAGATCCTCATCGTTATAGTCTCTGTAGGCTGCGCCCTCGTGGACCGCGGCGGCCCGTCTGGCCATGCTCGAGCTCGACGAGGGACCGCATGGCGAGCCGCCCGAGTACTGGAGAACGAGCTGGCTGCCCCGCGGCGTAAGTGTTGCGTTCTGCTGCCTGTTTTCACAACCCGTAACCGTCAGCACGCCTTTTACAATTTTTTTTTTTTAAAAAAAAAACATGGAAACAACATATCCTGTTGACTGAAACTCACCCTATCGAGTACACTCTCCCATTACTTGTGGTATAGTACGCGCTGACGTTCCTGTACAGGCTCTCGTCGACCCCCACGACAGTCTCGGGCGTCTTGAGCACGGCATCGCAGATGTTGAGCGTGAAGTTGTAGTTGTAATCGTAGCCCTTGACCGTGTAGTCCTCGCTCGACGCCCGCTGCTGGTGCTTGCTGTCCTTTTTCGGCGAGACGGCGATGTCTGGCCGCAGGTCGAAGAATGACCCGCCCTTTGTGGATATTGCGGTGCAGGCTGTGGTGGTAGGGGTCTTGTCGTCGGCAACCAAGGCGAGCGAGGGGCCTCCGAAGAAGAGGGCTGCTGTTAGGAGCAGCAGACGTGACCGCGACATCGTGGCTATGTCTCTCTTTCTCTCTCTTTCTCTCTCTTTCTCTTTCTCTCTCGTCTCTCTCTCGTCTCTCTCCGTGTATGTGTATTCGAGGGATGGTTGTTGGCGTCGTCGGCGTCGAGGTCGTCGGGATCGTCGTCTATTCTCAAGGCTGTGGAGCTGCGGTTTGACCGTGTCGGCGCCGAGTACCTTATGAGCTGCCCTGTGCTTCGTCTTCTTCTTCTTCTTCTTCCCAGTGGGGCCTGAACCGTGCTTTGGCCTGCACTCAAGTAGGAAGTAGAGTAGTAAAAGCTGGTCGTACAGCTGTGAATACGAGCTTGGGCGATCGTTGTGGGTAAGTGTGTGAGTGCCCAAATTGAACCTTCGTGATGCGTCCTTGTTTGTAGTGTAAAAAGGAAATTTCTTGTAGGAATGTTCGCTTCAAACAATCGTCGGTTCTTACTCTCGAAACGTCTTGTCGATGAGGAAATGAACAGGGGGGAACACTTTGTCACGGCCGACAGTTTAGCACCCGGAGGGGGGGGGGGAGGAGACGTCAGCTTCAGGGGGTTCAACAGGGGCTGAGGAGGGCCCCTAACTCCTGCCACTGAGAGACATCCTCCCCCACCCCCTCCAAAGGGAGTATTAGTGGCTTGATTGAACCCCCACCACCCCTAACCTAAGTTAGTACTCACTAATACAATAGTACATCAGTACCTAACCTTTTGGGGGGTCCCTCCACTAATAACCACGTTTCACCGAGACAATCACTGTATGTAGCAGGTTGGCATTTCATACCATACTGTAGGATTAAATTATACAACCACCACCACCACCACTACTAACTAATGGACAATTGCCAAAGTAGTGGTGGTGATCATTATTGCCCGAGACACAGCAATACAATAAATACCAGAGTTTTCCCCACAGCAAACATGCTGCTGCTTGACACATGAAAATCCAACAAGTATCAGGATGGTCGATCCACCACCTCCTCGTAAGGGGAAAATGCCTTGCAAAAAAAACCCGCCCATATGTGACACACCAGCCGAGACACACCACTGCCGGCTGACCTTGGGAATCTCGATCTCTCAGTAGACATATGGCACGATCCTCCACCTGACAATTTTCTTGTACTTTTCCCAGTCCTCGCCGTATTTCCGGTGGCACTTCTCGTCGTCCCGACCATCACGGTGAACCAGCAGCACGGCAAAGTAGACGACGTAAAAGTACGTAAAGACCATGCCCCACCCGCGCGCGGCGCCCTGGATCACCTCCCTCCCGTCGGCCATCTTGAACGCACCCTCTGCGTTGGTGCCGGCCGTCTGGATGAGATAGCCCGCCACACCCGTGGGCAGGCTGTAGGGCCACGCCTGGATCCAGTCGGCAAGGTAGTTGATGTGGCGGGCGGTGCCCCACCAGCCCGAGGTGATCAGGCGCGAGCCCGTCTTGGTCTCGATGTAGGTCAGGTGTGCCACGCGCGGATCGTCCGGGTTGGTGCGGAAGTTGTTCTTTTGCGAGTTGGCGGCCCGGAACATGGAGTACCCCGTGACAAGCAGGGCGGCCATGCCTGTCAGGTAGGCCGGGCCGAGGGCCACGGGGTAGACAGAGAGGTACCTGGTCTGCAGGCTGTAGGCGAAGGGGACCCACACGAGGTCGCCAAACGAGAGCATGCAGCCGAACCCGTCCGTGGTGATGTCCATGGTCGTCAGGATGGCAGACTCCATAAAGACGCCGTCGAGGACGTAGACGGCCTGGATGAGGGTGACGAACACGATGCTGTCCGAGACGAAGCCATAGGTGCGGTACTGCCTAGCGACAAAGGCACAGTTGTAGAGGATCCAGCCGAGCATGCCGGGCCGGAGCTCCAGGAACTCCTTGATGTCGATCTCGCCGATGAGGGGGATGGTCACGCGGGGGTTCAGCTCCCGCCCGATGAACCAGTCGTACATGACGTTGCCGGTGTGGCCCCCCGCCGCCAGCTCGCGGAGCTCCTTGTTGCCGGCCTTGACGGCGAAGGACCTGACGTAGACAAAGGTGGCGATGGCGTACGAGATGAGGATGTTGGCCGTCAGGATCTGGACGTAGTTGTCGGTCATGTAGGTCCAGACGGGGAACGAAGCACCCTGCTGGATCGTGCCGGCGAGGCAGAGGGCAAGGGTGAAGACGATCGAGGTGAAGCTGTTCAGCCTGTACCTGAGCCGGCCGCCGCCAGAGAGCTCGACGCCCTCGGCCACCGTCGCAGGAAGGACGCGGTACAGGATGGCGTTGAAGAGGTAGTAGGCCAGTGTCCAGCCGGTGGCTTCCAGGCTGAACAGCCCCGCAATGCCGCTGGCAGGCCATCCGACCTCACGCCTCAGCTGGGCCAGGTCGATGGTCTTGGGAGAGAGGAGCGAGGGGGCAGGGCAGCCCGAGGCGTCGTTGCAGGCGAAGGTGAAGAGGTAGAGAAGGATAGGCAGGCCGAAGGAGACGCCAGCAGCTCCTAGACTATGAAGAAAGGAAGAAGAAGAAGAAGGAGAAGAAGAAAAACATGTCAGCCTGCGGGTGGTCCATTTCGAGAAGATCTAAACAAAAAGGTGGCAGAGAATTGCACTCACGGTCCGCCAAACTCGTAGCCATGAACAGCTGTTCGCTTTCCTGCCTCAGCTTCTGCTTTCTTGGAAGACATCGTGGGCAGCGTAGGTAGCAATCAGTTCAGCCTTGATGTCCTTTTTAAATAAAATAAAAAAAAGAAGATGTCTAGGACTGAGGTCATGGAGGCTTTGCCCAGAAAGGAGCCTGGTTGTCTTTGCAGTGCACACCCCAAGCTGGCCAGTCCAAGTATAGAGACGCGTTTTCTTTGGGGAGCTCGGGTTGGTGACGTCCACGAAACCTTTCGGCCCCGTTCAAGCCGTTGTCCCTCAGTGTCTCAGCCCCCTGGAACAAGCTGGTAGCCAGTTTGAGTTAGCGCCTGGTGGGGGTCTCGAACAGCACGCACGACAGGGCCCAAGCCACTAAAGTAGAATGCTACCACCCTCTGTCCCTGGTCCCTGGTCCCTGCTGTTGCTGCTATGGTGTAGGACCCTCCTTCTCCCTCAGCAGCGAATGCATCGTCATTCCATCCTCCTCTGACATCCTCATATATCTCGTGTATGTGCGAGAGAGAGTAGGTTTCATCACACGACAAGTCACTGAAGAAAAGAAATCACAACGCTTTTTATTGATCTTCCAGAGGAATTGTTATGGGGGCACCTTTGGTTCATGCTCCACGTTCCACTCCTGCTTCACCATGATCGTGATACCACCACCACCTCCTCCTCCTCCTCCCCCAGCGCTGATTCCTGGGTGTGCAGCCTCAATCTCCTTCCTCTGCTGCCGGATCAGCTCGTCTCCCCCGGCCGACACGCTGCCCTTTCGAGACAATGCCTCCACATGGGCATGATGCGACACGCCCTCCGCAGGCGACAGCACATATCTCAGCTCCATGGCGTCGTCCGAGTCGTACCTCGCGTTGATCGACCTCGACTTGTTGAGGACCGCCGACCGCATCACGCTGTTCCTACTGCCCAGCTGCGCCTCCGAAGACCCGAGTCTCACCAGGCCCGAGGATAGTTCTCTCTGCACCGTGCTCCTCTTCTTGGACGAGTTGAACGACTTGCTCCTGCTCCAGGCGCTCGACATCCATGTGGAGAACCCCACGCTCTTGGGGAACCTCTTGTCCTCCCTCTCTGGCCGTCGTATCTGTCCGAGAAGCGGTCGGAGGAGGGGGATGCAGGCCAGCATCACCGCCAGCGAAGGCTCTACAGCCGTCATGAGGACCGCCGTCACCGAGGTGTACGTCACGTCATTGTAGTCGATCTTGGAGAGGTAGACGAGCCTGATGATGCTGGCGATGCACGTTCTGGGTTGAGAAGGGGGGGGGGGCCATGTCAGTCTTATGGACAAAGGTGGGGGGGGGGGACAAAAAGATGTCCTAGTTTGTCTTACAGGAACCCAATAGTAAAGGTTGCCAACAGCCATGCCTTCTTCCAAACGGGCATTCGCAAACTCAACAGGCTCGGGATCGGCATGGTCAACACTGCGACATCGGTCCCCAGGTTCAGTATGCCAAATATGGCAAACAGTGCA
This sequence comes from Cryphonectria radicalis, assembly GCA_014849355.1. Lineage (NCBI taxonomy): Eukaryota > Fungi > Ascomycota > Sordariomycetes > Diaporthales > Cryphonectriaceae > Cryphonectria > Cryphonectria radicalis. Next base: position 18,869 of record JACWQW010000030.1, read on the forward strand.
CTCTGGCTGCCGCAACGTCCGCCCGCGATGGAAAGGTCCCAGTTGTACGCGAAGGGGTGGCAGATGAGGACTGTGCTCAGGAACCCTGACATGCCCAGGAGCGCGATGAAGACCATCATGATCTTGGCAGGCAGCACAATCGGCGTGACGGCGAATATTTTGATGTAGAAGAGGAGCACCGAGAGTTTAGTTGCGGTAAGTGACAGGTTCCAGAGCATCTCGAGAGGAAGGATAATCTGCCTCAAGGAGTCAGGGTTCCATCGAAGGTGATATCTGGAGCACACACAGGAAAAAGAAAGAGAGAGAGAAGGGGGGGGGGGGGGGAAACGACGCACCTTGTGATACTGAATGACGGGATCTGGCCCGAACCGGCTCAAGATGTCGTCCTCATGCCAGCCAAACCCGCCGAGGACAGCCTCTGTTGAATGTCTCCCTCTCAGTCATGATGCAATATGAAAAACCTTCAGCAAGGAGAGAGAGAGAGAGATGGTTTAGGATTTCTCATACCTAAGATGCAGACGACGGCCAGTCCCAAGGTAAAGAGCCATGCCAACAGGATGCAATAATCGCTGGCATCAAGACGCCGGTGTGCGATGCGCGCAGCCACCAGTCGCAATCCAATCGCAATGGTTGAGATGCTGCCGAACAAGACAGCGACTATCACCATGGCGATCTGGCTGGACGCGGCCAAAGGTATCGTGACAGCCATGGCGCAATCTCTGCCATACGGCCGGAGGGTTTCCAGAGGGATCGGATGGCCGGCCAGTCCAACCTCGTCTGGTGGTGGTGGTGGTGGTAGTGGTGGTAGTAGTGGTGGTAGTAGTGGTAGTGGTGTTGTGGGGTGGGGGGGGGGGGGTGGGATTCTTTTGTTCCTCCCCCAGACGGGCGGGAGTGACTGCAGGTTATGTCAAGAGCTGCGTCTAGACAGCCGCCACATGTGATGAAAAAGTCATAGGCTTTTTGAATATCATGATCGGATGGCCCGAGGCTCTCTCTCCCCACTTGGCTGATTGCGTATGCCGGGACGACCGCTTACAGGTGTTCAGAGCCAAAGAGGCAGGAAGAAGAACAAGCGAAAGCGAGTCTGGCTGGAGAAGGATGGGAATCGTCGGGACCAAGAAAGAACAGTGTCCACACCCACGGGTTTTGCCTCTTTTGTAAGTGACCAGGCTATAAATGCAAGGGCGGCGGCTGGCGACACAGGGAGAGAGGAGATTCATGTCCTGCAACGTCAGACCTGAAAAAGGCAGGCGGGTGCTACCTTCGTTATATGGTCCACTTGATGAGTTGTGTGTATGTGTTGCAAGACGTCAGAGGATTCAGCAGCAACACTTTGGCTGGTGGTTCTCTCTTGCCGGGACAGAGATCCAACACATCACCTTTAAGCCTAAGCAGGAATCCCCTCCACTAAACCCGAGCCATCATCCAATAGAGATTCCATCGTCATCTAGCTGCTCACTCATCCCCCGCCACAGCTTGGCTGAGAAGAAGAAAGCCCCAAGGCGGCGCACAGTGGCGGCGGGGTTGGGAGGGAGAGGAGGGAGAGGAGAGGAGTCAGACACCCGTGGGTGAGACGATCTTTGAAGCCCGACGTCGAATCGGCACAAGAGAAAAAGAAGAAAAAAAGATACTTACACGTGTAAGTGTGTGACCGGGGAGGGGGGGGACGAATCGAACCAACCTGCAGCACAGGAACCAAAAAAAGGGCCGCCGCACATGCCTGTCTTGGAGGAACCTGACCTGACTGGGAGGGGAGGGGTGTGTTTTGTTGGCACATCCACAGCCCAACCTGCTGCCAAATCAGGCTAGACTTTGGAACATTCGACGCGGCTGGATACGACGGGCCAAGTTCCCTTCTTTTTGAATCTTCTCTCGGCTTTTGGCGGCTGACGTGTGGTTGTTAGCAGAGAAGGGGAGAGGGGGGGGGGGGGAAGAGAGAGAGAGAGAGAGAGGCAAGGGGCCTTGTTATTTACTCAGTCATTCATTCAGCGCGCAGGTTCGAGGGAATGCGATCCCGCTTCTGGCAGCAGGCCAAGAGGGAATTTTTTAGCCGCCTCCCTATTGTAACCGACCGACCTGCCGAGAAGATGGGTGTGTCCGATACCCGAGTTGACTTGTTTTGGCTGACGAGGTGACGATCTTTTTGAGTTTACATGCTGCTGCTGCTGTAATTCGGCAGTTGTTGCAAATCAAGAGCCCAAAAGAGAGAGAGAGAGAGAGATGGCAGCGAAGGGTACCGTCACACAAAGAAAGAAAAGAAGGAAAGAAAGAAAGGAAAGGGAAAAACCTATGGTGAATGTCGCCCGCACAGCGCAGCCCGACCAGTCGAGATGATCTTGGACCCGTCACAGTATCTTCGGGATTCTCCGACTGACTTGAAATGAAATAGTATAGGACATAATATATCTTTTCTCTTCTCCTTCTTTCTTTCTTCTCTTCTTCTTCTATCCCCAAAAAGACTAACGTATGTGCTTCAAACAAAAATGTGTCTGTCTGTCTGTCTGTCTGTCCGTATTGATCAATAGCATTGCATGTAGAAACGCTTTCTTAGGGTATAATAGAAAATAAACGCTAAATGAAGGAAGAATTCACAAACCCCCCCCCCCCACCAAAAAAAAAGCAGACGACCATGGATGAGACCAGCACTCCCATGGCTTCTGCAAACCATCTCACCACATATTCATCACCATCATAGTCATGAGCGTAACAAGAGCCGCAGCAGCAGCCGAGAAACGCACGCCACCCCTGCTCGTGCTCGCCGCACCACCCGTCATGCCCTCCTTAAAGCCGGCCTCTTTTCCTCCCAGGTACAACGCACCCGCATCCGTCAGCGCGCCCTCCTTATTCAGCAGCGCAACATTGCCCCCCGTATAGCTATCCCAGGAGCTGCTCTTGCGGTCGGCGCCGTACCAGGCGTAGGCCTGCACATAGCTCAGGCCGTCGAGGTAGGACATGCTCTGGTTCAGCATGGCGACGGTGTCGTCCTCGCCCTGCTGCGGCAGGGCCATCTCGGTGATCCAGAACAGGATGTCGTCCGAGACGGCGCCGCTGGACGCGTTGACGACGTAGAACTCGTGCAGGGTGCCCAGCCACGAGGCCAGGCCGGCAAAGTCGCCGTACCAGTGCAGGGCGACAAAGTCGGCCGGGCACCCGGCGCCTGGGTTGATCTCCCAGCACGAGGCGTTGAAGTCCTGCAGCCAGGCCAGGCCGGTGTCGGAGCCGGTGGTGGCCGGGTGGGAGATGTTCCAGGTGCGGGTGGTGGCCGTGCGCAGGGGGAGGATGTCGTCTATGTAGGCGCGGGCTGCGTCGGAGGGGCTTATGGCGCTGCCGCCGGACGAGGTGGTGCCGTCTGGCTCGTTGAAGGTGAGGAGGTGGGTGGAGGTGGCCGGCAGCGTGCTGAGGCTGTCGAGGGTGGTGGACGAGGAGGCATCGTCCAGGCCGTGGAGGAGGGGCACGAAGGGTAGCGAGATTCCCGCGACGGCGTCCGGGGACCAGTTGTAGTACCAGTCTATGGAGGAGTTGGCCGAGAGGAGGAGGTTGTTGTCGGAGGTGTGGGTGTCGCCCAGGTAGGCGAGGCCTCGTTTGGAGCCGAGAGTTGTGGATTGGGCAGTGGCTGGGAGGATGTAGAAGGAGGAGGAGAAGAAGAAGAAGAAGAAGATAGTTAGGGCCACTGAGGCTGGGGATGATGATAATGATGATGTTATTGTTGTTGTTTGTCTCATTTTTATTTCTTATTTTTTTATTTCCCTGTGAGGATGGACAATAAAGATGTGGTGGTGGCGATGATGATGGTGGTGATGGAGAAGATGGATAAAATGGATAGAATAGATACAAGTAAATACAATTAATTGATCTTGTACAAGTAAAACAATCAAGCGAGGTCTTTCAGTCAGACACTGCAGATAGTTATATATTCCCACAAGACCATCAACAGCCCTGGATTCGTCTGGTAGACTCCATCCCCAGCCCTGAAGAATATCGCAAGGCGCTTAAGTTTACATATAATCCTCCCCAAACCAGGGTCTCCTCCTCACTGACATGGGCGCCCATTGGGTGACGTCACACGACACACACACGAAGACTTACACGGAGGGGAGGGAGGGGGTGGTTCCATTGCGGAGCGTTGGGCGACCTGAACAGTACAAATGCCCGGGGTCTAGACCAAGTTTTTGGTTTTCTTTTTGTCTCTTTTTGCCAACACACCAGCTGCTCGAGAGGAAAAGTCAAGAGGCAAAAGAGATCCACCTCCTCACTCTGCCCAGGCATAGATACAGTTTCTTCTTGGCTTGTCTTGTCTTGTTGCATCGCTTAAAGTTGAAAAATGCAGGGTGGGCCAAGATTTTGGGGGGGGGGGGGGGGGCTCGATGACGGAGGAGAAGCCGAGGTTCCTACAGTACTTCGTCTGCATTGGCCCTGATCAGTAGTAGTTTGTGTGTGTTGTATGTTCATGAAGTGATAAAAATAAATCAAGGAAGTACTGCATTAAAATGATGTATGCAAAGATATGGTGCAGAGGAGCGAGGAAGATATTGTTATCTCTGGGGCAACCTTCTTTCATACTACTACTACTACTACTACTACTACTGCGACTATTAGTATTCAAGCTTGGTTACATATTAAAATCTACTTTACACACCACACGGCCTCCTTCCCACTCTCTCACTCTCACGATATCACAAGAGTCCCGTTCAGCCTAAAGTCCCGACTACTCGCCCCCACAAACAACCCAAACTCCCCCCTGGCCAGCCTCCACTGCTGCGCCACCACATCCCAGACGCTCAGGTCCCTTCTCGTGAGCTCAAACACAGCCTGCCGCGCCTCGCCAGGCGCCAGGGGCCCGACGCGCTGGAACCCGCGCAGCTGGCGCACGGGCGTGTCCTCGACGGGGATGCTCACGTACAGCTGCGCGATCTCGGCACCCGAGACGGAGCCTGTGTTCTCGACGGTGCATTTCACCGTGGCGAGGACGTCCCACAGCTGGGGGTGGCCGCCCTGGACGATGGCCACATCTGGATCGGGATACTCTGACAATATTGTCGTGGTGGTGCTGGTGGTGGTGTTGGTGTCACTCGTAGTACTGGTGGCGGCGGCGGCCAGGCTGACAAGACCAGCAGAGAGATCCGAGTACGCAAAAGTGGTATACGACAGGCCAAACCCAAACTCAAACTGCGGCTCGATGCCCTCGCGGTCAAAGGCGCGGTAGTCGACAAAGACACCTTCGGTAAAGTTGATGCTGGGGAAATAGTCCCACGAGATGGTCGAGTTGAGGAGGGTCCCGTAGTCGGACTCGTTCTTGGCGACGGTGTAGGGCAGGCGGCCGCTGGGGTTGATGTCGCCGTAGAGGACGGAGACGAGGCTGCGGCCGGTTTCCTGGCCCGGGAGGCCGGCGTAGAGGACGGCGGTGACGTTGGGGTTGTCGATCCACTCGTCGACGACACGAATACCTGGATTTTTTTTGGTGTCTTGTTAAGATGATATTGGCTACAAAAATAAGAAGAGAAGGGGGGGAAAAGAAAGGGAAAAGGGGGGGAAAAAAGCAAGGGAAAAAGAAAGAAGAAAGGGGAGAGAGAGGCTGACCCGCATTATGAATCACGACAATCGTGCTGGTGCAATTCTTGGCCACATTCTTGACCAGATTATCACTAAACTCATCCTTCAACGTCGTCCTGTCAAAAGACTCAGAGGCATACGAGTTGATAAAGACAAGACAGTGCTCGGCGTTGGAGTAGGCAGGCGAGGGCGTCTCGGACCAAAAGTCCCACCGCAGCGTGCCTCGATCCCGCGCAATCCGCTCCGAGATGGCCATAAACGGGTCGATCACGTACGACGGGGTATTACTGCCCGAACCACCCCCCGTGATCTGGGTCCCGTTGAGCGTGTTCCAGCCAAAGTTGACCTCGTAGCCTCCGCCAAAGCGCAGGTAGTTCTCCCAGGGCGAGGCCTTGACGACGGCGTCGTACCCGTAGATGGCCAGAAAGCGGGGCTTCTTGAAGGGCAGCGTCGCGTTGACGTTCTTGACCAGGACCGTCCCCGCCGCGCCGATCTGGTGGATGAGGTCGGCGTGGTCAAACGACTGTGCGTCTACCGCGAAGTGCTTCTGGGTGCTGGTGTAGATGGACGGCGTCGGGTACGAGTACGCCTGGTCGAGCAGGTGCAGGCTGGCCAGGACACGCGTCGCCATGTCGTCGAGCCTCTCTGCGCTGACGGAGCCGTTCCTGACGGCCTCGGTGAGGTTGGCGCCCCAGTAGCCTCCGTCCGGCATGACGAGGTCCAGGCCCGCGTTGGCAGAGGCGATGCCCGTGTGCTGGGCCGCCCAGTCGCTGACGACAAACCCTTCAAAGCCAAGCTCCGTCTTGAGGATGCCGTTGAGGAGCTTCGAGTTCTGGCACGCGTAGGACTGGTTCGCCCTGTTGTACCCACACAGCACCGCGCCCGCGCCCTCGCGCAGCGCATTCATGAACGGGAACGCGTACAGCTCGTGCAGCGTCCTGTCGTCCACGTCCGAGCTCATGGCCTCGCCCGCGTCGGTGAGCGTGCGCCGGAACTCCTGCTCGTTGAACAGCCAGTGCTTGGGCGTCGCGATCACCCCGCGCTCCTGGATGCCCCTCGTGATGGCGCCCATGCCGATGCCACACAGGTACGGATCATTGCTCAGCCCTTCCCAGTTGCGCCCCGCCCTGGCCATCCGCCCCAGCGGGCCCGCCACGGGCCCCAGCGCCACGTTGATGCCCTTGGCATGATACTCCTCGCCCAACGCCACGCCGTACTTGTACATCAGGTCAGGATCAAACGTGGCGCCGACGTGGATGCCCGCTGGGAACGAGGACACGAACTCCTGGCCCCGGATGCCGTCGGGCGCGTCGGACAGGCACAGCGCGGGTATGCCGAGGCGGCTTACGGAGCCCGTTGTGCCGATGCATTGGCCCGTGAAGCCGCGGGTGAGGTTGGACTTTTCATCCAGGGTCATCTGGGCTACGAGGGCTTTGGCGGTTTTGTAGGCCGCTGCCCATTGGGTGGTGGAGGAGCCATTGCCGATGGCTGTGTGTGCGTGTGTGTGTAAAGGCGTTAGGGTCTTGAGAGGGCTCGGATGGAGAGCTGGAAGGTCGATAATGATGCTTCATCACTTGGGGGGTTCTGACTTACGACTTGGATATACAGGTGGGCTGAGACCGTAGTATGGCACCTCTGAAGGGGCCCCTGTGCTGTTCGTCTGGGCCAACACCAAGGCGGCTTGGAGGGCAGCAAAGAGGGGGGTGTGAACCTTCATCTTGCTAAGAGGGAAGAGGGCGTTGACCAGAGCAGTAAATTAACTTGTAGGATAAGACGACTCCTACTCCGACTCCTCCGATTATTCGAGCCGTTGCTGAAACTCAGCACTCATGGACCATGAGGAGGCCTACAGAAGGCGCCCAGACTTATATATTAGAAAAAAACCACCAGAGGTAGTGAAAAGAAAAAGAAAAAAAATTAATCAGCCAGCCCACACCGAGTGGAAGCATATCTGCTATATAGTACCATAGCAGGATTTCCTCTGGTCCCACAGATACGGCGAGAATGAATGCCACCATCGACCTTGTCATGAGCGGTGATCTCACTATAGCAAAACACACACACACACTCCCCGCACCGCGATGCCGCGCAAACTATCGCGGGGTTGGCATCACTGAAAATGGAGGCCGGCGCCGGGGGAGGGGGGGGGGCGCTCCATATCTTTACCATACTTCTACTGCTACGTTGTATTTGGTAGTATTAGAAGCGGGAAAACATGGCCGTCTGTCGACTGCGAGGTCCGAAAATTGCGGGGCACAAGGTAGTAACTATGGTACCATAGTTTGCGTAGGATAAATCCCAAGAGAAGAAGAGAAAGAGAGCTGAAGAGATGCACGACTCGATCCCGCGCTTTTTTTTTTCTCTTGCTGGTCACTTGATCCCGGCGGCGTTTTCTCCTTTTTGCAGCCATCGCCGGCTTGAGTTTTTGAAGAGATAGAGATCCTTTCTTTTTTTTTCCCTTTTTAAGATGCGGGACTAGAAGTGAGGGAGTGAGCTGAGTGTCAGGGTGGGTGCGTGTAAGTAGTCTTGATCGAGACCGACTCTTGCTATCGTAACTGCGAAAATACCGTAGACATCATATGCATTATTTGAATGGCGTGACGGTGGGATGAAGTTGCTTCATCGGATAATCTTCGGTAGACATGACCAAGTTTTGCGTTTCTCTGTCCTTCAGGTCGTCCTTGTTCTTGCTTTTTTAGTTGGTTCATTGTCTTTCTGTTCTCCTCACTCGCTGTGGCTTCTAACCTTGTCCTGTGCGACGAATGAGCGGTGTAAGGCAGCTGTTTATATTCTGGCTGAATCACTTCCCTCTGGCAGATTGTTCTTGAATATGACTACTACTCCATATGTTCTTTGCTTTATTCATACCATATTGATATAACAGTAAACTGAACTCTTCTCGCCAGCATTCCTCGGATGGTCGTCCGTCCCTGAACTAGGTGGGCTTTCAGGGCAGAAGGGTGGACTCAACATGGTTGAGAAGACTCGATTGTTCATTGTATCCTGGATATGCAAATCTCAGGGGCCGCGATATAATCTGAGCGCTGGAAAAAAAACGCAAGGCAGGCTCTGTTTCCCGTCAATGAATCCTATTTAACAGATGTTTAAGACAGAGCAAGAACCTCCTGTACGACTTGTCACAGCTCGAGCGGCTGCACTACCTCTCACTAGCTCATTATACCTTGAATAGCATCCTAGCCAGGGCGTGGCTGCTGAGTGTTGCGAGGGTGATGAAGTGGGAGAAGCAGCCCAGGGTTCTGTGCCACCGTCGAGATGACTTTTGCCTGGATTTCCAATGCTACTTGTGACGAGGCGAACCAGCGCCATGTCACAGAAATTCCGCGATGGTGCGATTGTTCTGTTTGATGCGCTGGGCCTGAATATCAGCTGTCCTAGAGGGAGAGAGAGAGAGAAAGAAAGACACGGGCCAGAGCCTGGGGCAGATCATCGACGACACCAAGATGATGTCTAGTCTGTTGATTAATTACCTGACGCATGAACTGAACAGCTGCTCCGCCTCATCAAAGCGCACTCACTCGAGTGGTAGAGGTATCTCATCGTCACTATGATGGCCCTCGAGAGCACAAAAAAATCTGCCAGGCTAGATGGAGAAACCACCGCCTATCCTCCTTTCTCGCAAACACATCCCGTGAAAGATACAACATGGCAACAAAAATCGAGGCTGCGCAGGCACCGCGTCCGGCCGTTATAGAGCAGTCCCCTCGAGTGTGCGCGACGCCAATGGCGTGTTGCCCGGCCAACTTCCGACCATCCCGCCACACCCCAAGACGTAGTAGCACGCCACAGCAGGTGGTCCCGTTCGTTTATCTGTCCTGGCTGTCCATCGTGGCAGATGGCCGAGGCGCCCCCTCCTTCACAGATAGATCATCGTCGCCGCCCGTCGATCAGTCAGCCCAGCAGTATAACGCGAGAAAGAAGGGGGAGGAAAAGAAAGAATAAAGGAGAGGTCACGCAGGTCCTGTGTTGTCGCGCGGGGTATGAATAATTTAGTGAAGTATCGTCCAACGCTCCTGAAGGCGTCCCGTGCTTTGTCGTCGTAAGACCCACGGCGGATCTCAACCCGTAGTCCACAGTACAGAACTAAGCAATACAAGTGCGTGCTATAGTACTTCCCTCGCGTGCCTCGTATGGTGTGTGTGTGCGTGGGTGGTTTGATGCTCTGCTGGAGCAGCACGTATAGCCTGCGGATCCCCTCGCCACACCTATCAGTCAATCCATGCATCGTGCTGTAAGCCACTGAGATTGCTGGGAGCGCCTCTTCTGGCCCCGCGATGTCGGCGGCGGCGGCGGCGTATCTGCAGTGATCTGCAGCTGGCGGCAAGTCGCCCGACCTCGGGGAGGGGGGGGGGGTCGAGAGATCTGAGACACAGCAACATGGAAAGAAGATTGTTTGTGACATCGAGGCCCTGGTCTACTGTGCATGCTTTCAGGCTGCGTTGTTGCTGCGAAAGGACACGAGTATAATATCATCATAGCCATCTAATACTACACAATCACATGCGACTTTCTTTCTTTCTTTTTTTCTTTTTTTTTTAAGAGGCAGAGAGGTAAATTAGGTTGTAGGGGTGGAATGTGTAGTAAAACAATTGGCACTAGAATCGGAGAGGGTTACATCGTAGTGATGGTGCATGGCAATCCACAGGACATAGCACCTCGGCCAGATAGGCATCTCAGGCATGTGTGAGTGTGTGTGTGTGTTGGGGAGAAGAGAGCCGAAAGAATTATAGGGCTTCAGGCGACGTGAAGTGCTTGTAGACCAAACCCCCCCCCCCCCCTTCACTGGCACGGCACGGTTGGTCGACCAAATAAAGCATGTGGCCACTAGCCACTATCCCCAGACGCGGATCTCAATCTCGGGGTCGATCTTTTGTGCATACTGTAGTACAGCTAGGGCCAGCAGCGCCTGTACTGGTGGTACTGGTTACGAGATACATTACTTGCTGTACAGTACAAACTATGGGTACTTCTTCCTGTGCCCAACCAGTATTGTGTGAGATAAACGCATCAAGGAGTGCCACTTTTTAACCCAACAACTATATTCTCTTAGCCCAAGACAGGTCCTGTCACCCCCCCAAAAAGCATGCTGCTTTCCGAACCGATCGTCGTGGTGGTGGTGGTGGTGGGAAAGTTCAGGCCCAGTGATCTGCGCAGCAGTGTGAACGGCTCCAACAGAAAACACATGCTATTTGGACAGCCAATTGTTCTTGTCCGCCCTGTTGAACAGGATCTTCTGGTGATAGGCATGCAAGGCGCCAAAATCCGATAGCCGGAAGAGGAACAGTGTGGACCATGCACTCTACAATACTATGATCCGGTACTAGAGCAGAGTTTTCTTTCTTTTTTTGCTTCTTCCTCCCTCGCTCTTCTGACCCGAGATTTCGAGGCGGTCAGCTGAGAGAGAATTCCGGGTACTAAGGTAGCTCAATAATGATCCTGCATGACCGGACTTGGGCTTCACGAGGTCGAGTCGGGACGGCATGAGGAGAGATAACGTTTCTAACGATTCAGCTGCTATTACTACTAACAATTAGCTCTGGCCTCTCTTACTTTTTTCTTTCTTTCTTTTTTTTTCTTTCTCTCTCCCTTGTCTCGGTCTATGGAATCGTAGTTTTATGGTATGGTATTCAGCTCGTGCTGAGAAGTACCTTACACAACACGTACCGTAAGTACAGTCAAGCAGAGTAGCGCCTACAGATCCGTACGAGCCGTCTCGCGGGCCTAAGGGAATCCCGAGCAGGCAAGGCTAGACGAGGACCGACCTTCCGGATACATTAGCACATTGCACAGTTGGTTAGTCGTAACAGGTAGTATATCCCGCACGTACTATGAGATGTACGGTAGAGAGAGAGAGAGGGAGGGAGAGAGGGACAGGGAGAAAGAGAGAGCGGGCTTGGGCGGGCCAGTGGCGAGATGGGTGGGCCAGTATCAGATTTTCCCCGTCGATCAGGGACCGGGTCATCTACCATAGTATCATCTCACCACCATCTCATCCCTCATGAAATGATTGGATGGGGGCCTTTTTCCTTCTTCTCATGTCATGTTTTCTTCTTCTTCCTCTTCTTCTTTCTTTCCTTTCCCCTGTTGGGTCCAATTGGGTGTTATCGAAACAGAGGCGAGAGATCGACAGCGGGGTGGGCCAGGGGCCATGCAAAGCTGTAAGTAAAATATCTCCTCCGGTCTCATTCCCCACCAGTGTCCAATACCAACAACACAAGAGAAGAGAGAGAGGGAGAGAGAGAGAGAGACAGAGGCGAGAAAGGTTGAATGGGGTCCGATCTAGGAAAAGATGCCCGCCGTACTGGAAGGGGGAAGTTTTGAATGGCGGGATGCTGAGACACACGAGGGCGGTTTGTGGGGAAAACACCCAGCTTAGACTTGAGGTGAGGCGAGAAAGGTCTACCAGTCTTTCTCATCTGGATTCTCTACAGTCAAGCCCATCGATACTTAGTAGGTACACAGTCAGTCACCTTTGCAGATCCCTCCTCGCCTTAGAATACCATGAAATAATAAACAGGGCTGAGAATCAGGAGGTAGGTGGTAGGAGTGGAAGGAAGAGAGGTAATACCGTGTCAGCCTGTTTTGATCCAGCGATCCTACAGCTACTACTACTTACTATATAGTACATACCATATATATAATACATACAACACAGTACCATCCATAGTTTTTTCTTTACTGGCTCCTCTACGATCAAAAGTCCCGCCCTCTGAGATTACGACCCTAACCCCAGATTCCACAGCCTCCGAGGTGGACTTAAGGTTCCCAGGCCGGAGAAGTTCCTGTGACTCTCTCTCGTGAGCTGTGGGGACCCCACGGCCTGGAGAAGCGGTGTAGCCTGCAACATTGTTTTGGTGACAAGAAGAATTGAACAAGAAAAGAATCCCCAGCAAGGGCACACTTCCGCATTCTGGGCTTCCATGTGTGTCAGTGCCGCGTGTTACCATTACACCAGCTGAGATAGTGTTCTTTGTATTGAAAATCTAGTCTTGTGCGCACATTTATTAAACCCAATACTATGCTAGAACTCGGGCGCCGTCGCGCGAGGAAAAGGGACCAAAAGGTCAAGCAACGAATGGGGCCCGGGCCCAGTCGACCCAAGCGTGCCTTGTTTAAGTACGTAGAGAGAACGACGGCAAACGAAGGCCTACTGAGCACCTATTGAATGTTCTATCTACTGAAAGGAAAGACGTCAGTAGATAGTCTCCCTTATAAGGCATGCCCTTTGGGACCTCACCTGCACTGGCAGCCACTCCGAGGTCCATGCTGTGCCGGGTGCCACCGTCTCGTCGAGCCTCACGGCTAGCAATTCCGGTCGATTCGCCAACTTCGCAATGGGTTGTATTCAGTAGTAGTGTATCCACCGCCTAAGGGCTGAGCTGACTTTTGTTGGGGGTGACAGAGACAGTGATCACTGTTGCTGACTAGGGGCCAAGAGAGGAGGATTTTGTCCTTCAGGGTATCTGTGTCTGGACCCCTGGCGTGTTCTGGGCGCTGGGCGCTGGGCCCCCCCCCCCCCCCTGGAACCAGCCCTGTCCCGGGAATCTTTGATGCAGGGTCCACCACCACCACTTGCCCTCTTAGCGCTACCGACAGGCCTGGCGATACTCAGAGTGCCCCCCCGCCCCCCTGGCCCACCACAACTCGTCGTTCAGGCAGGACGGTTTAGTGTGTACTGCACTGGAGCACTGGCGCTGTACCATGGCAGATCTGCCCCTAGACCCCTACAGTACACCCCTACACCCCTACTACTACTTAACGATTACAGTACCAGTTGTCGCGGTGAGTGTGTGTGAGAGAGAGAGGGTAAAAGTAAATGTAACTCTGTGGCTGCTGTGTATGGATTAGTCTCGCGCATGTAACTGCTACTCGACTCAGGTGCTCGCGAGACTCTCTCCGATTCATTCCTACTTTGGCCCTCTCTTTTTTTCCTTCTTCTTCCCTTCCCTTCTCCTCCTCCTCCTCCTCCTCCCTCATCTCTTACGATATATTATAATCCATTCATTTATTTTTCTTCCCTTTGTGGTTGCCGTACTCCTCTACACTCTCTTATTATTTCTTGATTCCTTTCCTCCCTTCGACGTCACGTGCCAGGAGAGGAGGTGTCGTCGATCCATCACAATAAACAGGCCTACCTTTCTCCCCCCCCCCCTCTCCCGTCTGGTCCTGCTTGTCAACGTCGGCTTTGTATTTTCTTTGACTGATCGTCTTTGAGTCCCTACGCCGCTGTTTCCCTAGCACACACTGCAGTGTGTTCCTCCTCCTCCTCCTCGTTTATTGCCGGCCAATCCACCGACCGCCTTTTCCCCACGCCCTCCTATTTTATACCGTCTCTCGTCTCGTTCAGTCCGATCTGGTCTGGCCTGGTCCAGTACAACAGTCCTTATCGACTCCCTCTCTCTCTCTCTCTTCAGTCCTCTCTCGTCGTTACGAGCCATCTGGGAAGAAACACACAACGGGACGGAACGAGACCGGCAGCGACGGGCTGACTGATGAGAAGGGAACGAGAAGGAGAGGGGGAAAAAAATACACGAGGCGACGGTCTACGCTGCTTCTTCTCTTGATCGGTTGTCGTCGTCGTCGTCGTCGTCGTCGTCGTCGTCTTGCGAGGCGCCCTTCTCCCACGACCATGGCCTCCTCGACACGTCGCATCTTTCCCATAGCCGATTGGGCATCAGCCCAGGAAGCGCTCTATCCAGAGAGGGACAATGACTCCTCTATCGACACCCTACCTTGCCCGACCAAGCACGGCGAGCGCTCCGTCTCTGTCTCGGTCTGCGCCATCCCCTCGGCCTCCGTCGCCTCTCCTGCTGCGCCCCGCCGATCTGTGACCAAGAGGCTCCGGAGCATGTCTCTGTCGTGGAGACCCAAGTCCGTCGCCCTCCTGCCGCCCGACGACCTCGATTCGAGCTTCCAAGACCTGTCCCTGAAGCGCATCCACACCGAGGCCGAACAGGCACAGGCCCGGGCACAAGCAGAACAAGCACAGGCCCAAGATCCCTTGGCCGCCTTTGAGAGCTGGTCTGGGTTCACCGCTCCATCGGTAGGAAGCACGAGCAGCAGCACCACCAGCAGCAGCAATAACAACCGCCATGGAGACTGCACAACACAAGGGCCTCCTCTACTACCACTACCACCACCACCACCACCACCACAACAACAACAACAACAACAAGAAGAAGAAGAAGACATGATGCTTTCCTACAAGGGCAAGGGCAAGAAGTCCATGAGTGGCATGTGGCGGCGTGCGTCGGTCTCCATCAAGGGCCTGGTCCACCGTCGAACCTCGATCGCCACCGAGACGCTGGACGAACCTCACGACATCACCACTTCCAAAAGGCAGCAGCGCTTCAGCCACGCCCCTTCCCGTTCTCACCACTTGTTCCTGGGCAGTAGCAACAACAGCAGCAACCCTTCCTCCTCTTCCTCCGCCTCCGCCTCCAACAACAACAACAACAATACTCCAGCCTCACCTTCTTCTCCTGCCACCTCGCCTCGGTCTGGTTGTTCTGCAGAGCAGCAGCAACACCAACAACACTCGTCGGCTCGTCCTACGACAAGCCATACCATCAACGCGACTTGGCACCGTCTGAGGAATGCAACCAGTTTCAGACACTCGAGGGTCCTCTACGGCGACTTCTCCCTGCCACACCACGGCCAGCAGCAGCAGCAGCAGCAGCAGCAGCAGCAGCTCTCCCCCTCCTCCATCTCCTCACCATCATCGTCATCATCACCGCCACCAACAACAACACAACAAACAGAAGAAGACGACAACAACAACCAAAACAACAACAACTACTACTACTACTACCTGCCGCAGTCTGTGCCGAGACCAGGTGTGGGCAACGAGCCGCCTGTCATCCCGCGGAACACGGGCTCAGGAGCACGGGCGGCTGTCGCTGCATGGCAGCACGAGATGTTCTCTACAGCTGCCAGCCCGCTCCGCAACAAGAGGCTGACGCTCGATTCCGCCCAGAATGACAGGGAGAGCGGCATAGGCATCGCGGTCACCAGCACCGACCCGGTCGCCGACGCGGTCCAGGACCTCGACATGGTCACGCCCGACGGCGAGGTGGTGTTGGGCGCCTGCGCCCCCAGCAGGGTCGACTTCATCAGCAGGCTGCCCGTCGAGCTGGCAATCCAGGTGCTTGCCCACCTCGACGCCGCCGGCCTCGCCACCGCCAGCCGCATCTCCACGCGCTGGCACGACGTCACCTCTCTGCAGCACATCTGGCGGGACTCGTACCTACGCGAGAAGACGGGCACCTTTGCCACCAGCGAGCCCATTAGGCAGGGCACGGGGCTCGGTGTGCCCCTGAGCCGGCCCAACATGGACTGGAAGGATGCCTACCGCGCCACCGAGGAGCTGGCCAAGAGGTGGAGGAACGGCAAGGCCACCTCGATCTATCTGCACGGCCATTCAGATAGCATCTATTGCCTTCAGTTTGACGAGTACGTCTCTTTTTTTTTTCTTTCTTTTTTTTTTTCTTCCCCCTTCCAGTCTTTACTTTGGAGAACTTGTGTCGGGATGGACTTCACCTCCGAGAGAGAGAGAGAGAGAGAGAGAGAGACATGCAACATACTGACTGGATGTTTCTTCTTTACTACTACTACAGGCAGAAGATCATCACCGGTTCGCGCGACAAGACGATCCGGATCTGGGACATGAAGACCATGACCTGCAAGGTGGTCATCGGCCCGCCCGAGGTGGTCAAGAGCAATGCCATCCTCTGCGACAACGAGGGCAAGCCGACGCACTCGGCCACCTTTGAGCCACATATCGGGGCGGATGCCCGGTCCAAGCGCGTCACGTCGGTGCCGACCACGGTGGCGTTCCCGACACACCACAAGGCCTCGATCCTCTGCCTGCAGTATGACGAGCACATCCTGGTCACGGGCAGCTCGGACGCGTCGTGCATCGTCTACGACATGAAGAGCGGGTACCGGCCGATCCGGCGGCTGCGGCACCACACGGCGGCGGTGCTGGACCTCTGCTTCGACCAGAAGCACATCGTGACGTGCTCCAAGGACATCAGCATCTGCGTGTGGGACCGGGCGACGGGCGAGCTCCTCAAGCAGCTCCGGGGCCACAGCGGGCCGGTGAACGCGGTGCAGATGCGCGGCAACACAATCGTGAGCTGCAGCGGCGACTTCCGGGTCAAGCTGTGGAACATCGAGACGGGCAAGCAGATCCGCGAGTTCCAGGGCCACACCAAGGGCCTGGCGTGCTGCCAGTTCTCCGAGGACGGGCGGTACGTGGCCAGCGCGGGCAACGACAAGGTGATACGCATCTGGGACGCCAACACGGGCGAGTGCCTGCGGGAGATGAAGGCCCACGAGAGCCTGGTCCGGTCGCTCCATATCGACAGCGTCTCGGGCAGGCTCGTGTCGGGCTCGTACGACACGGACATCAAGGTGTTCGACATGGAGACGGGCCGACAGCTGCTGGACTTCCCTAGGTGGCATGCCAGCTGGGTACTGAGTGCCAAGAGCGATTACCGACGTATCGTGTCTACAGGACAAGATCCTAAGATTCTCGTCATGGATTTCGGTGCTGGCATCCCGGGCATCGAGCAGCTGGAGAGCTGCTCACAGCAGCACAAGGTGGAAGAGGTGAACCCCGACCCTCTCGACCACGGAGGATATATCTGATTCCTATGAGAGAGAGTGAGAGTGAGAGAGAGAGAGAGAAAGGGTGAAGGTCATTTGTAATATTCTTTTTATAAGCGTTGCGACACACACACACACACAAGGGTCATGTATCATGTATCGACTCGGGGAAGCGGCATTCGATGTTGTTTGATCAGACAAGGAGTAAGAATTACTTTTTTTTTTTGTTGTTGTTCAAGGAGAGAAGGGGCGTGTTATGTTTTTTTGGGAGGGAAGATCCCACCAGCTTTGTCGGTTTACCATAATTTTTCATTTGTTACCAAACTGGGAGGGGGGGAATATCATTATAGCTGGTCCTCTGGGCAGAACCACAACACGACCAACCACATTAGCATTTTTATTTATTTGTCTTTCTTGGAGGGGGGTTTTCACCTTAAGTTTCGTTAGAGACGGAGAAAGAGAAAGAGAGAGAGAGTGTGTGTGCAGCGATAGAGCCACGACAAGTGACTATTCTCGGATTCAGCCGGCACACAAAGAGGGAAGAGATTATGGGTGACGAGAGTATTATTTTCATGTTAATTCTTTTCTGGTTTTTCCCACGGTCATCAATCAATACTTGTACACACACACACACACACAACACACCTTGATGCAGGCTATTCATCCATCTGTTCGTGACGCCTGCGAGCTCAGCGCGGTGATAGGTCTCTCTCTCTCTCTCTCTCTCTGTCTCGCTGTAGCCACTCGCCGTACACAAGGAATGAATGAATGAGTGCTTGTTCTCGTGCAACCAATGCTATCATACTTGATGCTGCGATTTCGGTCAGCAACAGTGCATGCATAGGCTGGACATCGACAGTACTTCTTCTCGACCAGTTCGGTTCGAAAGGGAAAAGTTAGATTAGAAAGAAAGAAAGAAGAAGACAAAAAGTACATAGAGTCATCCTCCTAAAAGAATTTGGACATCGGGGTTCGCATATCGGTGTTGGCCCCGCAATCACAACATGAAGGATGGAAGGATGGTCCGATGGGGGGTGGAACTCCGATGACTGGATCGGGTGGCGATCGGATGGGAATAGGTACAGATGAGGGTGGGGAAGAATATAATATAATATATATATGAGTGTCTTTCTTTGGGATCAACCAGTCTGACCTGCTCATTACGAAGCTGTTCCAAGAGGTGTGTGTAGTAAGTAGTACTTGTATCAGTGTAAGTCCTCCTCACACAGACAGAACAACCCAAGTGTCTCTTCTCTCTCTCTCTTATCGTCTTTGGAGAGAAACAGAGACACAACACAAGCTGTACTTGATCCCAAACCTCTGACCAAGTTCCATACTGAGTTATTCATACACACACACCATTTCCCTCTAGAGAATATAAAACCAGAACCACCATGCTCGCCCACGCCCTCGCACCGCACAGGAGACTCGTCCTAGCCAGCGTGCCACGGCAGCTAAACCATGTAGTATTAACAGCACGGCGACCCCTCCTCCCCTCATCATCATCATCCTCCTTATCATCATTACGACGCACAATCGCCCTCCGCTTCGCCAGTACAAAGCATGGAGGAGGAGGAGGAGGAGGAGGAGGAGACCACAGCCGCGCCAACAGGGCACTGCTCGTCGTGTCGGGCATCGGAGTCACCTCGACTCTCGCCCTCATCCTCTTTCCTTCTTCTTCTTCTTCTTCTTCTTCTTTCTCCTCCTCCAAGTCCATCACCACCACCACCACCGTTCCCGTCCTGAGCGGCAAGCCCACCAACCAGCTCCACCTCGACTTCACCTCGGACGAACAAGAACTCACGCGCATCCTGACCCAAGAAGCCTACTCGCACGAGGTGAAGGGTGTGCCAGGCGTGTCGCGGTACCACGGCACACGCGTTGCGTCCAACAGCCCCGTCGAGGATCATTTCCTGCACGGAACCTTTTCCTCGCCGTATTCTTCTTCTTCTCCTCCTTCTTCTTCTCCTTCTGCTCCTCATGACCGGTCGCAGTCGCACCCAGACTGGATGGCCTGGGGTGTGTTCGACGGCCACGCAGGCTGGCAGATGGCAGACCACCTGACCCGCCAGCTCGTCCCCTTTGTGCGCCACCACCTCGCAGCCGCCGCAGCAGCACGGAATCTGTCCAGCACCAGTTCCGGCGCTGACGCCGACGCCGCCGCCGCCATCAAGGCCGCCTTCCTGGCCCTGGACGACGCCGTCGCGAGCCCGGCGGCCGTGGCTGACGTGGCGCGCAGCCGGGACCTCTCCTTTGCGGAGAGGGCCGCCAGGCTCGCCCTCGCGTCGGCTGGGTCCTGTGCGCTGCTGGCGCTGTATGACCCTGAGGCTCGCAAACTGCGCGTCGCCAACCTGGGGGACTCGCGCGCCGTGTACGGGCGGCCAGCATCGTCGTCGTCGTCGTCGTCGTTGTTGTTGCCATCTCGTAGTGATGGAGGTAGCGTAGAAGGAGGAGGAGGAGAAGGAGCGTGGTTGGTCGAGGTACTGTCGGTCGATCAGACGGGCAGCAACGAAGACGAGGTGGCGCGGATCCAGAGGGAGCACCCTGGAGAGGAAGGCATAGTCAAGGACGGTCGCGTGCTGGGGATCATGGTGTCGCGGGCGCTCGGGGACGGGCGGTGGAAGTGGGCGGCCGGGCTGCAGAAGGAGATCTGGGAGGGATATTGGATCAAGGGGTTGGCGGAGCGGTATCCCTTGAAGACGCCACCGTATCTAACGGCTGAGCCGGTCGTCACGACGACGCGGGTCGACAGGACAGAAAGAGGGGACCGGCAGAGTTTTGTCATTCTTGCTTCGGATGGGCTTTGGGATTTTGTCAGCAGCGAGCGGGCGGTGCGGTTGGTGGGGGACTGGGTCGAGTGGCAGGAGGCCGGGGCGCCGGCAGGATGGGAAAAGAAAAAGGAGAAGGGCGGGGAGGGCAGGCAAGACTTTGGGAGGTTCGACGTCGAGCAGAAGATCACAAAGGATGGCGACGAGACCGATACGTTCCGGGATGACAACGTCGCCGTGCATCTGGTCAGGAACGCACTGGGCGGAGCCTGGTCTGAGGCCCTGGCCGCGAGACTGACGTCGCAGGTGCCGCTGTCGAGGAATATGAGGGATGATGTGACTGTGCAGGTTATCTTCTTTGGTGCTGATGATGATCACGATTCCGAGTCTGGTGGTGGTCGTCAGGACAAGAAGAGGCAGTGAGTGCACGTTTGTTGGGGCGACAGCATAGCAATACTTTTACTTTGCTTGAGGAGGAGGAAAATGTGTGACAGGGGCATTATGGCATGGGAAAGACATCGTCGTATGATTATCTCTAGGAATGGATTCACAGGGTTATCTTTTTTTCTTTATCTGGGAGGTATATAAGTTGAATAGTTTAACTTACCGATGGCTATGCCCTCATACACCGATGTCGTATAACGACACGCAAACTTCTATACATATTCACCTACTAGGAAGACAATCCTCCATCAGATGCATCACGGTATCAACAATGTCCGTATGGCCAGAGACTTGAGATTAGGGTGTGGTCAGGGCCAGGCTCGACCAAATCAGTGATTAGTTCCGAAGCCACCATCGAGGCCACGAAGCCTGCCCCATTTCCCACGTCTCTACCAGCCTCTCGATAAACAAACAAAGTAAGCACGAAATGGACTTAGCAATCTTCCATGGCCAATACAATTCTGTCACCTGTCAGGAAAAAAAAACTTATCTTGGGGATCGGAAATCTTGGGACGATTGATTATCCATCCATGACTAACAAACGGGACATTCTAAAGGAAACAGAGAGAAAGGGATGAAGAGCAACGGGAGAGCTCCCCCCGGCCCAGACTGATTTGCTCCAACCAGCAGTGCAGATCACCTCCTTTCAGCTGATCACGAAATAGAAGAAGCAAGAAGAAAGAAAGAGCCCGGCGGGGGAGGGGGGTGAAGCGGACAGGGGGGTATGAGCGAGAAGGGAGGTCGACGAAGCAAAGACAGCGGTCCACGCAGAACGCGAGACACACTAAAGTGAGTCCACGTATAGTGAGCAAACCTGCAGCGTGCTCAAGCCACCTCCCCCACCCCGGATGGATCTCTACGAAATCTAGAGGCAAAGGTGATGTCACGCTCGAAGAGGAGATGGCCAATGGTCATGTGGGAGAAGGGAGAGAGGGGGGAAGGGAGGGGGTAGGAGAGAGACGGAGGGCAAACAAGGTTAGAGGCGGCCGTCAACACACGGAGAGAGAAAGAAACACACAATAAGACATTGAGATACAGAGAGAGAGCGAGCGAGCGAGAGAGAGAGAGAGAGAGAGAGAGAGAGAGAGAGAAAGAGAGAGAGAGAGAGAGAGAGATGGAGAGATGGAGAGAGCGATCGTGAGAGAGATAGAGAGAACTACAGAGCCAGAAAGAGAAAAACAAGAGGCGGCCCGCAGAGTCAATCCCTCTGTGATTCCGAGGAGATGATCAGTCGAGAACGAGCGGCATTCTGGCCTCCTGGTTCGGCTGGAGCTGCCTGCCGTTCCAACACCCGACAATACTCACCTCTTTTGTTCTCTTCTTGCCGCCTAGGAGGTACCTTCTAGTATGTACCTTGGTCCTCCAATCACCTGCCTCGTTTCCCTGCCGTGAAGTGAACCAGAGCACTTACTTGGTATGTTTATTTCTTTCAAGAGCATGATAGTTTTAATTCCCATCTAGCCTCTCGATCTCTAGTCCACAACCTTTCATCTCACGATGGACAACGGCGACGATAATAGCAGCATCCTGGGAGAAGAAGAAGAAGAAGAAGAAAGGCCCACGTCAGTAAATTGCTAAGCGGTGAGGCACCTAGGTCAGGCCATCCTTGGAGTCTAGACAGGCGGCTCGTTGGGCGTGGTTCGAACTCCCAGCCAGCAGCAGACCTGACCTGGTAAGGATCCGACATTCTCCCATGCTGCCTGCATGAGCTCATCTAAAGAGAGGAGGGGAGGGTGAGGGTGACCTGCCAGTACCCTTACGGTGTGGGAAGGTACCTGTATACTTCTGCCTGTCAAGGCTGCGAAGCTTGCGCGTCCACCAGACAGGCTGGACACTGGCTCGAGGTCGTGGAACGCGAAGATTTTTCCATCCCCCCCCTCCCTCCCTCTTCTTTCTTTTCTTTCATCCGTATGCAGCTGGACTGATCAGGTAGACTTGGAAGACAGTATCGTTGTTGACAGTCTCTTCTTATTTTCTTCTTCTTTTATGCATTCCTGGCTACCCGTCTATGTTTTCACCGGTTTGACTTGAATACTGGGGCGTATGTGGAGTGGAGGAAGAGAAAAAAAATGATATCTCATTTGCTATCTTCCGTCCGAGACCTGATCAGTACAGCCGAAACAGTACCATTCTTTCCTCACCCCGAAAATGCTCAATAAATAAATCAAGAGAAATAAATACCTGAGCGTATCTGGGTACAGATTCGCGAGAGGGTGGACATGGGAGCCTTCGTACTTACTTTTGGTCTGGACCTGCTGGCTTGTGTAGCCTCACTATACCCAGAAAGGACAGTCATGCGCAGATAGAGAGACTACTTGGTCCTTTTTATTCGAGGATGATGAGGGCGGATACCAGCAGGATCTCCTGGGAACCATGGGCCGACGTGCCAGCAAATACCACTCGCCAGCTCAACCACCAGCAGCACACTTTGACATACACACACACACCCACCCAACCCCCCCCCCTCTCCTTTCCCTCCCCCTCTTGAATGCCCACCCCTCGGGAGTACCGCATAACAAGTGTCACACCTGCCAGAGCATTTGCTCCGCTTGGCCGCATTTTCTTGACCCCCGTATTCAGTCACTTGTGTGAGGTCTGTGGGCTGATTTCTTTTTCTTTCCTTTTTCCATCCACCCCGGGATGGACGCCTTGTGTGCCGTTGCCGATCAGCCAAGGGTGGGCTTCGCCTGGCCCGCCAGAGACAGACAGAATGGTATTTTTAACGTTTGCAACGTACATATCGTGATCTGGCACATCGCAATCTGGCACATCGCAGCGGGTGTTTCCCTAAGCAGGACCGATCTTTCAGAAAAGAGGTGTGGAGACCGGGTTCGTAACCGGGTCGCTGGGATCTGCCGATACACTTCTCCATCACTCACACTGCTCTTCCTCTCTCTCTCTTTCTCTGCGTGTGAGAGAAACACTGCCCAGTGAGTGAGCGTGTGTGTCTGCGATACCTAGTGGAGCAAAAGGGTTGCCCATTTGTGGGGCCGAGAAGGAAACATCCGAACCACACGCGCCAATATTCCAAGTACTATGCTCTTTCTTGCCTCATCCTCCATCAGGGTCTTGGTTACTGGTTTTGATAAATTAGCATATAAGTAAAAATAACCCCTAAAAATGAATAAAAATGAAATGCTTTCTCAAATGGCGTCAGAACAGACACGCATCCGTGGTTGTGAAAAGCAAGCCGTCTTGAGAATAGACAAACAAACATTAGCCTGCATGATACAACCCATGTCCAAGCTCCTCTCCTGTTCTGAAGATCCCCAGCTGAGGTGGGTCTGTGACTTGGAAGACTGAGCCTCTCAGTGGCAAAAGAGAGGCTCCAGAAACAAGCTCATGTCAAGGAAACTAAGCATAACAGGTCAGCCCACCCTTCTCCAGGATCTATGCCCCGTCTGGTCCACCCACAAGAGTTTTTGTGGCGTGCAGAGTGCATGGTGAGTACATGATCTTGCATAGGCGAGGAGAGGCGGTTGTGCACGATCCGCCTTCTCCCCCCCGGGTGGTGCTCATCTCCTGCTGCTGGTCTACTGCTGCTGAAATCACCTTAATGAGGCCTTCTTCATTTGAGTAGAGCCAACGTAGCCACGGGCTGTAAAGGGCTTCTAATGAGAAAACTCGAGGTACTCTGATTGTTATAAGTAGAAACGGTTCAGGGTCTCATACATAGGTGAAGCAGGCAGAGGACGTTTCTGGTTGAGCTGCCACAGGCTCTCGTCCTTTCTCTGCTGCCCCCTCCCTCCTCCTTCTCCTTGGCCTAACCTAACATACATTGCTTTTGCAACGGCCTTGCGCCACAGCCTCCATATGAGTAAGTACTTTAAGTAGACAGACGACAGGTCGATCTGTCACTCCATCACTAGGTGGGGACCCCAGCTCGTCTCCCCGAAGAGGATGTTACCCTATTAAGATAACCACCAACCTGCGCAGGGTCCAAAAGCAACTTCTAGTTATGTGGTCGCCACACTTACTATGACATGTTAGGTTAGAGTTGTGAATCTTGTCAAACTTGCACGATGGCATCAAGCTGCTTCTTGACAGCTCTGGCCCTGTAGATGTCAACTACTATCCAGGACGGCAGAATCCTTGTGAATGTGACCATCTTCACAGGGGTCCTGGAGGAGGCTGATGTTGTACCCTCGACCTCACTCCACACACACCATGTTTGAGAGGGACAAGAACCTCACCTTCACGATCGAGCTCATCATCGTGACATCAGGCCTCATGAGGTTCTTGATGAGTCCTCTGGCTAATACGAGGTCTGCCACCCCATGTTGTCCTTTTGCCAGGCAGGCATGGTACTTGGATACCTTACTGTGCTGCACTGGCCTCCTGAGGTCTCTGCCCTCCCGCCTTCCCAGGGACATGCACAGTGTAATAATTCCCAACTCTTACCTTGACTCTATACTCAGACATCTTGTCAACACAACCCTGCATCATGCAGATTAGAAGCAGGTTATTTCTGCAGGTTTGCTATCAAGGTAGCAGCCGCTGCCTCGACCTGGACAGAATTTTCGTCTTGCTTTTCCTTCTCCGTTTCTCTTCTGATCCCCCTGTGGCCCTGCTCTTCCTCCTGGGTATAAATTCTGCCTTCTCCCCGGGTCCTTTGCTGCTTCATAAAGACCATTGTCGACAGGCGTCAACATCTGGTTCAACTTCAGCCACATTTGAGAAACTATTTTGAACGGCTCTTAGGCTCTAGAGCATTAACAACAACAAACCCTAGTAAGTCTGTTTTACTCGTACTCAGTCACTGTAATTATCATCAATGTTCCATTCATACGCATAACACAGCCTCTGTACCGCCAAGGGGATCCTAAGTCTGTGTATTATTGGTTGTCTGTCATCACATTCCACAATCTGCACTACCATTCTCTGAAGCATGTCAAGTGCTCCTTTCTATGACATCTGTACTCTCACAAGCATCATCCTATCTGTCATGTCTTCTTGTTCAAATCTCATTCAGTACCTATTTATACTGCCTTCCAGCACAGCCTCTAGTCCTGGCCTTCACTGTCCCCCGTTCAAGCACTGCCTACCTCCTCTGCCTCCATCAAAATGCCCTGTGGTTGGTTGGTTTCAGCAAAGTACTCACTCAACTATCTTACCTTTCCTTTTGTTCATCTCTTTCTTTCCTTCATTTCAGCACGCCATCGATCCTGGTTTCCAACCAGTGACGTTGAGTTCACCTTCTTGTTCATACGCTAGTCTCTCAGCTCAAGAGTCCACTGACCGACTTTCAAGTCATCGATAGTCCCAGAGCGGGGATTTCCACACCCAAAAGAAAACACAAGGCTTGCATGACTAGGAATTCCCTGGTATGTAAACAGCTTCAAAGTCCCTATTTGGCATCTGCAACAGCCTAGGTACGTCTTCACCCGTCTCCTCCTTGCCTTGCCTCACCACCTGACTTAATAATCCCCTTACCTGCACTACCTCGCCCCCCCCCTCCCCCCTCCTCTCCTTGAATGAACCTCTGCCTATCATTTTTTTTTTTGGACACCGCAATGGAAGTGGTGGCTCTTATCACTCTTGCTGCCAGCCTGTGCGACGTGTACGTCTGCTGGCATGGCGTCAAGTCGGTCAAGACGGAACGCCGTGCAGCATCTTGCAGCAGGTCAAGAAGAGGCAAACCAGCGGTGAGAAGATTTTTGAAGAATTTTACTCGCTGGAACCTCTGACCGTTAGGCGGGCGGCATACTTGGTGCATGTTATTATCCTTTGCCTGGCGGAGCAGGTGACATCAACCATGAAGAAAGGGAGGGAGAGGGGACTAATTGTCGCAAAGATGAAGACCTGAAGCCTGACTGACTGACTGACTATATTAATATGAATAGGGAATACCAAAGACGTCTGAGGGCCGTAACAAGTCTGTCTGCAAGTGTAACAGCCCGCCTGAGCCGCACACACACTTTCAACGCCTCTTGATCGCCCTCACTGGTGGTCCTTTAGAATCCCTGTCGCTTTCTTGTCTCCAGAAAATCATCAGTACCATCTTCAAGATTGCAGACATGGTTGACGAGAACATGATGGACATTGATGATGTCAAGGAGGTGAGTGTTCCCCCCCCCCCCAACCCCCGGGCCCTCCACAGTCGTCCATTCCCATCCTCCATTCCCTAGGCCAAGACTCATACCCCCCACCCCCCATCTTTAGAGGGTGATGATAATCAATCAATTACTTACAAATTTTTGTTTCTACCTCTAGGAGATGGATGGCCTTCCCAGCGCCTCAGGAAGTGCACCCCGGGACATGTCTACAACGACCTCCGGACCAGTGTCCCCAAGCCCCACCCTCGTCGACCCCCATGACTATGTTGGTGAACAATCCACTGCATCGTCTTCTTCTGGTAGAACCCAACAGAACATCTCCAGCAGCGCCATCAGCTGGACTACTGGAATGTCTGACAGTCAGAAGATGGTCGCCTCTGGTGGTCAGCCGGTGACAAGCCTTGTGTCTGATTCCTTTCTTGAGGACCTCGGCTTCGGCATGTTGACGACCAATGGTATTCCTCCTCATCTCAAGATGGAAGACGCCCATGGCATGTCCATGACCTCTGCCAAGACGGAAGACACTGATGATCTGCCTATGACCTCTTTCAAGATGGAGGACATCATTGACCACCCCATGACTCTTGTCAAGATGGAGGACATCCTTGACCATCCCATGACTCCTCTCACGCAGGAGGACATCAATCACAGCTTACAGTTGGTTGATGACACATTCTTTCCTGATGATCTCCCCTGCGCAGCCCCTCCTCCTAGCCCCCAGGAGGCACTGGGCTCTGACCAGGACGTGTTGAGCATGTTCAACTTCAGTGACACTGGTGAGGAATACTTCTCTGCCACGAGCAAAGTGGCGACATCAAGGCCTTTCCCATCTGATTTGCCATCCCCTACACCCAGCCAGGAATCTGGTCAGGCCCATGATGGTGCTGACGATGGCCATCTGGCAGGAGCTGGTGTCGACTCGGGTGCCCACGGCAACCAACCTGCCCGCCTTTCTGGCCTGGGCGAGCAGCACCCTCTGCCTTCTTCCCCTCGCCGTCTCGGGGGCAACGGGAGCTATGACACAAGGGAGTCAGCCGAAATGGATGCTCAAAGACTAGAAGACATCCTGGCCAATCTAAAAAGACTAAGCGAGAGCTCGAACTCGCAGGGGGAAGAACTGCAGAACAACAATTATTCCCCAGCCCCCAGCCCCCCCGCCCAGCCCAGCCGCCATCAACGCAGGGGCAGACCTACCAACTGCGAAAGAGCCCGGGCAGCTGCTATCAGACGGCTCACCAGTCTCCGGCACTCCCTTCCCGGCCAGCGCGAGCCTGATTTCGTGCCCTACGGCTGTGAGGGCGTGGCCAGCGCTGCCCAGGGGAACTGCTGGCCGATCAACCGACGCCTCATGGGGAAGATTGTTGCGGCGGAGCGCGGCGTCGGCGTCGAGGGCGACCACGGCAGAAGGGTCTTCAGGTTGAGCTACAAGGCGATCAAGGACAAGTATGACGAGTGGAAATCCGCTGAGTCTACCCTGCGGGGCATCAAGCGCTGCTACCAGCTTCCCAAGGAGCATCGTGAGCGCAAGCCTACTTGGGATCCTGAGCACGTAAGTGAGAAGTTTCGATTTTCTCTTGCCGGAGTATTAATACCTGAGCGGGCTTTTCTCATTGCCCTTGCTATTTCCTTTTTTATTGAATTACAGTTCTTGAAATTTTACATTTGATTAACAACAACTTGGGCCCTCCAGCTGGAAGCACTCTTCGAAGCTGTGCCGCGCTGCACTACCAAAAACGGCAAGACCTCGTGGCTTGGGGTGGCCGGGTACATCAAGGAGCACACTGGTAAACCGTTCGGCGTGGGGACGGTGGCTAAGAAATATCATCACCTTGTCCACAACGAAAACTTTAACAAGTTTGAAGACAAGGCGATGGTGAAGGAGAGAGGGGACGAAGATTATGGTGGCGATGATGAAGATGATGAGGATGAGGAGACTCTGGTTGATGAGGATGAGGAGACTCTGGTTGATGAAGATGAGGAGACTTTGGTTGAGGAGGATGATGACACCGATGATGATGATGATGACGACGGCGACGACGACTACATCAACTAAGGTGAGAACTCTTCTATTCTCTTCGATGATGAGCGGTAAATCTCTGACCAGGAGTCCGTCTTTTGGCCTTCTCACAAGAAGGGCCAAGATGGCGATGACTTCTTTTGGCCTACCTACCACAAGATACATGTCTTCGGTCTATTAGCCTGCACTACTCATACTCATACTGACTCACTTCTTTCTGTCAGAGACATCCTCAGTCATCTCTTTTCTTATTTATTTTTTTTGTTTTGTTTTGTTTTTGATATGACACTTATACAAAAGTTGAGCCATTCCTCAGGTGTGCCATAGGGTTGGCACAGAGAAACGAAGGGGCACAGCAGCATATGTTGGTGCCGAAGAAGAAACAAAGGCCAGTCAAGGGGTGAGAAGAAGGAAGAGAATTTACAAAGAAGGACTCATCCAAGGGGTCAAGGTCAGGCCCACCCACACTCACACATTGAACACTTTTTATGTTTTCATATCAAACTTCACTCCCACAGGGCTCAGTCCCAGACCCAGACCCCAGCAGACCAAAAGGCCAACAAAGACAGCATGGTCTGGCATCTGGGGTTGGTGCACTTTGTCCATGAGGGTGGTTTCACTCCATCCTCCATCCACCTTCCCCCCCCCCCCTTTTTTTTTTTTTTGGATTGTTTACAGGTCAAAAGTCAGCATCTCTTTGTGCGTTGTCTTTTTTCTTTTTTTCCTTCCTTTCCTTTTTTTCCCTTCCTGTTTTCCTCCTTTTTCTTTCTTTCTTTCTTTCTCTTTTGACAGGCGAGAAGTCAGTATCTCTTTTTGCGATGAATTTCTACAGGTCCCAAAGTTTGTATTTCCTTTTGCGCTTGAATTATACGGGACCACAGTCAGTATCTCCTTTCTTTTTTTCTTTCTTTTTTTTTCTTTCTTTTTTTCTTTCTTTTTTTTTTTTTTTTTTTTTTTTTTGCTTGAATCATTTACTTGGGGTCAACACTTGATGGGCACGGTGAATACTCTACAATCACAAGGCGCGAGGATTCGTAGATGGGACTCTTGAGCACGAACGGAAAAAACATGATACTCTGGCGAACAGGAAAGAGGAGTCAGGATTCCATGGGGCTTCTGATTGTGCAGGAGACTCTCAGGGAGGAAGTAACTATTTCTTTGAGAAGGAAGAGACGGGCAGGTTGTGCCATTTGAACATTACTCTGCGGGAGAGGTGACGAAGAAGATTGGAGGGAGAAACCAACAATGTCGCTGCTTATGGCAGCATTCCTTTCATTCAAGGTCTGGACAAGTCTGCAAGGAAGAAGTTTTTTATATTTTTTTTATAAAAAAAAAGGGGTTCGGAATGAAGGATCTGCGACGACATACACTCATTTATCAACATGTTAACACACATGGACAGGGCGCGCGAGCTCGACGGGGGTTGGCTTGATGGAAGAGAGATGCCATGGGGATTTTCATCACAGCTTAGATTACGAGATGGACTTGAAGCTGGGCTCGGTGCCGTTAAGGGAAATTCTCCGAGATCTCTCTTGGGCAATACAATATACAGAAAACTGATCAATTTGATCAACCACTTAGAAAGGGCACACAAGCCCACTCTCCTCCTCCCTCATACTGCAATACCAATCTGAGCCAGGATCTCCCACAACTGCAGAGGGTCATCCCGTAGGGCATCCCACTCCTCCTGCGTCTTCACCAGCGCGGTCCCAGCCAGCAGTGTCCCGTTCAGCGCCAACTTGCCCACCTCCCTACCCTCCTCCCCTTCCCCTTCCCCACTCCTCCTCCTATCCAGCACAACAGACCCCTCTGCCGTCCTGGGACAGAGCACCATCGCATCCCTGGTCAGCGCCAGGTTATAGCTAATCCTCGCCTCCACTCCATCGGACGACCCATGTTCCACCGCCGGCTGCTCGTCGTCGACATCTGTAGGGTCTAGCCCTTGCCTAGCAGCCTCACATGCTCTCCTGTATAGCCGCAGGTATACAGCGCGCAGGTCCTCGGCTTCCATGTCCGGGCGCAGGCGCTCCCCAAAGACCAGGAACGGCAACTTTGGTCCCTCCCCTTCCCCCACGAGCTTATCCGCAAGGACATCCCAGCTCGTGCCTGCGGCTGCAGCAGCAGCACCAGCAAGCCCCTCCCGCATCCTCGCGACGGGCAGCAGCTGCAGGTGCCTGTGCGGCTGGCTGGCCCCGCTATGCTCTCCGCAGTTGAAGAACGCAAACAAGCCTCTCTGGTCCTCCTCCTCCTCCTCCTCAAAGCCCGCTACCGTCGTCCTTGTCGGCGGGTATTCATGATACGCCCGTATACAGGCATACGTAGCCGCCAGGTCATCGGCGCCGAGGAGGTGTGTCTGGTGCTTAAACGCCCGCGTGATGAGGAGGAAGTGCTCGGGGACGATGGCGAACTTGTTGAGGACGAGGATGTGGTCTGGCTCGAGGCGGGTGATGATCAGGGCTGGGGGAGGGTCCTCGAAGGGGTTGAAGGGCTTGTTTGCGTGCTCTTTGGAGGAGGAGGAGGGAGGTGGTTTCGGCTTGTTGGCCAGGGAGGGCGCGAAGCGGAGTTGGATCTGGAATTTGTTGCGTTGCGGAGGGACGGTGTGTGTGCGTCAGCTGGTAAATACTGCAGAGAAATGGGGAGCGGAAGACGACGCGAAGGAGAGGGTAAAGACGACCCTTCTCTCTCTCTCTCTCATTCTCTCTCTCTCTCTCGTGTGTGTGTGTGTGTGTGTGAAGCAACAACATACCGGAGTCGAGGCAGCGGGCGTCAGGACGGCGACCTGCGTGGGGTAGAAGTTGACGTCGCCATTGGCCTTGGCCCTGTTGAAGGCGGACCTCACAAGGTCGGGGAGGTTGACAGGAACCCTGACTGGCGACATCTCTGCCCTGCTGACAGGCCCTGCGTTCTCCTCTCGTTGGAGACGCGTTGTGACGGAGCAGTGTGCGAGGACAAAGTTCGGATTGGTTTGGGGGCCGGCATGTGAAATCGGGAGAGAGAGACGAAAAGAGAGCATGTCAAGGGGGGGTGTTTGATATGACGTAAGCGGGGCAAGGAGTCCCCTCGTCCTCCAGGGAAAGAAAAGTCCGATACATAACATTATGTGAATATGTATTATGGTTTGTTATAAAAATCCGTTATCAAAACCACAAGGGCCACACCGTACTCATCCAGCATCGCCCCTCTCTTTTCCCCATTCTATGTTCTTGTTTTATATTCCAGGCAATCCCACAACGCCTCGCAAGGGAGGAACAAACCTCGGCAGGAAATAAACAGCGTAGAGTCCTGTCAAAGCGACCAGAAGACCAGTAAACTAGATTGTGATTGTTGTGGTTGTTGTTTTTGTCAGCCAGTGATCATGATTGGAACGATATTCGGCACAATGAATACGGGGGGGGGGAAGGGGGGTGTAGTACTGTAGGGAATACTTACCTTCTCGAACCATGTGTGAAAGAAAATCGCCGTCATGAGGAGCATCCACCAGCTCAGGGCAACGACTGCGCTTGCAATCTTGCCGCCCAGCCCCAGCGCCTCCCAGGCGCCCGCCAGCCGGTGTTCAGCAGTCGTGGCAAGCCTCCCAGCCTCGACAGCAGCGCTCTTGACCGCCCCGTCGATCATGACCACGCTGCGCTCGTCACGCACCGACACCGGGCCCGCAGAGCCCCGTCGCCAGTGGTCGAGGAACACCCACCCGACCTCCTGGACCAGGAAATAGCTCCCCAGCACAAGCAGGAAGACGTGCCCGCTGATGTCGTGACCCCCGCGCCACTTCCCGCCCGCCGCCTTGCACGCGACGCCCGTCAGGAAGTCTGTCCCGCTCGCGTCGCCCGCGTCGAGCTTCATGTCCACCATGTCGCACTTGCCCCCCGTGAACCTAAAACTCCTGTCGATGATGGCCGGGCCGAAGCACCACTGCGTGACCAGCACCCACCACGTGGTCACCAGCCCCCACCGCAGCAGGGCGCGCGCCCGCCTCTGCGCGGTGGCCGTGGCCGGGTGCGTGAGCAGGAAGACGAAGAAGGCCAGCGACACCCAGCCCCAGCCGCGCTTGACGAAGTAGACGTTGAAGATGTTGCTCTTGCGCGCAAAGTACGAGGGCGAGAAGGCCGGGTCCTGCGAGTGCGCCTGCAGGGTGGCATCGTACGGGGCATTGCGCACCGTGGGAGACAGCAGGGAGAAAAGCGTGCCGAAGGTCAGGAGGACAGGGTAGGCTAGGAGGAGGAGCGCCTCGATCGGCGTCGGAAGGTATGGTGGGTTGCGCGACGAGGAGGACGTGGTCGTGGTCGGAGAGGAGGAGGAGGAGGACGATGACGACGACGACGCGGTACCGTTCGACTGGGAGGTCATGTTGGATCGAGCTCGGGTGTTGGCTGCTGGTGGTGAGTCCATGACGAAGAGGAAGAAGAAGAAGAAGAAGAAAAGAAGGAAAGAGGACGGAACAGGATTTGTGTAAAAAGGAGGTAGTTCAGGAAAGAGAGGTTGGCTGACTGGCGCACCCAGCAGTGGCCACAAGTGGACCGACCCAAGGCAGTCAAAAAAAAAGAAAAGAAGAAAAAAAAAAGGTTACGTTGAGGCTATTGTCGTGGTCCAGAGCACAATCTGATCTTGATTGGTGTAGCAGTACAAGAAGAAGAAGAAGAAGAAGAGGGAGAAGAGGGCTTCCAAGGCTCACAGGCCATCTGGGACAACTGGTCTGTCCGTCTTGTCTTGGTGGAGGACGGGACCTGTGGCCAGCAATGCGCCTGGTCAGTCAAGGTACATCACTATTCAAGCTATGACGTTGTCTGAACTGTGAGCAGGGTTTGGTCTAGGGTCGTTAGGGTCATTAGGGTCTTGGTTCCAGGTTGTGCCTGCCCCGTTGATGCCTTCATCATAGTACAACAGTAAGTAACAGAGTAGGACTTGGACGTTTGCACAGGGGGGTGTTAGGGGGCTAGGGGTTGACAAGTCGGCACCTACAGGGCCCCCCTAGGGCATGTGTTGTCCCGTCTTCAGCGCTGAAATAATGGCCAAAGTCGCAAACCAGGCCTACATCCCACCACTAAACACACAATAGAAAGAAACACCATAAACTACTTACCCTGTCAACAACCAACATCGCGGAGCTTGAGAAATTCAACACTCTCAAAAGACACATTTTGGAGAACACACCCATCATTAATTCATGTACTGTTTTGCTTGAATTTTCTATGTACCACTTGGGTTTCTTTGCACCCAACCTATTGAGCTCCCCCCCTTCCCTTTCTCTACCGTTCCATTTGTCTCCCAATATTCCTCATGTTTGCGAATTGGTATCTTCCCTCTCCCTTAACCGGAACTCCTGCTCATGCGCGCATAAAAAAAAAATTCACTAAATAAAAAGGGGATGGATGGCCCACCATGGGGCTCAATCCATAGTTCAAAGAAGTGAAAGAATGGGGAGAGAAAGAGAAAAAAAAGGCTCTCCTTGATCAGGTTCGTCGTCGGGGGCGGAGCACCGGTGCTCGTACCACCGACAGCACGGCCCCATCACCACCACCACCACGACTACTGCTCACGGCTCACCACCAAGAGCCGTTGCCGCCAGGCGGCGGAGCAGTCTATGCCGAGCTGGCAAAGTACGACAGGGTGGCGCAGTAGGTGTTGCGGTTGTCACTGTCCAGGGCCTTGCTCTCGCCGTCGACCGTCAGCATGTTGACGGCGGCCTTGGTCGACAGGCCAAAGATGTGGGCGGCGCTCTTCTCGATGGACACCATGTTCTGCTGGCACTCCTCGCCGTCGAGGCAGGTCTGTTCGTAGTTGTCAAAGAACGAGTACAGGCCCGCGCCGTAGACATAGACGTCGTCCGAGTTGACGATGCGGAGACCCCAGGTGCGGGCGCAGTTGGCCTCGGTACACGAGGCAAAGGACGGGTCGTTGTACGTGGCGTTGCTGGGGAAGGGCGTGGTGGCGTTGGGGTTGCCCTGCATGTAGGCCGTCTCGGTCTGGATCAGCGACATGTAGATGGCGCTGGCGTTGTTGACCTGGTAGTTGTACAGCTGCGAGTGCTCGGCCGCCGTGCCGTACATCCAGACGGGGCCCGGCGACTCGACCAGCACGCCGCGGCCGTTGTAGATGTCGATCTGCTGCGAGTCGGCCCCCAGCTCGAGGTCGTGGTCCGCCACCCAGAACCACGTGTTCTCCAGGTAGACGTTGGACGCCGACTCGGTGATGTGCATCAGCAAGAAGGCGCCCTCGCACGCCGCGTTGGCGCTGTGCGTCACGTTGGGGTTCTTGGCGCACTGCTCCGAGAGGAGCTCGGTGCCGGCCGAGCCGCCGATGCGGGCGTGGACGTCCCACATGGCAGCGGCGCCGTTGGACGAGCCCTTCATGTTCCACTCGATCATGATGGCCCCGGGCGCGGCGCCCAGGGTCTCAAAGACCATGTCGGACATCTCGACCGCGCCCTCGTCGCCGGGCTCGCCCACCTGGAAGACGGGCTTGGGGTTGCTCATGTCGCCGAAGGCGGTGCCCTTGGCCATGATCATGGGCCACACCTCGCCCGTCATCTTGATGTTCTTGGTGCCGGGCACCTTGATGGTGTCGGTGACCACGTACGCGCCGTGGTCGAAGAAGATGACCTGGCCGTCGGTGGCGTTGTTGAGGATGGCCTGGATGGCGGCCGTGTCGTCGGTGGAGCCGTCGCCCTTGGCGCCGTTGGCCTTAACGGAGACGAAGCTCGAGGCGTCGAGGGTCTCGTACTGGGGCTTGCTGCGGGTGAAGACGGTGCCGTCCGAGTTGAGGAGGGACGAGGGCTTGGTGGTGTTGGAGGCGATGGTCTTCTGGACGGCAAGGCCCGCGCCGCTCTGGTACGAGTTGCCCTGCATGAAGTTGCTGACGAGCTGGTTGCCCGCCAGGATGGTCGAGCCCGACATGGCGTCCTTGATGGCGATGTCGACGTTGGTGGACATGTCGACGTTGTCGATGATCAGGGTGCCGTTGGTGCTGGACTCGGTGGTCAGGTACGAGGTGTTGACGCCCAGCTGGGTGTTGCTGATCTTGGAGTCCAGGAACAGCACGGAGCCGACGGTCTGGGACGAGGCGCCGTTGGCCATGTCCAGGCCGACGGTGCAGCTGTCGATGGTGACGTCCTTGAGGGTCCAGGCCCAGTTCCAGTTCATGTAGATGGCGGTCTGGCAGCCGTTGAAGGTGAGGTTGCGCGTGGTGAACTGCTGGTTGCCCAGGAAAGCACCGATGCCGCCGCCGTTGAAGGTCAGGTCGCTCATGAACCCGCCCGAGCCGTTGTCCATGAAGATGCCCTTCTGCATGTTGGTGGTGCCGCCGTCGGTGCGCATGGTGAAGACGATGTTCTGCAGCGAGGTGGCCTGGGCGACCTGCCAGTGGATGCAGGCACCCTCGGTGACGGGCTGGGCGGTGATGTCGATCTCAAAGTTGCGCACCTGGCGGAAGAAGTTGTTCTGGTTGACCCACCAGTTGCTGCCGTCGTCCTCGTACGGGTCCGAGTCGATCACGGCCATGCCAGAGAAGGCGGCAGAGGCCTTGAGGGTGGGCGGGTTCGTGGCATCGCCGACGAGCTGGGTGAAGTAGTACTGGATGACGGGCGTGCTGACGAGGTAGGTTCCGGCAGGGAAGTAGACCACAGCCGGCGTAACGGTGGAGGACTGGCAGTCCTTGCCACACCTGCCACCGGCGGAGATGGCCGCGTTGATGGCCGCAGTGTCATCTGTGGTTCCGTCACCCACGGCGCCGTAGTCCTTGACGTTACGGTAGATGGTGTAGGTTGAATTGCCCTGGAAGGGAGAGGATCCCAGGCCCTGGGACAGGACAGTGGGCAGCCAGTAGCCAGAGGAGGAAGAAGTGGTGGAGGTGGTGGTCGCCTGAGGAGCTGGTGCCGCCAGAGCGGGCAGGGCCAGCACCAGGCATGAGACCAGCCTGTTGAAGATCATCTTTGGGGATATAGCACAGCTAATCGTGAATGTCCTCTTTTTTTGGGGGGTTTTTTTTGGTTGATGAGTTCTTAGGAATGGTGTATGACGCCTGAAGATGTGGTGTTAGTAAATAATGTGCAAAAAAAAGGTGTCGTCTTGCTTCCTGAAGCTCAGAACCATATGCTGTAGGAAAAGGGGGGGGAGAGCAGAAGGGATGGGTGCTTTATGAGAGTTATGAGGTTGATAATAGGCATTATGTTCGAAAATGATAGTGAATCGAGGATGCGAGTGACAAGGGAGCCAAGCAGTGACAACAACAACAAGCACATAGTAAGTAATTTTGGTGCCACTGGACAGGGTTCCTTGAATCCTCACTGCTGGAACAGACAATGGACAAAGGCTTTTTTTTGGTGTTGCCTGAACAAAGAACAACCACAACCCATACTCTCAAACCCCAAAGGCAACCTTGTTCAATGTCGTCGCTGTCTTCCCAATGCATGCTAAGGGTAATAAATACAATAAAAAAAAGGTAGTAAATGGGATGTTAGTTACTCACTATGTCGAGGGTAGGAATGGCGGCACGGAAGAAGAGAAAAAATGATGTAGTCTACTGCTGTTCAAGTTTTTTTTTGGGGAGGGGGTCAACCGGTCGAGGCCAACGAGGCTGATGAGGAAGAAGAAGAAATAAAGAGGATACGGCCAGGTTGGACGGAAAGAAAGAATGAATGGCTGACTCTCAGAGCTGCCCTCAAATGGAAAAAGAAAGGATGTTTGACAAAACGGAAGAAGAATGAAGAAGAAGATCAGCACGGAAACAAAACAAAAGAGAAAAGAAAAAGGGACAGGTAGAAGTAGAAGTAGAAGCGGAGAGAGAGAGAGGGTTCGATCAAGTTCAAAAACCTGGTGTTTTGATATGATGGGTACGTACCGTGGTACGTACCTTGGTACAATAGTAGGACCACCTAGTATTGGGTGTGCTAGTAGGGTTTACCGTTGCAGGGGGATCCTGTACTGTACCACTATAGTGCACTATGGGAAACATCGATAGGCGCCATAGGGGGCTAGTGTACTATGACACATCAGTACTAGTGCCGTAGTATGCAGGTACCGCGCGCGACACGGCGAGAGCTCACCGTGGCCACTCAACTACCAAACAACCTCGGGTGCTCTTACCCACGCCTGGGAAAATTCCAAGGTTCAGTCGTGACTGCCATAGTCAAGCCTCCAACGCTCCACCTGGTCCTCCCTTCTTGCCCCGGATCCTAGAACCCTGTCTTTGTTATTATCCTTTTCTTTTATTTCTTTTTGTTTCGGTCCTGTGTTTTCCCTTCCCAGCACGGACAGTCAGTGCCCTACTGCCCCTCGACCTCGGAGCCGACCATATATGCATAATATTAATCCTACGCTGGCTGTGCTTCGCCTATGTCTTGACCCTCTTCTGGTCAGTGGTTTGCTGGACGTGATGCGCCCAATTGATACAAGCAAGCCTCAGCTTTGGGGTCTACCGGGTCAACGAGTCTCGTTCGTCAACGCTCATAGCAGCCATACGCCTTCAAATAAAGCAGGCGGTCAGAGAAGGGCAGTCCAGAAGCAAGTCATGTGAAAGAAGACCCAAAGAGTCAGTCAGTCAGTCAGTCAGTCAGTCAGTCAGGCCTGTCCCCCTCCCTTCCCCCCCTGCCGGCTACTGTCGAGGAGGACAGACCTCGGGACTTCTCTGGAGC
Organism: Cryphonectria radicalis; assembly: GCA_014849355.1. Classification (NCBI taxonomy): domain Eukaryota; kingdom Fungi; phylum Ascomycota; class Sordariomycetes; order Diaporthales; family Cryphonectriaceae; genus Cryphonectria; species Cryphonectria radicalis. The sequence goes on from JACWQW010000030.1 coordinate 56,957, forward strand.
ACGACATTGGACAGACGATGCATAACGGATCGTCAAAACTCCATAACGATCAGCGGCGAGGATGGAATCTTGCCCTCTGAGCCAAGACTGGTGCTCGAGAAGTCTAAACTTGGGACGGACTGGGATTACAAAGGGGGGTCCAAGGGAGGGGGGGTTCGAGGTTGAACGCTGGCACTGGGAACCCTCGACGGGGGGCGATGCTTTCCTGTCGAATCGTTCTCGACCTGCCAGGGCGTTGATGTTTCGAGCCGTGTCGCTAACCGCGAATGGTAAAGCACCCACACCGACCACAAGGTTGGCAGTGGTTGGCGGCGTGGTTGGGCAACCCAACTTTACCCGCCTTGGGGGAGGAGGGGGAGGGTTGCATTTTTCCCTGAGAAGTAGGAGACAGGCAAAGAGAGCACATCCTCCATGCATCATACGGCGACTGTCATCAGCATCTAGAACACCAACTACAATCTCAGTCAGGCTCTAGCAATTCTTATTCTACAGCTCTCTTCACCGTCCAGCCAGGTTATGCTGCTTAGCCTGCCCATTTTATTGCCGGGGAACATCCACCGCTGCTGTATTAGCGGCCTCGACGGGATGACGAGATAGGCTCGAGGATCTGGTTCAAAGCAGTCCTGTCCTGAAACATCTGTCCCGACCAAAGGGGGGCCACAGCGCCCATTTAGCGCCCGTCGGACAGTTTTTAGCCGTGGTGCCGTTGTGTGTGTGTGTGTGCCTCGTGCATCCAGAACGCCTCTGTGGACCACTGCGTGAGTGGGTGTGTGGTGGGTGGCGGGTTGGAAATCAGGACTCGTCGAAACAAGTGTCAATGCTTCCCTATTCCGTCAACCCTCGTCCCTCTATCTTTTCGACTCTCTGTGGTACTCTCGGCTCTCAACCTTGTTGGGCTTCCCCGAGATTCAAGTGGCTGATCGATTGGGCTGATCTGCAAAGAGATGCTGAGGGGCTCGAAGGGGTTGGTTTGATTCTTCGGGACTTCATCCGCGGGATTATCGCCCACTCTTGTGGCGGCTCTTCTGAACCTGCTCACTGCTCAAGGCCTGGGCTCGTCCTGGAATCATCTCGAAGCTCAGGTCTCCTCCTCCTCCTCCTGGGCTAGTTCCCTGTACGAGCTGCTGCCCTGTCGCTTTTCCGAATCGAGGGGGGTTGGGGGGAGCAGATCGTCTTTGTTTGGTGCAGTCTGGCTGGTTCTGGGGCTGCAACCCGCATGTTTCAAAACCTGAGACCCCACTCATCCCTCTACAATCCAGAACTGATTCGACGACGTCCTTCAGATCGAAACGCTGTCAACCGGGCGGGGTCATAAAGCGGATGGCTTTTTCATGCGGTGAAAACAACACACCAACCAGCATGTCGCCGCTGGTCACTCAACTTCCTTGTCCACTTTCGAGCCCCCCTCCCCCCCCTTTTTTTTTTCTTTCTTTCTTGTTTCTTTTGCCACCACAGCCACTGACCCAGTCTCCTCGAGGCTCCTCGGGGATTCATCTTACCACACCAGGGGGCCACAAACACCTAGCACATGCGTTTAGTTTCGAAACGCATCCCTCCGATCCGCGTTACACAGTACACAGCATACCTTTACTACAGTATATACAGTACTACTACTGTATCTGTTCAGGGGGTTTCTGTGTTGCCTACTTACTCTACATAGCTCAAGTGACAAAGGAAAAAGAGCCAGAGCCGTTCTCGTTGGGCGAAGCATCCTCCTGGAACCCCTCTTTGAGCAGTTCCTCCGGACGCCAAGAGATAGATCCCTTCTCCTGTCCAAGAAGAGTCATTGGCCTGAAAAGGGGGAAACCGGGGAAAAAAGAAAAGAAAGAAGAAGAAGATAAAATCCAAAAAACGCCAGGGCTCAGACCCCCCGTCGCATGATTGCCACTGGGGCCAGACTCTCCTACTCATCATTGCCGCTGCGGCTGTTCCTGAATTAGCACAGAATCTTAATACCCGCCGGCGCTGTTTCCCTTGCCTGTGGGTAGAATTGGGTAGAGAGACCAGCATCTCTTAGGCAATTGCCCTGACGATCAATTGTAACTCTGCATGTATGTACAACCCTGGTATCTGGATCATCTACATACTATAGCATTTAGCAACAATGCACGGCTTCTGGACGCATAAAGACACTTTGTGCGCGCAAATCACCCCTCCCCGGCTTTCCGTGTCACGCTCTTGGAACTCTTGGAATCCTTGACAACCCAGTCCAAAGACCCAGATGGACGCCTGTTGGAACCGCGATATCTAGTCGCTGCAAGTGCAACCATAATCAAGAACGCCTCGGGCAGGTTTAGACGGGGCTTTGGTGTATCACTGGGAGAGGGGGGAGGGCCGGGGGACGATACATTTCCTGATCAGCATCCCAAGGACGCCGTAGCGCGGGCGGTCGAGGATGTTGAGTCGGCTACGGTTGTGACATGAAGAGGAAGGACTCTTGAGAGAAGGGGGAGAGACAAGGAAAAGGAAGGGAAAATGACCCAGCCGGTGTGACGGCCCCGTGGTTTTTGTCACACCAAGAGCAGCCACCAAACATAACCTGCACTCACTCAGAAGGCCCCAAGCGGCCTGTATCTCGGGCGGGCTAATCGGGAGCGGGCCGTCTGATTGTTGACGTGCAGGCGGTGGCGGGTGCCCTTGTATTGAGGCCGGCGGTTGTTTGATGGCTTCAAAAGAGGACGGCGCGGGCTGTAGTACAGAACGGAGGTGATGGAGAACACTGGCTTATTGCTTGATGTTTGCTGCATGTGAGATGATGCATGGCAAACGCCGTGGCTATTCTGATACACCTATAGTACATCCTGATCAGAAGATGTGTTACTGACCTGTGGATTTATCACGAGGAGGCTTGGAAGTCCAGACATTACTATTCCAAAAAATTCACTTGTGCTAACTAAGTTCACAATATCGCTATCTTGCCCGAGATCCCTTTTTTTTATTTTTATTTTTATTCTTTTAACAATCTTCACACACACACACACACACACACACATACACACACACAAGATCTTGCCATTCCTCAGGCCCCAAACCCTATTCCCCCTCCAGTCCGTCGCTAACAATTCAAAAAACCAACAACTAACTGAGGCATGCATCGCAGTACACACACACAGCAACCCCTTACGAATCAGCTCTGAAAGAGGCGTCCTTGTTGAAATAATGGCTAATGTCGTTATCAGCACCGCACTGCTGGCACTTGTGAACAACGCGAGAAGAACTCAGCCCCGCGCCGGACAGGCTGCCCGACGGGAAAGCCCCAGGCATCGTGGACGTCTTGTGCTCAGGCTGGAAGACCCCAGTAGTGCCCGTGTAGGCGCTACTGTCGTCCTGGCCACCAAGAGCCCGGCCGGTAATGTCTTCAGACTTGTCGGAGCGGGGGTTCTGGTCGTGCTCCTTGCCCTGGCCATAGGAGGCTGCTGTGCCTGCTCCTCCAAGACCTGCGCCGCCGAGAGCAGCAGCAGTAGCACCGGTCGTCGCTGCGTTGTTGTTGTTGTTGTTGTTGGTGCTGCTGCTGCTGCTGCCGCCGTAATTGGCGGGGTCATCCACACCACCCGCAGCAGCCGAGCTGGGCGACTGCTTGTTCCATGCCTGCTGCGCGGCCAGCTGGGCGGGCTGAGATGCGGTGGTCGTGTTGGTCGAGGCAGGCTTCTCGTCGTCCTTGCGGTGGCGGTATTTCTCCTCCGCCGCGACGGCGCCAGCGCCGGCGCCGACACCCGCTACAGCGTGCAAAGTTTGTCTGTCACGGTCGTCGCCAGACTTGTGAGGCGCGCCATAGCCACTGCCACCCGCCTGCTGCTGTTGAGCCAGACCGCTGGTAGAGGTCGGGTGAGCAGGAGGAGGAGGCACTGACCCGGCGTCGCGCGGGATCTTTTGCGTGTGTGGGTCTTCGGAGCTGCCTGCGCCGACGACAGTGTTGTGGACACCGCCGCTGGTGGTGGGCTCGGCCTGGCTGGTGTGCTGTGCTGGGTAAGAAGAACCAGTCACCGTGGTGGGTTGGCTCTCACGGGCGTACTTGTTGTTGTTGTTGTCGTCGGCATCGTTGCTGTGCTTCTTGTTGGCGGCGTAATAGCCTGCTCCGGCGAGGCCTGCGGCACCTGCGCCCGCGGCGAGGAGCTCCTCGTCCCTGCGGCGATCCTTCTCGTCGCCCAGGCCAGTCGCGCTGGTCTTTGTTGGGCCATCGCGCTGTGCCGAGGTAGGATTTGCGGTTGTCTTGGTGGTGGTGGTGGTAGTGTTGGTGTTGGTGTTGGTGGAGCGGTCCTCGGGACGAGTCTTGTCCTCGTTGTGCTTCTTGGACGCATAGTATCCGGCTCCAGCCACACCGGCAGCGCCCGCACCACCCGCAAGAAGCTCTTCCTCCCTCCGCCGGTCCTTCACGTCATCAACGCCAGCAGCCTTGTTGTCCTGCAGCGGGAAGCTTCGCCCGCTCTGGTTGCCATAAGGACTCTGGTCCAGAGTGCCGGATCTGGCTTGGGCTGGGTCGCTGCTGGCGACACCACCACCATAAGATGTTGTAGTGGACTCCTTCACAGGCTTCTCGTCGTCCTTGTTGTTGTTGTACCTAGACGCAAGGTATGCCGCACCCGCTCCGGCGCCAGCACCTGCGGCGAGATCTCGCTTGTTGACGTCGTTCTTGTTGTCCTGATCTTGCGTGGTCTGACGTGTGCGGTCCGGAAGAGACTGCTGCGTTGCGCCGGTGGTGGTGGTGGCGGTGTTATTATTGGCCTGCGACTGCGCATTCTGATCCTTGGACGCCAGGTAACCGGCCCCAGCTCCGGTTCCCAGGGCACCAATAGCGATGCCAGAGTCCCGCTGGTGGTTGTGAGTCTTGTCCTTGGGAGTGGCGGTGTTGGCAGCATCGCCGGCAGCCTGGTTGGCTTCGCCCTCGCGTGGTAGATCACCCCAGTAAGGATAATTGCCTGCAGCGCTGGTGGCCTTCTTGGCGTCGATCTCGGGGTCGTGCTTGTCGTTGCTCGAGCCAGAGGTCTTGGACTTGTCGGCGTCGTCGTGGTGGTGGCCCGTGAGGGTGTGCTTGATCTTTTCTCCTATGGCGCTCATGTTTGATATACTATATATATGTATGCGTGTTGAGAGTTGGAGGTGAATTAAAAAAAAAAAATATGTACGTTAGATGGAGATGTCGACTTGTATCTCTTTGCCAGATAATTTTGTATGAAAAAGTATATATGTATGGTTGAGCAGCAGCCCTGGAGAAGGATATGTCTGAAGGATACAGCAGCCTCTTTAACAACTCATTAGGCACAGCAACACACACCTTCACAGGACCAACACAACGCCAGGCGAGGCTCGTGACATCACACCCACATCATTGGGGACAACTCGATAGTCCCCCAACCCAGCCCAGCCCAGCCCTTCTTCCTCTCCCTCCAAGCCCGCAAGCCCGCCCCCGTCATCCGACATGGCGCGAACGCAAGCCACCCCCCTCCCTTTCCCAGATGAGCTCATGTGAACCACTTTCCCCAGCGCTAAAACCCCACTTTCTCATAGTTTCCACTGTCTCTCAAGACGCGTAACGGGAAAATGTCTTGCTTGAAAGGAGGCGGCACGAGGGGCAGGCAAGCCTGGCAAGCCCTGGTCTGAGAGGGAGCAGAAACAGAAACAGTAAACAGAATCGATGACGCTTTGGCGCAAGCCCGCCCTTGAACAAAGAAATGCTAGTTAAAAGAGGGCTGGCACGTAAAAGGGCTACTTGGTTAGTTCGTCTCTGGTGCGGATCGTCCACTTTTTACGTATAAGCCTGTCCCCATTCTGCGGGAAGAGACTATGGCTTAGCGTTTGTAGGTGATGTAAGAGGAGAGAGTGTGTGGGGGGGACAGGAAGGGTGATTGATGCATCTCCCAACTCTTTGGGGACTAGAATTGACGACGTATGCAATCCTCCTCTCTTTTGGGAGGGAGTCAGAGAGAAAACCTGCTTTGGGAAAGGAATTGCTTGTTCTGGACCAGGTTTGGCGCTCGTTGTGGTTTGTTTTTGTGTGCGTGTCCAGCTTGTCATGCATGGCTGGGTTTTACCTTGGAAGGTTAGGATCCTCACAGCCTTGTTCAGCTGAGTGGGCTGTCCCGTTTTGAGAAAAGGCGTGTTGCAACAGCCCATGGTGACACAATGATAGTATTGTGAAGAAATTATGTCATTGCTCTGTGAGTTGGTCGTCCTTGTTTAGTGTTTGGTTTTTGATGAGCAGGACTGTGTATTGTGTGATATTTACCTTGAACATGCAGAATCACAGAAATCACTTCTCTCATGGGCAGACACTGGCTGGAATTGGATTCATCATGGTTTAGTTGTATCAGGCATAATACAATCACCAGTCTATGTCGCTACTGCTATATAGAGGTCATCAGAAAAAAGAACTCACATCTGATCATGAAGAATTGACTGCTGGGCCCAGCCCAGGTCTCAAGCTCCTCTGGGGAAACTGTTTGTCGCTGGAACCGGCTTGGTTTCTGTGATGTTGTGTCGAGAAGGGCTGGATTGGTCCTAATACTTCATCTGGTTAAATCTTTGTTCTAGGCTTATACTTGAATACTAAGTAAGTAGACGAAGAGGAGGCGACCCAATTTATAACTGACTACATCAGTACACCCGCTTGTTGCTCTCGCCTTATATAAAGGGCCACCCAAGTTGAGAGCAGTGATGGCAAGACTGTGTACAATCGGTTCACATTCCACTTGTACTTCTTCATTTTAATATATTAACATGGATTTGCTGACATCATGCATGCCACAATGTGGTGGCGTCGTGAAGCCAAACGTTGTCAATCTTGACACTACATGCAAGATACCATTGTGTCCTCCCACTACTACTGCCCACCATTATTTCCAGATACCTTCCCCTCCTCTTTCTTAGGCGGAAGATTCAGATCCCCCCTGGCATCCGGCCCCCATCCTCCATATCCAGCAGTCGCTTCCAAACCACCAAACCCAGTCGCAGGCCCAGCCGTGATATCCCCAGCATTCTTATTAGCGCCGACACCCGGCCGGTCCGCAGACCACTCGCCAAGCTCGTCCCTCGTCATGCCAATGTATTTCTTGAGATCCTCGTCTGCGATTGTTTTGTTGTCCCCGCGCTTGGCGTGCACGTAGCGGCGGTACAGGGACGTTTTATTAGGGGCTGTTGCGTCCTGCTTACCAGGCGCCTGCCCATTATTAGATGATTGAGATTCCATGATGGTGTTTTTTCTTTTTGGTTCAAGTTGCTCTGGTAATTATTGATATTGTGCTGTTCAGCTGCGCGGACATGGAGACAAGATAGAGAGTGATCAGGACGGCTGACCTCGAGCAATGGAGGCGGGGCCGTAGGAAGTTTTATATAAGTTTTCGAATGACAAGTAAATTTACCAGGCTAGTATTATCGCCATCTCACTCACAGCAAGACTTGGCACGTCACGTCACGCGCGATGAGCATTGTGGCTATGGTTGTTACCGGAAGGATTCAACCACGGCTGCGCTCAGCCGCGCTCAAAGAAGACCTCGGGAGCCCTAGGATTGACACTGCGCGGGAAGAGGTCAAGTGCAGTACATGTCTCACCCATATTAGTATGAACCCGTGCCACTTTACGTTCCAGCCGTGTACAATGCGAGTTGTAATGAATTACTAGTGTAAACTATGGCTCTTACTGTTGGTTGGCTGTCAAACGAGCGATAGGTTTTGCTTGCACAGCCGTCACGGGAGTTTTTGAAATGGAGCATCATCGATCGACTGTTTGCCACTCTGCTGTGCCACGTACTTTTGGGTTGGATTATGCCACTGAGTTGACTGTGGGTTAATTACTTAAGTAGTTAATCATCATGTATTTGGGGAGGGGGAGGGGGGATAGCATCAGGAGTTTTGTGCCCTGAACTCTACTTCCTGCACTTCTTCTATTCTTGATCAATCCAGAAGTGGTTTTCTCAAGCTCCTCCTTCCAGAGATGCAAATGCAAATGCAATGTTCTCTATGTCAGAAGGAAAATATTAATTAACAAAAGTAAATGTAGCCGCTGATTATCATGTAGTGTGCAGCCTCAAGGACAATTTATAGCTGTGTGATTCCAGAGAAATGAAACTTGTCTTGCCGATTAATTCTATGTTATGCCAATACTTACTTACAAGGACTATTTAATGATGAGTCTTGCTATATGCTTTAATACTTGCATGCCTGTACCAGTGTGATGTTGAGTACTCGATCTTCCTCAAGCTGGGCTTATAATCATCATTGGTACACCCTTCTTGAATGCCCTCAACCAATTTTGCCTAATAATAATTGCCTAAAGCAACTTTGACTCGCACCGTACTGCAAGATCAAGGCAAGACTCCAATATTCATAGTCATGAAGAAACAAATGCCAAGGAACCATCAACTGAGGATCCACATTATTGATTTGATTCCAAAGAAAAGAAATCCCGCCTTGTTATCATATGATAGTAATAGCGGCCTCGTGATTATCCACCCTTCCCTCCTCTCCCTCCTCTCAAGATAACCATAACAAGTTTGGGGCACCCAAGCCCATCTATCTTCCTCTTTCTCCCCCTCCTCCTCCTCCTCCTCACTCCTCAAGAACACCACAGCACCTAAACACCATGGCATCAGCCCACACCACAAAGCAATGGGTTCTAGCCCACAAACCCACCAACCTCCCCATCCTCACCGGCCCCGACGCAACCTTCCACCTCCAGACTATCCCCTTGCCCCCCCTCCAACCAGGCCAGATCCTCGCCCGCACCCGCTACTTCTCCAACGACACCGGCCTCCGCAACTTCATCCAGCCGGGCGCCACCTCGGCCCGCCTCTACGTGAATCCCGTCCACCTCGGCGAGCCCATGCAGGGCGGCTCCCTCTGCCAGGTCCTCGAGTCCGCCGCCCCGGCCTTCAGACCGGGCGACCTCGTCCTCTGCGTCCTGGCCAGCTGGGCCGAGCTCCTCGTCCTCGACACAGCCTCGCCCATGCTCCAGGGGCCCCTCCCGTCCTTGCCAGCGGACCTCCTGCCCACCCACTACCTGGGCGCCTTCGGCTCGTCGGGCCTGGCAGCCTACACGGGCCTCTACTTCGCAGGCGAGGCCAAGCCAGGCCAAACCATCGTCATCTCCGCCGCGGCCGGTGCGACGGGGTCCATGGCCGTGCAGATCGCGCTGCGCATGGTCGGCGCAGGAAAGGTGGTCGGCATCGCGGGCTCCGACGAGAAGTGCGCCTGGGTGCAAGACTACCTGGGCGCGCACGCCTGCGTCAACTACAAGAGCGCCACGTTCCTCGAGGATCTGGCGGCTGCGACGCCCGGCGCCGAGGTGGATCTGTACCTGGATGCCGTGGGCGGCGAGGTGCTGGATGCCGTGCTGGGCCGGATGAAGAGAGGGGGCACGGTGGCGGTGACGGGGGCGATCTGCACGTATAACAACGCCGGTGAGCCGATGGGGCTGCGGAACTGGTTTCAGATCGTGGCCATGAGCCTGACCGTGAGGGGGTACACGTTTCTGAACTGGATGGACAAGATCGGGGCCATCACGGAAGAGCTCATCAAGTCGGCGGCGGAGGGCAAGATCAGGCTGGGCGAGGGTGAGACGCTGGTGGAGGCGCCCATCGAGAGGCAGCCTGAGATATGGACCTCCTTGTTCAGTGGTGCTAACAGGGGCAAGCTCGTCACAAAGCTGATAGAGTAAAATGCGGAATCTGATTGCACAGTTAGGTAGGCTATTCAGAGCCCTGCTACAAGCATTTCACTTTTCCTTTTGACGAAAAGCATCGGTCCACAAAAGCCAAGTCGACGCAATCCCATATCGGGAGAGAAGGAAAAAAAAAAGAAAAGAAGCAGAAGAAGAAAAGAGAAAACCCCCTAGTCATCCCAAGCCATGTCCAAGATCTCAAGTACTTCCGCCTTTCCAATCTTCACGGGGCCATTGGTTGTGCATGGGTCACGGAGGCTGCTCTCGGCCAGCGCGTCGAACTGTTCCCTCTTGATGCCCACGCCCCGCAGCGTCCTGGGCATGCCGAGCTCTCGCAGGTACGCGTCCAGCAGGTCGCCCGCGCCCGCCTTGTCCTCCTCCAGCCCCTTCTTCTGGAACAGCTCCCGCAGCACGGGGTCCGACCAAAAGATCCCGCGCACGCGGTCCTGACGCTGCCGAGCGAGGTCGCTGCCGTGGTTCCAGTTGAACTTGAGCACGTTGGGCAGCAGGATGCAGCTGGTCTCGCCGTGGCCGACGCCCAGAGGACCGAGCTGGTGGCCGATGCCGTGGCTGGCCGCGATGCCGATGGTGATGGCCCGAGGTAGGATGGCGGTGGCGAGCAGGCACTGGAGGCGGGCGTCCAGGTCGAGGTGATCCTTCGTCTTGGTGACGAGCAGGTTGGGAAGCAGCCTCCGCAGGGCCTCGTCTAGTTCGTCCCGGATGGCGTCCTCGTCGTCGACCTTGTTCGTGCTGGACAGCCCCTCGACGCAGTGGTCGATCGTGCGGACGCCTGTGGAGAACCAGAGTTTCTCTGGGAGCCCGAGCGTCAGGGCAGGGTCGTAGATGACAATGTCAGCGAGCATGGACCTGTGCTGGAAGATACTCTTGTGTCCCTCGTCGTCCGTTGCCCCAGAGTACTGAGACCACTCCCCGGCAGATAGTGACGTCGGGATGAAGATGCACGAGATGGTGGCTGGGGCTATGTCCTCGCGGTCCTCCTTCCTCTCGAAACTGGCTTTCGCCTTCTCCCAGAAGCTCAGCCGCGCCTCGGTCGTCAGCACGTCGTTCGCCGCGAAGAGACGGGCCAGTTTGACCGCATCTATGATCGAGCCGCCGCCGAGGGTGACGACAAGATCTGGTTTCACCAGCTGCAGGTCCGCCGCGAGCTCGTACACCTCGTCCCACGGCGTATGAGGCTTGATGCCGTAGCGGACGCCTACGACATTGGAGCCGAGGGCGTCCCGCAGCCAGGCCCACTCCTTGTTCTTGCTGATCGTCGTCGAGACAACCACGTAGACTCGAGACGCATTGAATGTGTTTGTGGCATGCCAGCGCGCGGCTTCTTGGAAAGGCAAGCCATACGAGATGTACGGCTTGGGCCAGGTTGGGCCTGCTTGGTGATATGTCTCGCCGGGAGCAGACATGTTGGCGGGTTTCACTGAACGAACTGCGGTGTAGAACTGAAAAGACTTGTTGTTATATATGGTCCCTTGAGAGAAAGGCTATGCGTGATGGCAAGTCGGGAAGATATGTTGTGATGCTGCGCCTTCTTTTTGTATAATCGCGGAGAAGGAGGTTTCGGCATCATCGGATTCGATTCGGCACATCGCATCCGACTCGGCACCATCGGATCCGGCTCGGCCCCTCCTTTCTCTTCACACGTAGAGTGCACAAAGATTAATAATAATGATTGGGTCTAAGGATGCATTGTTTGGACATGATGACAGCGATCTCGGGATATTCGATGTTCCACAAACAAGACCCTCCGTGCCAAGAGGGGCTACAGGTCCTGGGATCTCTTGTCCCCTCGTTGGGGATCGTGCACGACGGGCAGAACACACCATCCTCCAGCACCCAGCGCCCCGTGACGGTCTCGCCTATCTAGCTCTTCTTCTTGATGGCCTTGGACAGCTTCTTGCCTGACCCACCGCCCAGGCCCACGCCCGCAAGGAATGCGATCCTCATGCTGGCGCCGAGGTAGACGAACGGGATGTTGCCCCAGTCGATGGCGTTCCACCTGGCAAAGTTCCAGGGCAGGTACACGTCCAGGCCCAGCGCCCTGACGGTGTACAGGTGGCCAAAGTCGGCCAGGAGCAGGACAAACAGGACCGTCCTCCAGACGCGCAGGTCTGCGCTGGACCGCAGGACCAGGGCCTCGTTGAGGGCGAAGAGGAGGTAGAGGTTGGCCAGCTGGGAGAGGACGATGGAGGTGCCGGTAGAGACGCCGCCCAGGACGGGAGCAGAGGACGCGTGGGTGAGCATCAGATAGTCCCGCTGTCGGAAGTGGGCGTAATATGCGCCGACGAGGGCCGAGATGGGCTCGATAAAGAGGAAGAAGATAGTATAGGGCCAAGGCAGGTGAAAGCCTACCTGCGGCTGGTAGAGCTGTTGCGGCTTTGACTGCGACTGTGACGCCATGGCTCTGGACAACTTGATAAATCTCTTTTCTCTTTTTTTCTTCTTTCTTTAAGGGATCTCACTGGACGTTGAGATAGATGAGTTGAGTTGGCTAATTGCTTAAGGCTGTTGTTGTATCTGGCTGTCGCTCGTTGATTGTTCAGGTCTCTTGCTCATGCTTGTGTCGGGGTTCACGTCATAATTTTCATGATGCGTTGCGTCTCAAGTCTGATGCAACTCTGAACAAGGATTGGCGCGGGCCCACTGCCACCAAAAGTACCGGCACCCGCAACCACGCTGACTGACTGCTTGTGAGGAGACATCAGCTTCACCCGCACCACCGACCCACCAGTCAGGCAGTCAGTCCATGGCTCTGTGGCAGACCGCATCGCTCCCACAGACGAGGCTCCCGTGGTTATTGAACATCCTTCTGAACCGACTTCTGACTCCTCTCTTCTGCACATGCCGAGCAGAGCGAGACCTCGGCCCGGTGACGAGGCTACGGGTGCTGGAAAGCTGCTTCAAGGGTGCTTGCTGTTGCTCTGGGTAACATTGATGACGGGGCTCGAGCTTGACGTGTTTTATATTCACATTGCATGAGGCATCGACATCCATATTGCGCGTCGTCTCATGATCCTTATCTTCGGGGCCGAAACACGTCCACATTATGGCCACCCTATCGCCGGGGTCCCTCCTCGGCACTCCCTGCTTTCTCCTTGGCCCTCGTCTTGTGCCACGCCAAGAAGACGGCCGATCCGCAGATCAAAGCACAGCCCACGAGTGACACGGCGTGGGGTATGGTATGGAAGACGACGCCATCCAGGGCAAGCGCAAATACGATTTGTGTGTAAACCATGTTGACAGCCACAAGAGACTTCTCGGCCTGCAGTGACAGTGTTATGAGAAGTTGCTAGGTGTCCATCAGTCATCAGCCCAAAAAAAAAAAAATTTGTTTTTGAAACAACCAAGGCGAATGTGATGTCTTGTCACCACTCGTGGGGAAACTTTACCATCAAGAAACCGCTGAGGCCGCTGAAGAGTAAAAGCAGCCATTCCCAGACATCCCCGGGGGTCTGGAAACTCAGGCTAGGCAGCACAGTCAGCGCGACACAGCTGACAATGGTGCACAGGGCTGCAAAGTAGTTGACGACTGTCAGGGGGTCCTCTGTCTTGCCGATGGCAGACATGCAGAGGAACGCTGCGGCCGAGCCACAGACCCCCAAGAGCCCCACGCAGATAGCCCAGATGCGAGACGCCATGCTTGCTGCGCCGGGTTCGTCCACAGCCGTGTCCGCATCGCTGGCAGCAAGGAGGGCATCGGGACTCGCGACAAGCAGGACTCCGAAAAGAGAGACGATCGAAAGCAGGAACTCGAGCCCCGAGAACGAGGACCCGAGCAGCATGTAGCCGCCAAAACTGGCAACAAGGGGCATCATGAACGTGATGACGGTTGCCTCGCTGAGGTTGAGATACCGCAACGAATCTGCAGAGATGATAAAAATCTTTAGCACAGGGGTGTGTTGACTGCGGAAAAGCTGAGGACGCGTACAGTAGAGCCCAAAGACGCCCAGAAATCCACCAAATGCCCTGACCAACAACAGGCTACGGTTTTCTTGCCTCCCCAGGATGTTGCTAGGCTTGTTCTGCCTCCACAACCACAAAGTGAGGCCGAGTGTGGTAACGCTCATGCGTACGGACAAGATCTATCGTAGGGTACTTGTCAACTCTGCAGTGTCTTGGAGCCACCACCGATCACTGCTGCGTGCCCATCGTGGCCCATAGTCGAGGAAGCTAACCTGGAGTGGATGGAGATGAGTAGAAGCGCTCTCTAGAAGTCGAATGGAAACGTTCATGGAGGCACTGAAGACCTGTGCGCCCAGCATGAAGATGATTGCATAGGTAGCCGACCTCTTCTTCATCGAGGAGGGGTGCTTCTGGTCATTCTTCTTGCTGTCCACAAGTCCGGGCTGAGTCTCGAAGCTGCCCGATGGCGCAACATGGCCGGGATGGATGTCTTCTTCATGCGCTTGTTGATTGCTGCTGAGCTCGGTCAGCTCCAGCACGTCGTCCTCTCTGGGGTTGTTCTCGAGGCTGTGGAGGAACGGCTGGGCTGCATCCCTCTCACGGAGACTCATTCTGAAGCCTGCGGTTCACAAACCCCAGAGAAAAGGAACCAGATAGACCTGGAGTGCGTGCGTGCGTTTGTGCGTGTTTGTGTTTGTATGAGGGAGCGAAAGAGAGGGTGGGAGAGGTGGATTGTATGGCTGATGTTGCTACCTCGTCCTTGCACAGCCCGCGTATCGCACTGTCGTGTTGTCGCAGACCAGTTTCCACAACAGCGTCCACACACACACACACACACACACAAGATTCAACCGCTTTCACAGCCGTCTCAGGATCGGCAAAGAATTGCACAATGACACCCCCCGTTCGGCTGCCGTGTGTACAAAGAAGCGTACGTGTATTATGAATTATGACGTCTCCGAGCTCGTGCAGGACGTGGGTACGACGGAGATGTGCTCGCTCTCGTACGCACCGAGGGTGATACCGCCTGCTCGTGCCGCTGCCGCCGTTGTTTGCTGATTGGGGAGGGCCGTCGTACTCTGCCTGTCGAGTTGGATTGAAATGGGTACAGAAGGCGAAGGAAGAAGAGAACAAGACGCCTCAAAAGGATTTGTTGACCCAAGCTGTTGAAAATGGAAGGCGAGACAGAGCAGCAACTCAGGCAGCATCTGGGGAAGGCGGTACGTACCTCTGCCATTGTACCCAGTACAGTAAGTACAGTACGTACCAGGGAATTGTTGCAGACCCTATTAAAGGTGAAAACAAGACCCTTAAGATAAGAAAAAAACAAACCAAAAAAGAAAAAGAAGAGGAAGGGAAAAAGAAGAAAGCCCCATATTCATGTATTCATTACCAAGAAAACAACAAGAAACAGGACAGTCATGCCATATTCCTCAACCTCTGGCTACAGTGGACAGACCCTGTGTGGTCTGTGCTGTCTTCTGTGGTCTAAGACCCTCCAGGCCTGGAGACGACAGGGGGCTACCTGGCTTTGCACGCCTGGACTTGGGGGGGCACATGTGTCCGACATCTTCAGGGTCTGGGTGGAGCCTTCAGTGATGGGCTTTGTCTCCCCGTCAACACCAGAGGTTCTGAGAGTTGTATGCATTTCAAAAGATTGGTGAGACGAGACGGGCACATGCATCGTTTGCCAGCGCAGAGTCAGTCAAAGGTGACAGTGTGTGTGGAGGAAGGAAGGATGATATACAAACCTTATGTTGCAACGGTTTGTGGGATCTGATTCCCTGAACTTCCCTCTCTCTGACGCCCCCAGCACAACCCCCAACACCACTCTATCCATTATCCCCCACAAGGCAGTCAGGCCCCACAGATCCCCTCATGAACACCCCTAAACCTCAATGCCCCCTGTCTAAGCTTTAGCACTATCATGGTAGGGCCATGTCAAAGTCCCCTGTAAGTCGCCCGTGCCAGCTCCTTCCGCAGAATGGTACCAAAAGCCACCCCTGCAGGGCCGTGGAGAGTGCTGAACAGGGACGGGGTGATGATCGGCTGTTGAAATTACTTTATACTTCCATGTCCCCTTCCTTTTCTAAAATCCATCTGGTATATCAATGTTCGTAGAGGGCAGGCGTCAGACCTCTCCTCTCTGGTCGCACCTGTCAGTGTCGGTTTTTTTATTTCCTCTCCCTCTTCTTTCTCTCTTTCTCTCTCTCTCTTTATCTCCCTCCATATCCCTCTCCCCCTCTCTCCCTCTCTCTCGCACTCGCATCTTTGCATGGACATTTCCCTCCTTGTCGAGACCGATTTTCGACCGACTGCTAGCAACGGACACAGACCAATCACTAGAAGAGCCGAGTCCATTTTGGGACAAAGTGAGAAGGAAGGGGGAAAAAAGGGGGGGAGCTGCAGACATCACCTCACCTGCTTTTCGAGAACAACTACCAACGGATTGAAACGCCAGAAGGCAGCCATTTCTTCCAGCACAAGGTTGCCTAAGTAATTTGGCCGGCCAGAGTATTGTGCCTGTCTCCACAAACCAACCTCTGCACGGAGCAACAAACATCAACGCCAACACCGCTTGGCCGTCCTCCCAGCATCGACCCAATAAGCAACAAAGTGCCAGCCTCCTCGATATACTTGGCTGCCATCAAATCTCCGCCTTCCACACAAAAGTCTGACCCACCACCCTTGGCTCTCACCTCTGCAATCAGCCACACACACACACACACACACACACTATGGCCGGCTTCGGCGCGCGTGGTACGCCCGTACTCGTCCAGGACGGGACAGACATCGACAGGACACAATGCAAGCGAGTCGTCCCCATGAAGGTCCTGTGTCTGGGTCTCTGCCGTACCGGAACCATGTGTGAGTAATGACAAAGACCACATCTCGTTCAAACTGCCCCCTTATATGCTGATCCGTCCCCCGTCGTCCAACCAACAGCTGTTCGGTCGGCCCTGCGCTCTCTTGGCTACCTGGAGGCCTACCACATGCGGGCCGCCAGCACCGAGACGCCCCGCGATTGTGAGATGTGGATGCGGGCCATACGCGCCAAATGGGACGGCGAGGGCGAGTTTGGCAAGGCCGAGTGGGACCAGCTGCTTGGCCACTGCCAGGCCGTCTGCGACCTGCCAGCCGCCGCCTTTGCCTCAGAGCTGATAGAAGCCTACCCGAACGCCAAAGTGATTCTCACAAACAGAGATCCTGACTCCTGGCACAGGTACGCTCCTCTCTGTGTGTCCACAGGCCGCGCAGAGGATACCGTGTGCCTTCCCTTGATGTGGTGCTCCGGACTGACACGAAACCCCCTCCCCCCCCCTTCTTCCGCAGGTCTACTACCAAGACGATCTACCACGGCATCAAGGATGAAACATCTCAGATCATCTCCCACTTCGACTGGGCGTTCTCGCTGTACCGGCCGATGCTGCTGCTCCTCTGGGACCGCCTATTCCAGGGTGACTTCGAGAACCGGGGCAAGGAGGTCTACAAGGCCCACTACGATCTCGTCCGTGAGCTCGTGCCCAGCAACCGCCTGCTCGAATACGATGTCACTCATGGCTGGGAGCCTCTCTGCAAGTTCCTGGGCGAGGAGATACCCGAGATGCCCTTCCCAAGCTCAAACAGCGCCGCCGACTTCCAAGCGGGCCTGCGGGGCCGCAATAATCGCAAAATTAGGGATGCTATCGTGAAGTCGTTTGTCTTCGTCCTGGCCCTTGCCTGCGTCTGGATGCTGTTTGGTTATGTCTCACGTTGGACTGGACTCATCTGAGACGAGTGCCTGTGTGGCGGGTCTTTTCGTACGACGGTAGGCGAGATCTCCCAACCTGGCGAGCTGTCGTCCCAGGCTCGCAAAGAGATCTTGCGCAAGGGAGTCTGGTGGGTTTCGATGATTTATTCATGACGTGGAGTTTCGGGACATGGCGCATTTTACACCAAAATGCATGTTAATTCAGGCCACGAATCTGGGGATGGACGTTAAGATAAAGTCCACGGAGTGAATGTGGCGCACACCTTTAGACACTGGAGCTGCGAAACTTGGTGGTCAAATAGCTTTAGACCGCTTGCATTCGTATGATGTATTATAATGATAGCGTTGTTGTTTTCCTCCTTTTGCACAGGTATACCATCGACAAGTGGGAGTTTTGGCCGCCAAAAAATAAATGAAAATAATAATAAATGCTGACGGTCCTTTCTCGCGTTCAGGTTGTGCCAAAATATCCACGCGGCATATTTATATATTACCAAGCAGCCCCGGCATCGGTCAACTTATGAGGTCCAGCCTCGCCGTTCCATACAATAGGGCTTATCAGTCTCAAGGCAGGCAGGATGCAGAGAAAGAGAAACAGAAAGCGAATGCAGATCTCGGCTTCGCATTCAGGATGGGATGGTGAGACGTCACCTCATGAAAAGCCGCCGTCGGCGGAATTGTTGTACCGAATCAGCCCGAGCCGCTGTGCCTCAAATATTTAACTGTGACTTTTTTTTAACTCCGTCAGCTTGGAACGCGACATGGACGTCTCGCGCTGTTCTTTGCATCATCCAGGCCGGAGGGATTATTCTGCCATCCTGCTTCAGATTTTGTAGGGGTTTGAAATGGTTACACGGTGATATATGATGATGGAAGTGGACTTGATACTTGAGAATATTACAAAGAAAAGAGAGAAAGGGGTGGGGGGGTTTCTGTATCTGCCCTGCTATGTTTGGTTATGGCATATATAAAAATATAGATATATATAGATATATACATCCAACATTGCCCTGCCGTATCGAAAAGGTGGAGGTCGATATCAAATTCAAGCAGATAAAAGACATTTAATTACTGGCTCTTAATATTAGAAAGCCTATACTACTATCCATCAAGAAATATTTTTAAACAGCAGCAAATCTCCTTCGAGGAGAAGCAATACGCAACTCAACTGTCTGTCTGAGCCTCCTTGATTTCCCACCCCCAAATCAAACATTCCATTTTCATCCCCAACAAACCACACCCACTATTCATTACCACCATGGATCTTCAAATCTCCAAACCCTTCATACTCCCCAGCGGTCTCGTCCTACCCAACCGCCTGGTGAAATCCGCGCTGGGAGAATGCCTTAGCAAGGACGGCCTGCCCAACCCAGCACACAACAACACCTACTCGACCTGGGCAGACGGCGGATGGGGCCTCGTCATGACCGGCAGCGTCCAGACCGACGACCGCTACCTCTCCGACGCAGGCGACGTTTACTTGATCGACGACGAGGCCAAGATGCTCGAGGCCTGGACGGCGTGGGCGAAAGCCAGCAAGGGCGCCGCGGGAGGGGGTCGTCGCCGGTCATGGTGCAGCTCTGCCACGCGGGCCGCCAGTCGCCCCTGGGCGCAGGAAGGAAGGGCTTCTTTGGGAAGAACATCGCGCCGTCCGCGACGCCGCTGCAGCTGGGGCAGGGGTTTCTCGCCAAGCTGATCTCGGCCCTGGTGTTTGGCACGCCGAGGGAGATGACGCCTGGCGACATCGAGGACGTGGTGCGGCGGTTCCCCAGGACGGCGCACATTGCTGCGGAGGCTGGGTTCGATGGTGTGGAGATCCATGCCGCGCATGGGTTCCTGCTTGCCCAGTTCCTGAGCGCCAAGGTGAACAAGAGGACGGATGCGTACGGCGGGAGCCCAGCCAGGCGGGCCAGGATTGTGGTTGAGATTATCCGGGCCGTGAGGGAGGCGACGCCTCGGGGGTTCACCGTTGGTGTTAAGCTGAATAGTGTCGACCACCAGTCTGCGCCGGAGCTGAGGGATTGTATCGAGCAGCTGCAGGTTATTCTGGATGAGGGCATTGATTTTCTGGAAGTCAGTGGGGGGTCGTTTGAGAATGCAGAGGTGAGTTGCTTCCACAAGTTATTGGCATGGCTTTTCTGGCATGGCGCATTCATACACTCGGGGGTTACCGCAGCTGTCCTGGGAAGACTGGCAGGCCGAGTGTGGTTCTCAGCTGATCTACAAAAGATACGATGCTGACTGGAAGATCAACAGATGTTCCAAGCCCGTAAGGTGCAAGAGAAATCCGCCCGGACCAAGGCCCGTGAGGCCTTCTTCCTCGACTTTGCCAAGGCTATCCGCGACAAGTTCCCCAAGGTGCCTCTGCTCGTCACTGGTGGCTTCCAGACACGCCAGGGTATGGAGGCCGCCGTGGTCGAAGGCGGATGCGACCTCGTCGGGATCGGGAGGCCTGCCGTTCTGAACCCCTTGCTGCCCAAGACGGTTGTCTTTAATCGCGAGGTTGAGGACGAGGATGCCAGGTTGTTCGTGAAGAGGATTGAGGCGCCTTGGATTATGAAGATGATTTCACCGACTGTGGGGGCTGGGGCAGAGGTTGTAAGTTCAGATATTGGGGGATATCATTTTGCCCTTCATCATGACATCTTTACCTGGTTGAAAGATGTGATTATGAGACACAAGACATTTTTTACTGACGATCCGTGTGTCTCCAGGCCTGGTATACTAAGCAGATTTCCGAGATGAGCAGTCTTTGAGAGTCATGAGAAATGAATAGCGTTTCCAATTCTGGAAAAACCTGGAGCGGGTTGGTTGCATGAGGGCGGACTTAACGACCCGCGTTGATGATTTTAAAGCAAAATACGTAATACTGCTCTGATGTTTTGAGACTGAGGAGTGAGGGCTTTCGTGTAGAGACGCAGGAGGCTGGTATTTGAAGTGGAAGGGTTTAAGATAATAGTAACGAGAATTAGCGACTGTTGCCATTTTTGAGTAATTTGCTAAGACGTTATTAATTCATGATTAGCACTTACAGTCATGAATTGTCCATTTTTATATAGATCGCATAGCTTCAGGACAAGTGAGCATTTCACTCCAAATTTCAAAACTTACGTCTACTTCTATGCCGTGAGAGCCTTTTTGATAGCAGCATCAAAAAAAAAAAAAAAAAAAAAAAAGACAAGCTTACAACTGTCGTTTGATGTCGGTGTTAGACTCAAATGATTCTGACTTTTGACTTTGGCTCTTCTTGGTAAAATTTGTAGTAGTTGTCAAAGACACCGAGACGTCGGTACACCTTTCCATTTTCCTCAGTAGGCTCCAGGATCAAACCTGTGCGATCCGTAATGAAGACACACATGACCGTGCGCTTCCTCTCTGGTGTCTCCTTTGCAACATCGAACTTGGCAATGGCAATGTGACAGTCGTCATCATCATCATCATCATTGTCAGATGTTCGTCCGGGTGATTTAAGAGGATGCAGGACAGTGACTAATCCAGCCCACCCAGTGCTCTTCTTGGTCTTGAGCCTGAGCTTGCCCGGTTCTCTCAGGGTTGAGCTGACATATGCAAGCTTAGTGGGCGCATTGAGCACAATCTCCCAGGGCCCTCCGTCTCCAAGAAAGTCGTCTCCCGCCGGAAAGGCCAGGCATTCCACGAGAACGATATCCCGCAGCCTCGCGCTGAACTGGTGATGTGTAGGCCCATCCACCGACGCCCAGGACCAAGACGGTGCGCGATGTTGAGCTTCCCCCAAGGGCCGCATCATAAAGTCGTCAGGACAGAGACCTTTCCATTCCCTTTTGATCTCCTCGCTCATAAACTTCATTCCAAGGCCTCGTCGGGTCGTCCAGAGGAGTCCCCACGGCAGATCCCCCCTCCAGAGCCCAACCTGGTACTCCCCGGGGATTTTATTCTGGAACCACCGGACAACGCCCGAAATCGCGGCCAAACGGTCTGTGGGGCGCGTTAGGAATCGTGGCGTGTAGAAGATATCCAGCGCCCAGTACCAGAGCTTCAAGGAGTCCAGTCTCGGATCTGGCGTGCGGGCCATCGTTGGCGGAACACGCAAATCATCGAACCAAGCGGCGCGCCTGGACGCTCTGATAGTGCTATACATGCCTCTCTTTTCTCGTGAGCCTCCTTCCCATATCCCACTGTCGACGCACCTGTAGTGCATTTGCTCTTTTCCATACACCAGCAGGCGCTTTGGCAGCACGGCCTCCTCGTAACACCAAGCCCGCGTCCCCGCCGGGCCCTCTTGTACCGATGGTACGGCTGGTCTCAAGAATACACAAGCCTGATCTGTTGATAAAGAGTCCATTCGGCTATTCCGACTGTATCGAAGTCGTTGGTCGGAAAGAGCATGTTGCGGCCGCCGACGCAGGAAGCCATCATGGACCGTCGTTGCAAATGCGGCCTGGATCGTGAGGTGGGAGTCACCAAATATGCGGTGCATGTTCATAATCTCCTTCTTCTTGAATGCCTTGTCGTCTTGGATGATGCAGAGGGCGTCGATCCATAGGTGCCGTATGCCGAGCTTTCGAGTGGCGAAAACCGCGTCCTGCAGGGTCTGTGGCAGTTTTTCTTCAGGGACTTTGTCGAGATACTGATGTTTGTTCTGTGTGTTGAGGTACAGTTGTTGCAGATCCTCCGTAAAAGGGACACCCCAGACGTAACTGAGAGCGACATAAAGACCTTTTGTGGTTCCATTCTTATTTTGGATGAGCCGGAGATTCTCGGCCGTGCCCACAGACCCAACGTCCAGGGTATAGGTCGGCAGGTTCGCTTCCGCCACGGAACAGCTGTTGTGTTTGCGAGTGCAGTCTCTTAGCCACTCCCTTACACGGTCGAAGGCCTCGTCGGATCGCAGATCAGGGGTCAGGTGCCTTCCAGATACACCATTCGCCGAACCAATCTCATCTGCGTTCCATTGTCAATGTTTTATTACGTTGCGGCCGCAAACTGTAATTGATACTATCTGGATCTGGGAAGGTATTCTTATACTTACCTGAAACTGCATAGAGAGGCAGAGTGATGATATTCCCCCCCTGCTGGTAATCATAATCCTCAACCAGCCAAGCCCTTGATTGACCACTTCTAATATCAAGGAAGAATGCAATTGCTGCTTGCTGTGCCCTGATCTTATCAAGTTGTTCTGGTGCACACTCTGCTTGTACTGCTTGCCACAGCCACCTGCAGAAAGGACATGGACAAGAGTGTAGGTCATCCAGGCTGTCGTGGATCGGATGTGAGTAAGCATGGAATTCTTCAATGGGGGGAAGTTCTTGACATGCTCGACAAAGAGTTGAAACATTGTAGTCTACAAGTGTGTGGGTATAGGTAGCCATGACTATAGGCAAAAGGAAACTAATCAGACCAGGGTTGAAGGTCACCTGCAATGCAGTGAAGATTGGGATGCACCTGCAGAGGATCTCAAGCCAATGCTTTGTGAGCTGCTGGAATCGGACACGGATCCTACGTCAAGACCGGCGGCAGTGGAGTTGCACCTGATCTGCTGTGAATCCGCGGCCCATCGGTTTAACTCCCCGTCTCTCGTCTCCAGTCTCCATTGGTGGTGCCATGCAGGGGGTCTTTGCCGTGCCGATCCTCCTCCATCCACAGCAGCACATAATAGTATGTAACCACGTCACCAACAACATCCTCGGCCCAGAACGAGCGGGACACGGCGTTGGATATATATATATATATATAAGGATATTCTCTCATGGGCTGCCCGCAGGATGCACATCCACACTGTGAAAGCCATCTCAAGCCCCAGCTACTTCTTACGCGTCACTTGGATGGATATATGATAACTATTGGATGGGATACATACCCAGATACAGAAAAGGATCATAACAACGTGTCAAGGATGAGCATCCCCGTCTGTTGATTAACTGCTTACTTACTCAGAGCCTATAAGTGAATGGCAAGGGCATTTGGACATCTTTATAATTCTCGACCTACTTTCTTCTTCTCCTTCTTCTCTCTCACTTTTTATACAGAGACCGAGTGAGTACTATAAAGTGGCTCGAACCCCGCCCCCCCCTCTCTCATATCTTTGATTATATATATTATATATATATATATATTCTTCAAAAATCCAAATATGGGTTCGTCAAGTACCAGCGCCAACTCGTACGATATCATCATCATCGGCGGCGGTCTAGCCGGTATCAACTGTGCTTACCGCCTCCAGTCCAGGCTTCCCGATGCCAAGTTCGCGGTACTGGAAGCCCGTGATGACATCGGCGGCACCTGGGAGATCTTCAAGTATCCGGGCATCCGGTCCGACTCGGACCTGCACACCTATGGCTTCGCCTGGGAGCCGTGGCCGTACTCGACGCCCATCGCCGAGGGCGAGTTGATCCTGTCCTACCTGCACGAGTGTGTCAACAAGTACGACCTGCGCAGGTACATGAGCTTCCGGCACAGGGTGACGGGGTGCGACTGGTCCGGCGAGGCCAAGAAGTGGACGCTGGCCGTTGACAACGACGGGCAAAAAAAGACCTACGAGACGTCCTTTGTGGTCTTGGGCACGGGCTACTACGACTACGAGACCCCCTTGCCGGCCGTGATTCCTGGGCTGGACAACTTCAAGGGCAAACTCGTGCACCCGCAGTTTTGGCCGACCGACTACGACTTCTCCGAGAAAGAGGTCGTGGTCGTGGGCAGCGGCGCCACAGCCATCACGCTGATCCCGAACCTGGCGCCCAAGGCCAAGCACGTCACCATGCTCCAGCGAAGCCCCACGTGGATCGCGGCCACCGCGAACAGGGCTCCCCTCGACAAACACTGGCTGCTGTCGTCCTTGCTTCCGAAGAGGCTCAGGGCGTGGCTGAACTGGCTGTACTTTGCGGTCGTGCCTTTTTACCGCGTCAGCATGTGCCGAATGTACCCGCAGTTGGCGAGGGAGGCTCTCCTCAAGCAGGTGAGCGAGCGCCTGCCGGCGGACATCAGCACCGACCCGCACTTCACGCCGCGGTACAACCCCTGGCAGCAGAGGCTGTGTCTGACGCCCGAGGGAGACTTCTTCGAATGCTTGCACAGCCGCGACGGCAAGCCTGCGAGGGCGAGTGTTGTCACGGCCAAGATCGAGACGGTCACGGAGGACGGCATCCTCTGCGAGGACGGGCAGAAGCTGAACGCCGACGTAATCGTCACGGCGACGGGGCTGAAGATGCGATTTGGTGGGGGGATCCCGCTGCGCGTCGACGGTGAGCTGGTCAGCCACCCGGAACACGTCATCTGGGAGGGCTGCATGATGAATGACGTGCCGAATCTGATGTATATGGTTGGATATGCCTGGGCCTCGTGGACGCTCGGAGTTGACAATACGGCCATCATGCTGTGTCGTCTGTGGAAGGATATGAAGAGGAAGGGACAGCAGGTTGCTGTGCCCAAATTTCCACAGGCGAGGGTTGTTGATGAGGAGGACAAGGAGCCATGGGTGAAGCTGACGTCGACATATATAAAGAGGGACAGGACATCTCCCTTCAACCTGAAGGACGGCAAAGGTCCTTGGAAGGCGAGAGGCAATGTTTGGCTGGACTGGTTACATGCCAGATTCGGGAGTGTGAGCAGGGCTCTGGCCCTGTCATGAAGGCCATTGATGGCATCGATGTGGTGGAATGGTCCTGGGAATAATTGTCACTCTGTGTAGAGAGACCTAGAAGACATGAGTAGGATAGAATTGAGACATTGTGCGAATGATTACTGCAGAATAGGATGCAACAACGGTGATGAGCTTTCCAGAGTTAGGATCAGGTGGACAAGTGAAGGTGATTGATATTGGTCAGCAAAAAGTATGAAGAAGCTAGGGGCGGTAGTTGCTAGTACATACAGGGAAGGACCTGGTGGGCTGCAGGTGTACAGGAGGCCAGCTGATACCAGCTGGCAGCTAGATGGCAGCTGGCAGATGCTGAATCAGCAGAGCACCCACCAACAATCAATTTTCGCGACGAGGTGAACTTTTTCTGTGATTGTCTCCAACGCCTCGACTTCAACCCAATTCCCAAACCCACCACCACCACCACCACCCCCGACTGCATCTCAATTCTTGTCAATTCCCCCTCCAGAGGAATCAAAGCAGTCAAGATGTCCGCCCCTCAGCTGAACAAGATCGCGGCCAATAGCTCCTCCCACCAGAACCCTTCTGAGCTGGAGTCCCAGATCGCTGGTGCCCTCTACGATCTTGAGACCAACACTGCCGACCTGAAGGTCCCCCTGCGGCCTCTGCAGTTCGTCTCTGCCAAGGAGGTGAGAAGATGAAAACTACCATTTCTCCTAAAAAAAAAACAGAACAAGACTCCTGTTGAGTCTATCCGCGAAACCCGACCCCATCGAATCCTATTCCACCGAGTGCGCGACTGTGCCCCGACAACCGTTTTGCCCGCCGCCTGCCTGATCCCGTCTTTACTCTTTCCTCCTCTCTCGTGTTGTCTCGATAACATAAGGAGAGGGTGAAGGGTCTCGACCACCAGCCAGGAGAGGGAGAGAGTTGGTTGTGCAAGCAAAAAAACCACAACCTCTTCTTTCGCGCGCATACAATACTTGGAATCACAAGCGATAAAAAAAAACACTCAATACAACAAAATGTGGAATAGGACGGGAAGCGGTCCACGGATTCTGTTTCTCTCCCCCTTCATAGGGGCCAGACAACACCATCCGGGAGCTCGCATGCTGACTTTTGGGATCTTGAAATAGATCGAGGTCGGCCACGGCAAGAAGGCTATTGTCATCTTTGTCCCCGTCCCTTCCCTGCAGGGCTTCCACCGTGTCCAGCAGCGGTAAGTTTTTTTCCTTCTTCTTCTTCTGTCTTCGTCTCCTTTTAGACATTCTTCACCCCACCTTGGCGTCACCATCTGCTCCTCCTCCCTACCTATCTTGATCAGCCTGACTGAGTTGGCAACCGCACGACCAGCCTCACCCGTGAGCTCGAGAAGAAGTTCTCCGACCGCCACGTCCTGATCCTGGCCTCGCGCCGCATCCTGCCCCGCCCCAAGCGCTCCACCCGCTCTCGCAACACCCAGAAGCAGAAGCGCCCCCGCAGCCGCACCCTGACCGCTGTCCACGATGCCATCCTGACCGACCTCGTCTACCCCGTCGAGATCGTCGGCAAGCGCATCCGCACCAAGGAGGACGGCGCCAAGACCCTCAAGGTCATCCTCGACGAGAAGGACCGTGGTGGTGTCGACTACCGCCTCGACACCTACTCCGAGGTCTACCGCAAGCTGACCGGCCGTGGTGTCACCTTTGAGTTCCCCCAGGCTGGTGCCGCTGAGTACTAAGCACTTCCACTCCGCCCCCTTGGCATATAACATGGGAAAAGGGAGTTAGTCTGAGGTAGTGGACGGACGGGGAGTTACCATGAGTTAAAATACCCAGGGTGTTTTAAGAGGTGACGAGAGAGGGCCGTGGTGGTTCTCAAAAAAAGTATAGGCTTTATGGGCAAACTGGTTGGCAAATTAAGATTTGGGAAGGGGCATAACGGCGTTTCTTCTGCGTTTTGTTTCTTGAGGACGGGATAGCTTGTCGAAATAGAACAAGCACGGTCTAAAACTTGCCAAATGATGAAATCGCCAAAACTGTCATAAGCCGTTACAAAAATTGTTTGTATCGTTTGCCACGCCGAGACCTGCTGCGAAGTCTTCTTTTTTTTGCTCTAAATGACTTGCCAAAGTCCACGGGGATGCAACTCTATATTCCTCTGAGGGGGGGTATCTTGGTCAACATCATGATGCGTCTACATACAAAAAAATTTCCCTTGTCTTTTTTATGGCTTTTCTTCAATCCTGCTTGATCCGGCCTATGCCTAGTGCGCACCAGTATGCCAGCTCCCTCTTCTCCCTGCCATCCCTGCTGTCCTTGGCCGGCGCCCCATCCTGCGCAGCATCGTCCGTCTCCCATTCGAGGCGCACATACATGGGTATCTCCAGGATGTCCTCGTCCTCCTTCAGTGGGTGCAGGTCCGTGGCTCCCTTGTCATCCCTGGCGAGGATCGAAAAGTTGGTCTTTTCCAGCCTGAGCGAGGCCGGTACTACCTCGACCACGATGGTCACCCAGTTTCGGCCACGCTCCCATACCTTGCCGGGCTCCGCCTGGTGCTGCTGGCCCGCGGTTTCCTCTGTGCCGCCGCGCCGCCGCCTGTCCTTGTCGCCGTCCTTGAGAGCCTCGTCCCACACGTCCGTGTTGGCGTCGATCTCGAATTCAGGACACAGGATAGTGACCTTGCTGGCGAAGCGGCCCGGTGTGACTGAAGGCGTCGCCAGCGTGACCTTGACGGCCTCGAAGATGGGGTTCTTGAAGGTCAGGAGGAACTGCACCGGCCGGAGCGGCGCCAGAAGAGCCGCGGACCCGGCAGCACTGATAGAGGCACCCGAGGGTGCTCCCGATATCGTCTGTGAGAGGGACGTGGCCTGCAGCGGCCGCATGGAGATGCTGGGGATGTAGCTCCCCGCCACGAGCCGTATGCGGAACCGCGTGTTGCTGACCTTGGCCTCGGGCTTGCTCACGATGTGGCGGCAGACGGGACACCTCTTGGATCGTTTGGTGCGCAGGAGGTAAGGGATGGGTCGGAGCTCGTCGAGGAATTTCGACCGGCCGTGCATGACGGGCTCGCAGACGTTAACCGGTAGCTGGGCGGCGGCCTGGTCGAGGGAGGCGGTCCCGTCCCAGCCAGCCTGGTGCAGGCGGCCGATAGATGCTGTCTCGTCGAGGTCTGCCACCTGCAGCCCCTCGTCGAGCTCGAGGGACTCTCGCATTAGGTGAGCCCGGGACTTGGCCCCCTTCTTGTCGCCAAGCAGACCAGACCCGGTGTATAAGCTCATGATCCGCGACAGGGAGCCCGGAGAGCCAATGCCCAGATCACCCAGTGAAGACAGTCCGGATGGGCCAGTGGAGGAGGCATCGGCCAGCTGCGACTGGTAGAAAGATTTCAGACTGCCAAACTGGGTCTCGACGTCGCGGTGTTCCGGCTCGTGAACGACATCCCTGGTGGGCGCCTCTTCTCCTATGGGGGGCAGAGCGGAGGAGGCGAGGCCCGAGCCGACACTGACGGAGGAACTACCGGGAGTTCCATCTTTGCGCCTGTCCTTGCGTTCCCTGGGGGTGAGCCTCGTCCTGCCACCGTTCCGGATCCTCTGCAGCTGGGCATAGATTCCGTTGGGTTTGTCAAATTTGACGCCGATCTCGGTCGATGTCCACTGACAGTAGGAGCATGTGAGGATGTAAGAGGGCACAGCGGAAGAGTGTGCTGTATCGGCGTGAGGGTCAGATGTTGATGGAGGAGGTGGTGAGTCGGTGGCAGTGACGGAGAGTGGGCCGACACAGACGGGACACTGGAAACAGCTGCGCGTACATCTATGCAGGGAAGAGAAGGCCAGGTCAGCAGCTTTCTTCTTTTAGAACGAAGATTACACACCTGTTGCCGTCGCTCTTGATGTTGCTGCCGGGTACCTCGAAAAGGCAGTTTGGGCAGTAGTAGGTGACGATCTCCTCAGCTATACACCTTGGACAGCGGATCTGGTGGCAGTCCTCGCAGTAGAGGAGGTACTCGAGAGGATAGAGGCTGTAGTTGGCGCGAGGGGCTCTTGGATCAAAGGCGCGCTCGTCATCGTCGGCTTCGGCC
Organism: Cryphonectria radicalis; assembly: GCA_014849355.1. Classification (NCBI taxonomy): domain Eukaryota; kingdom Fungi; phylum Ascomycota; class Sordariomycetes; order Diaporthales; family Cryphonectriaceae; genus Cryphonectria; species Cryphonectria radicalis. The sequence continues at coordinate 85,910 of JACWQW010000030.1, forward strand.
CGGAGGGGCGTGGTAGGGTCATTGTGGTTGTGACGAGAGACGTTGGCCGGATCCGAACAAGGACATTGGATGTAGGTATACGGTGTGATGGCAGCCATGTTGACAGGCAGCGCTGGTGCTTGGTCAGATCCAGCGCATGGCCACACCAGGCTGCTTCTCCTCGTCCAATTCTGCTGCCGTCACGGGAACGGGATCGCGACGCGACAGAGGGCCGAGACACGCTGACGGTGACGGTGCCAAGATGTCTATCTCACAAGCACATCGTTTTCTCTTTGGTGAACGATGTACATCAGCGAGTCATGGCATCAGGATGTCGTCGTGTGTTCAAGACAAGAGCGGTCATGCGCGTCGAAGTTGCGCGGCCGACCAGGTGAGACGCGTTGAGTTGTGCAGTGCCGTGAAGCTCCCAGTGTGAGCTTGGGAAGCAGCTGGGCAACAGGGTTAGGGTACAGAGCCTGCCGAGGACCCCTGCCATGCCTGCTGTTGAGTGCACCTTCCGTCCCAACACAATAGATCTACTATTACGGCAAGTACTTTCCGTACTCTTGTTACCCAAAGTGATCTCAAAATCTGAGAGGTTCCTTTGCGATGCATGCCCGCCCCAAGCTCGACGCCACCAAACACGATCGATACCTTGAAAATCACTCCCGACCAGCCACAAGAGATCTCCGAAAATGCAGGAAGCGGGTACGACATACAGCCTGGGCGAGCATGACCCAATCCAACTCAAAGGCAACACAAGTTTTGGTGAGGATGATGCCATGCTGCAATCTTGGAGAGGCGGATGGGTGGATCAGTGCCAGCGCCTCAACATCCTGCCCTTTGAGTACACACTCGGGACGATCTGGGACCCGGAGAGGGCGTGATGTGTATCGTCAAAGTTTGTGGCGGCCCGAGAGATGCATACTACACAGCCCGTACAAGACATACTATCGTACATACGGACATTCGAGCTGAGCACCGAGCAACAACCCGCCTTGCGCTACTGCACCACCCTCCCCCACGTCTCAGTCCGGACACCACCAGCTTTTGTCTCGAGCTACAATCTTCTCATCTTTTGTCCGCCTTCAACCTGCTTGTTCCTTGGCTGGATGAGGAGCCAGATCGACCTGTCTCTTTGGAGGGCTCCCGGAACCTCCTCTCGCCGGCACTAAGGGAACTGCAATTTGATGGTGGCCCACCATTCTGAGATTGATGAGCGGACTGGTCTGTCACTATTTTGCGCTCAGCCGATCTTCTGAACATCTCTCGAGCTGCTCTTTGGACCTTCTGGCCTCTCTAGCTCGCCCGAGTTCTCGTCTCCACTTGAGAGGTCTCGAAGCCTCGTCTCGCAGCTTGGAGACAGCCCGAGGGCCTGGCCTGCTGGATGTCGATACCTCTCTTGTGCTTCGCAGCTTGAGGGACGGGACTACCCTCAAGCCGTGTTCGCTGCTACTACTCTTCCCGCGCTGCCTCGGCATCGTGAAGCCTCCTGGCGCTGCTTCTCTTGTCGACTCAGCACGGCCTGGCCCCGCCTGGTCAGGTCTAGCCTGCTGCCGTCGGTACAGGGTTGCACCCTTGGCTTGGGACACGGGCATGGATAAATCCTAAATTGTCTGGCGTTCTGGGATGCCACGCCAGCTAGGGCCCTACGAGCTGAGCTGCGAGGGAGACTTGGCTCTTCTCTCGATTGTACCACTTCTCGTCATTCCCCATAAGGACCACCGGTGGCTACACGAGCAGCAGCTTTCCTAGCCTACTGGCTCGGCTTGCCTGGCTACTCTTGGTGGCGGTGGTGGGGTAGCTGCCATTCATGCACCTGCGCAAGTTCAATTACTGCCTCTTGGGTTATCTTCTCAATGCAGAGTGATGGATGGTCTCACAAATCTGTTTCACGAGAATGCCGCCTTTTTTTCTTCTCAGATGCGGATCGGAGAGTTGTTGGTTGCGGGGGAGACTTTTCATTCCTCACCTCTCCCATCATTTCCCCAGCGCCCACTGGAACGCCGCGTCCTCTCCACATCGCTAATCAGTATCAACAATGATCACCTGGCTCACATATGATCTGTGTCCTACACCTACAAATCTGCATGAATAAACACAATTCTCTCGCACACGCATACACAATTCTGCTCGACACAGCTTCACGCAGACATCAAGGGACTGCCACCTCGGTCATCGCCAGATCTCCGTTCACCGCGGTCACAGCAATCCAATGCTAGTAATTGGGGCTTGAGTTGGCGCCCGCTACCAGACAGCTAGCTCACCTATGGTTATCTTGACACCGTAGTGCGCCAGTGCCCCGGTAGCTTCTGGACCAGGTCCAGCCCCAGGTCCAACCCAGTTGACTGATACCGGTCCCAGCTGGTTCGACGAAGTCGGTTTCCCATGCACACATATACAAGGGACATGGCCTGCCTTGCTACGGACCCTTCGTCTTCGTTCTCGTCATCATCTTCACGTACGAGGAGGTCCGCCAGCGTCATGCTGTACAGCGGCGTCTCCAACCGGTGGAGGGGATGGAAGGCCAAACACCAAGGTGATCTTGAGGCTGCGGATGGGAGGCCGTTGCGCCAGCAGAGTCTGAAGAGGTTTGATGGCGTTGCCAGGAGCTGCTCTTCATGGGACAGCCTGAGAAAGGTACCTTGACATCACCACTTCTCGTCCTTGCCTCTGGCCTTCTCACACAAACTTGATGGCTGATCTCCCGCCCAGGACCCAGAATTGTGTTTCCGGAACGGCGATTGTTTCGTATATCTCTACGAGAAGGGACAGTCACAACAGGGAGCCGCCTACGAGGTTTCTATCGACAGGCTCCTTGCTGCTCAGGCCCGGCCGCTGGTGGAGAGATTCTTGGACAGATCTATGTCCGAGGAGACTGCTTATCAGAAAGGTCACATCGACCTGTACGTGCCCGCACCTACAACGGCAAACCGATCTCAGGCGTTCCAGTATCATGTCGCAATTCGGAATTTCCTCGCATGGGTCTACGGCCAGTCACTCATCGGGGACCATCTGGGCAACGCGATCATTGGACTCGTTCACAGCATGGATCAGTTTCGTGACCCTGGCGCCGACAACATCGAGGACTTGTTGAACTATCTCGACGGCGCAGGATACTTGGACATGCGCAACCAGCCACATCACGCTGTGGCCTTGTTGCATGTTTCCGAAGTCTTCCAGATCCGGAACCTTTATACCAACGCGTTCACGCACTGCGTAGGGATGAGCGAGCGCTTATACAAGTACCCAGAGCTTTCCGTGAGTACCATTCCCAAACCCGACTTCATTCCTGTCATAAGCGGGAGACACCTTCAGCGACGCAACGTACTGACATGTATCTCCCTCCTAGCGTGTCAGCATCGTATCACGGAAGCTCATCAAACGGGCAAGGGCAGATATGGAATCCCGATTACGCCGCGCCAGCATAATGCTGAGTGACCTGCTCGAGGAAGAATTGTCCGAGTCTCACGTTGGTCTGTCCGCGGGCGAGCGAGCACATCTCAACCGTTTCAGGTCTTATATCCGTGGCTTCTACAGGACAAAGTTTGGCAGCTTTCCTCCGCCGCCTTGGCACCCACGATGCGGCACCATCTTCCGGCCCGAGGTATACTCCGCCATGAAAGCGGACTTTGAAGCGCTGTACGAGTATCTAGTTGATGAGAAGTTCACCACAGTCGACAACAGCCCGCCCGTCGCGCACGGCGGACTCTGCACCCTGCAGAGCGTCTACGAGTTTGACAGGAGGCACGAGCTTGCCGCTCTGGAGCACCCCCTACCGCTCCTCCCAGAGTTGAGGAGGGCAAAGATATCCCGCCGAAGGAGTCTCATGCCGTGGCTCGCCGACGGTCTCGGGTTCCGGGAAGGCAAGCTGCGCCCCGACCAGCGCCGCATGGCACATGCCGCCCTGCTCAGGGCTACGAATCAAGGCAAAGCTCACATCCTGGACAACGAGCTAGTACTGGCCTATCAGAGGTTCGAAGAGGACTCGGTCCTCCTCCTCCACCACCATCGCAAAGGCGAGCGCATTGAAAAAGTCCCAATCGGCACGGGAGACGCCAGGAAAGTGAGGTGGCTGCTTGTTTATGCAACGTATCAGACGCTGCGCACCTGTGCTGAGGTCCCGAAAGAGGTCACCTCTACCACAGAGGTAGACTATCACCTGAGTGTCTCGACCAAGGGCATACCTCCATGGCAGACAGAAGAGGGTGTCGACCCCCAACCCACTCTCAACAGATGGGATGCCGACGACTTCAGGCCTCGTACCCCACAGCATCACCAATCGATTGGTGCTGCGCCCCTCCTGACTCCTGTCAAGCCATCCAAGTTGGAGTCAGGGCTACATACCGGCATAGAGATCAAGCCTGATATCGATTACTTTGCACTGACCCACCGTGGTGAATCTCACGGGCAGTATGGACATGACGGTCAGAGTGCTATGCTTCCACGGTCAAAATCACACAGCTTGAGGAGGAGCATGACTCTCCGCAGATCACTGAGTGTTTTCAGGACCGCTTCTCAGCGGCCTGCAACCTCACATCCAGCCACCACCACTGTCAGGGCATGCCAGGAGTGCAAACCAATGTATCATCAAATCGTCGTTCATGGGTACGGCAACGGGACAAATAACGCCGTCAATCTGCCGACGGGCGGTGCAGACACCACGGGAGACGTGGGAGCCCCGACTGATTCTCCGGCCCGGCCGCCACTTTTGGCAGCAACAAGTCGCTCAGCCTCAACAACTTCCTCAAGAAGCCATTCGACTTCAGTCTCGAGATCATCCACCGCTGCTGCTAGCTCAGCCTCGACAGCGCCCACCACCATCGTCGAGCCCTTGAGCCCTGTGTTAGGGCCGCAGACAAGCAGCAGCTGTAAGGCCCCTAAGGCACCTGTGTCTGAGGCAGTAATAGATGCGGCTCCTACCGACGAGACTCACGCAACGGCCGATGGCGCCGACGCGCACTATGACAGCCTCTCGTTTCCTTCGCGGAGGCAGAGCACCCGGAACTCTCTGCGCAACCTGTACTCGAGCGACGACATGTTCGCCGCCGCATCGGTGAACGAGTCGCCACCGCCACCGCCGCTGCCTCGGCGCAGTAGTAAGAGGTTCAGCGCGCCTGCGTCCAAGCGATGGAGCCTCCTAGAGCTGGTGGCGTCTCTTCGCGACAACGATGGTGACAGCAGCGATTCAGAGGCTGGTGATCTACAGCCCTCGCCGCTGCGCATCCGCAAGGCTGTACGCCAGCCGCCGCGGATCCAGACCCACCTGGAGGTCGACCAGGACGACAGCCTACGTGAGTCCGGCGACTGGGAGCGGATGGTGCACAGCGCGTCGGAGGTCTCTCCGCCGTGTACGTGGGAACAATTTACAGATCTTGGAGGCTTCCAATCCATTCGGCCGTTGAAGTAAATGGCTTGGGAAGTATGCGAGGGCAGGATCAAAAGTGTGGAGGGGTTTCAAGCGCCGGACGCAACTATTTCGTGCCTACTCGGCCATCATCATCACTCCTTTGACCATTTTCCTATTTCATTCCCTATATTTTCGAGATACCCGACAGTCATTTCTTTTTTTCGAACTACCGAAACCCTGCGCGGCCGTCTAGCAGCGCCCTATATTTCTCTTTGATCAATTCCAAGGGAAGAGCAAGTGTAGCGGCACTCAAAAGTACCCAATTAAAGAGAAAGAAAGAAAGAAAGAAAAAAAATAAAAAACGAAGAGAAAAAGAAACGTTCCACCTCTTTTAATCAATAAATCCGAGATGCTGCTCTGTGTGTTCAAGCCCCAATCGTTGCACCGAGAATCCAGACAGAACAGCGGCAACGCCTTGTGTGTGCCATACCATGCCAGCAGTGGCAATCGAAGAAAATATTATGTAGCTCTGGAATATATTCGCCATGGCGTACATACAACCAACATCGTCCTGCTATGTGTCTCCAATGTACGTCAGTCATACTTGGCTGACCCGGTAGCTCGGGATGCAATGGTGATGGCGCTGATAATCTCGGATCCGATCTGGTAGATCATGTATGACGGAACAACCAGCCAGAGGCCACTGTCGTCGTCCAGTCACTGAAGTCAGTCTCTGCAAGGTTCAATTAAACAGGCGAATAGGTGGAATGGGTGTACGCACTTGGGGATAACCCACAGCAGGATCAAGTCCTGCGTCTTGTTGTGGCCGATGTTGTCGAACCCAGAAAAGTACTCATTCAGCCAGTACAGCACCGTCTTGCTCAGCGTCATGACAGACGCGGCAAACCCGACCACGACAGCCAGCGCGCCCGCGCGCCCGGCGACCCTCCTCCTCGCCTGCACAGCACCAGAAGAGGCCTTGACGCCGCCCACGGCCCCGCCGGCCCGGTACCACAGCGCGACATACGCAAGGTACATGAGCGACTCGGCGAGGTTCAGCCAGGCCTGGGCGGCCGTGAAGCCGTTGCCGAGGTTCCACTGCTTGAAGCCGTACATGTGGTCGACGTTGCCGTAGAGGCCGTAGGGCTTCCAGACGGGGCTGTGCGCCCACCCGCCCGGCATGGTCGCGGGGCGGCCGAGGACGTAGCCCGTGTCCCAGGCGACGAGGGGCAGCGAGATGGCCAACCAGGCGAGGGTTATGTTGGTGGGCGCGTGGGACCAGCCGCGGGTGATGGGCGGGGATTTCTTGTCGCGCCTGCGGGTGAGGCTGGTGGGTGTCTTTAGGCCTGGCGTTAAGGCCCGCGAGGATGAGCGTGTTCCTACCATTTTGGAAGAGGTTTTGTGTGTGTGTGTGCGCGCGCGTGCGTATAGTAGTATCGTTATGCGAGGTCGAGCTGTCTTGGAGTGGTTCGGATAGTTTCGACGCGGGGGAAGCTTCTATTGCTTGTGTGTCTTGTTTGTGACCGGGCGCGACCTGCTCAGTAGGGCAAAGGCAACAAAGGCAGTTTTAGAAGGTTGAAGAACAGAGGCCAGGTGTGTCTCTGGTATAGATGTATGGATGTGGGCAGAATCCATACACGGATTTGGAGGGCGAGCTCGAGAGAGCTTTGATGGAACACGGATGAGTTGTATGGTTGAGCTTCGCGGGGCTGCCACCTCGCGCGTGAACCCCTGCTTAGTGATGCTATAGAAGGGGTCTGGGGGCCTGGTTTAGCAGTACAGGGGACGCCTGATGGAGTCCCTGCGGGAACTATACTTTGGCTTGTACGCTAAAGGCTATATAGTGACAGCGTGTACTTGCAGGTTTGACAGGGATGCTGTGGTGCTGGGGGCCCCTGTAGCCAACCACTACCAGCTACCCAATACTGTATGACACGCACCTTACCATATCGGCGTATACACATGAGTAAGTACATAGTAGTAGTAGAAAGACATATTTGCTCTCATCGCACCTGCCCTGCCCTGCCTCATTTGTCGCCGTCAACCTTATCGGCAGGCACTTTCCTCTTGGCCTCTCTCGTGTTTTTTTCTCTCTCTTTCTTTTTCTTTTGTGTCAAGGTTCTTCGCCTCTGTTTCTTGCTTCTCCCATAGACCTCACCTCCGAATTGCCCATCTATCGTCCCTCTTAGACGACGACGTGCCGTCACTTCATGCATCATGAACACTTTACCAGGCGAGATCATTGACAACATCCTCGACCATGTATTAGTCCACGAGGGCCCATTGGGTCCTGGACCCCTCTCCGGTTACGCGAGGCTTGGCCGCAGATAGCAGATTGCCGTCGAACTCCGGACCTTCAGGAGCATCAAGGTTTGCAGCGGCGACCTTGGCATGTTTGAACGTATCATTCGAGGACGGGATAGTCAGGCCCGCCGCGAGATCGTGAAGGAGATCCACCTCCAGGTCGACCTGGATGAATATCCTGACCGGTCAGTAACCCCTCCCCTTGCCCACTTTCCTTGATGGATGTGCTCTTCTGATATGCGCCATGATTCCTGCAGTGCGCGGTGGCTTCAGGAGCCCAGCTGGGTTAGGTCAAAGAACAACCGTCATCTCACATGGGCCGTGAAACGGCTTTTCTATCTTCTGAACTTGTGGCGCCCGCCAAAGACAAGCCAGGAGAAGGGCGAGAGGGATGTTGCTCCCATCTCCCTACGCCTCTCCGCCTCGTCTCCTTCCGATATCGAACGATTTCTGTCTGCTGGCCCAAATATGCCGAAGAAGCAGCCCATCTGGGGCGAGTGGTTGCCCACGCGCAGCATAGAATGCTATCTCGAGGTTGCCGGGGACGCCACCCTGATCCCATTGGAAGCAGTGACTGGGTTTCAGTTTAACTACTTTAACAGCAGCCGTGGGTTCTCGCCCGCAACTCTTGCTCACATAGCTAGAGCACTACCAAATCTTCAGGACATCTGTTGGGAGCTTCCGGTGGTGGAAAATCGGCTCAGGAGAATCCGGCCTGAGCAGCGGTGTGGTGAGTGCACTTGACCGTCTTCCCTAATTTCTCTCTCTCTCTCTCTAGCGAGGTACCAAACCGCCTACAGCTGACACATCAAAACACGACAAGCCGTCGGTCGCATCATGCTCGGCCTCCCTTTCAAACATCTCACAGAACTTCGGATTCATGATTGGCGTACCAGTATTCGGAATCATGACTTCAGGCCTGGTTGTGTATGTGCTCACTTGCCTAAGCATGTAGATCTGCCTAAGCATGTAGATTTGCTCGGCCATGCGATCAATCAGATTTGTCAGCGCAGCCCGGTTCGAAAGCTCGTGCTTGGCGGGCACTTTATCATATCCACCGACCTTTTCCAGCTGCCGCCCGACAGCGGAGACCTCTGGCCGTCTATGCAGGTAGTCAGGATGGAAGCCAGCCTACTTACTGCTGGCGGTGGCTGGTTTATGAAAGGAAACGGCGGGCATCAAACGACGAACCTGGTCCCAGAAAAGTATTACACAACACGACGCATGCAGAACGGCCGCGACCCCATCAACCTCTGGCGAGACCGTGTGGATCCAGATTCCTACGACCCTCTCATGCACAAGCTGGCAAAGGCCATGCTGCGGATGCCCAAGCTTCAGCGATTGAAGCTGGAGTTCGCCAACTGGTACAATGCATCGTCCCGAGGAAAGTGCCCCAGCCTCGAATACTACCTAGAGACCCCTAGTGGCAGGTCCAGCCCACCCAAAGCCTCCATCTGGATCTTCGATTGCAACAGAAATCTGTACTGGCCATACGCGGAAACAGGTTTGCGTTGGGAGATCCCAGACTACATCAAAGCAGCATACCGACAGCTGGTCCAGGACGATAGCATCATCCAAAGAGTACAATGCCATGAACACCTACCGAGCGGGCGAGACCCAGGGCTTTGGGCATGACCACGTCGTCGTCGTCGTCGTCGTCATTGCATACCGAGCGTGGGCGGGATCTGAAATTTGTCACCATCACTACCAGCGTTTGAACCTGACACGACCTCAGACGGGATTAGCGTTTTCCAAGTGAACACATTGCACCCTGAGATACAGAAGAATACAGTCAAAATACATGATTCATGAATTGACAACAGTTCTTATTCCCTGCGCAAAAGTGAGGTCCTTTGATCTCAATGCTCGCACCGGCTTCTTCTAGCTCGCAAGCCAAAGGGTCCTAACCCGTGCCCTCAAGTAAACCTAAGAGTTGACCAGTTATTTATTAGTCTCACCTGATGCACATAGTCTTTCTCTGTCTTTTTTTTTTCTCTTTCTCTGGCTCCGTCAATATTCAAGTACAGGATTTCCAACAATGTGATCCAGAAAGACGACCTTTTCTTCACTCTCATTCTTCTCCTGCTCACTCCAAACAAGATTTATATCAAAGGAGTCATAGGTTCCAGGGCCTCTTTCCACCACCAATATGAGGTCGTCCATGCTGAGAAGCTGCTGGGCTGCCATGACTTTTGCAGCAGCTCAGGCAAGAAGTGTCGTCCCTCAGCTCAGAGATATGCACGCTCTCCTCTTTCAAGGATGGTATGCCGACCCAGAGATCTGCGCATACGACGGCGTCTACTGGATCTTTCCGACGACGTCGATCCCCTCGGGCCACCAGACCTACTTTGATGCCTTCTCCTCTCACGACCTGGTCCACTGGACAATGCACCCTTCCATCCTCACGCCGCATGAGATCAGATGGGCCACGGACAACCTCTGGGCGCCAGCGTCGGTCAGGAGGAACGGGAGATATTACCTGTACTTCAGCGCAAACGGGCTGCGGACGACCAGGGAGACGGCGGGTATTGGTGTCGCGGTGGCCGATGCACCGGGAGGTCCCTATCGAGATGTCCTGGGTAGTCGCCTCATCGATTCGGTCATCAACAATGCGAATCCCATGGACCCTGACGTGTTTGTCGACCACGATGACCAGGTCTACCTGTACTGGGGCGGCACGGCAGTCAACGTCGCCCTGCTGGATGACGACATGGTCAGCTTCCTGCCGCTACCCGTCCAGGACAAAGGTGAGGACGAGGATGAGGGTGAGTACGACGCCAATGCCCTCACCATCAACGACTACATCAAGGACGTCACGCCCAGCCCCACGTTTGTCGAGGGCACCAAGGTCTTCCGCCGTGGTTCCCTCTACTACATGATGTGGTCCGAGAACGGCTACGGCGACCCCACGTACCAGGTCGCGTACGGCATGTCGGCGTCGCCGCTGGGCCCCTTTGGTCGGGTGGGCGTGGTGCTGCAGCAGGAGCCCGAGGTGGCGGTGGCTACAGGCCACAACGGCGTTGTCAATGTTCCCGGGTCTGATGTGTGGTATATCGTGTATCACCAACGGGCGCCGGGGGAGAGGGATGCGAACAGACGGGTCGTGGCTCTGGACAGGATGTATTTTAATGAGGACGGGACGATTCGACCAGTGCGGGTTACAGTCTGATGTCAGTATGCATCAAGAAAGCAAGAGAGGGCGAGGGAACAGCGGGGAATGCGGAGAAGAGAGGGACACAATTACCGTTCTGTGGGGTCTAGCGGAGGAGAAGGAGGAAGAGGAGCCGATGGGAATAACCTTGGAAATATATGATGATCATATATCACACGCACTTGATTGGATGACGGGGTTCTGAAAGCAGCAGATAAGCGGCAAGCGAAGGAATAAGATCCTCGTTATTTTATTTTATTTTATTTTTTTGGATACTCCTATGTATGCAACACATGTATATGCCTGTTTTACCCGCTATCACTGCAGTGAAGGGGGGAGGGGGGGAGGGGAAAGGGGAGTGGGTGTGGTTGTGTCACCGCCTGGGCATGACGACGTTCACAATGATGGCCTCGCTCGTCCTCGGCACGCGATCATGGTTCAGACACTTGCATAGAGTAGGGTCACCTTGAAAGACTCGCGATTCCGAAGAGGCCGAGTGTCCTTGTTGTATTGTGGTTGTATGCCATCTGAATTGTGTGTAGGACTCATTAGTACTGTGATATGTGCTTGACATAAAAGGAGAAGGCGGGGAGGGGGAGGGGGAGGAGAAGCGATGTTGCACGTGAGTATCTGTGCGTACTTGAGCATATATTTTGGTTGAATAGGTACAATGTGATACTTGCTTGTCGTATTGGCGTATTCGTCCTTCGGAGGTACAACTCTTGGTAGCATTCAATTCTAAGGGGCGGTTGTTGCGGCATGGGAACATCAATCGTGAAGTTGTGTACGCATTGGACACACCTTATTGCACAGTGCCATCCTTGCTTTACCCGAGACATGTATGATGGAATGTTTAATAGTGAATTGCCGAAAATAATGTAAGTATTTGAAGAAGTCCCCTCGCTTGCCTTACCTTGTCGTCTCGAAAGTGATGTTCCTAGGCTCAACAACATTAAATATATCCATCTTGTGGCCCTTTCAAACGATCTATTCTCTGGCAGCATACTTGATCACTTGAGAAGAAGACATATCAAAAATGGACATCCCTCTGACAAATGTTCATCTTGGCGGAGTTGCCCTGCTTCTGGCAGTGGGAATAGTATGTTCATTGAACCGGTGATTTACTTATCTGCAGAGACAAGTCATTTGTTAACTTGGAGACCACACACAGTTTGTATTCAACAGTCTGCGAAGTCCCCTTAACAAAATCCCTGGGCCATGGTATACGCACTGGACGGGGTTGGTCTCGAGATACCATGCGTGGACGGGACGGCTGCCATACTACATACACTCACTTCATGAGGCATACGGTGAGAAAGCTCTTCATAAGACACATTTGTTTACTCACTCACACTCTCTTAAGGCCCCATCATCCGTACAGGACCCAACGCAATCTACATAGCCGACCCGACCGCCTACCACCAAATGACCAGCATCAAAAACGAGTTCCTCAAGGAACCCAAGTTCTACTGGGCCCTCCACCCAGGCATCTCCAATGTCTTCACCACCGTCCGGCCAGACGTGCACCGGCACTTCCGCCGCCTCCTCGCGTCCAGCGTGTCCGACTCAGGCCTCAGGCTGTTCCACAAACAGATCGAGCCCAAGCACCGCGCGGCCATTGCGGGCATGCAGGCCGAGATGGCGACCCGGGGGGCCGCGGATGTGGCCAAGTGGTGGCATCTCATGACCTTTGATGTCATCTCTGAGCTGGCTTTCGGTGAGACGGCTGGGCTGTTGCCGCTTGGCGAGGTAATTATTCTATTGCTATCTATCCTTTTGTGGAATATCTCTTTAAAAAGCTCTTGGTCCTTCTTCCTGCCTTCTTTTTTCCTCTTCTCTTCTTGTCTTGTCCATTTTCGAAGAATGATATATCGATAAATAATCCCTAACAATACATAACCTAACAGAAAGACGATTTTTCCCGAGACCTCGACGACCTAAGCCGCTCCGCCCTCATCCGGATAGTTCTCCTTGAGCTCAGCTGGTACCTGTTGCCCCGCTTCCCCATCCCCCCCAGATCCGCCGAGAATGCAAGACGCCTCCGCCAGCACGCCTCGGAAGCCCTCCGGCGCCACCAGAGCCTAACAGACAACACCCCTGAAGGCGAGGTACGGCCTACGCTGTTCTCCAAGCTGTACAAGGCCCGCGACGAGGACGCGCTGTCGTTTGAGAACCTCAGGGATAACGCGCAGGTGTATATGACGGCTGGCACGGGGACGACGGCCACCTCGCTTACCTTTCTGGTCTGGAGTGTTTGTCGGCGGGAGAATGTGCAGCGTAGGCTTGTGGCCGAGGTGGAGGAGCGGGTCGCGGCGCTGGCTGCTGCTGGCAACAGAGGCGGGGAGGACTTTGGCTACGAGGATATCAAGGACCTGCCGTACCTTAACTGCGTTATCAGTGAGACGCTGCGGCTGTTCAGTGCCGTGGCGGAGGGGTTGCCTCGCGTCGTGCCTTCAGGGGGTGCCACGCTTGTTGGGCAGTTCGTGCCCGCGGGGACCAAGATCGCGGCACAGCCGTACACGATGCACCGTGATGCGGCGGTGTTTCCACGACCTGAGGAGTTCCTCCCTGAGAGGTGGGAGAATCCTACCAAGCAGATGAAGGATTCCCTGATTGTCTTTGGTGGAGGTTCGCGAGGTGAGTCCAAGTCTTCCATGGAATCCTTTTCATAAAGGGTGAGACAAGAGAAGCTAACATGATCATATTTCCGCACAAATAGTCTGCATTGGCCAGCACCTGGCCATGATCCAAATGCGTCTCGCGACCTGTCGTTTCTTCTATGCCTTTCCGCAGGCTAAGGTTTCGCAGAGGGAGGGCATGAGCGATGCGGATATGGATGCGTCTTTCTATGTGCTCCTGTCACCCAAAGGACGGAGGTGTCTGATCGAGGCTTCTTGAGGTGGGTTTTGACAACTCTGCAAGAAAGTGATATACTATCGGTCTTCGTGGTATATGTGTTCCAGTGAGGCATTGGTCGGCAGGGTGAGCTGTTAAAGATGATGTGCGCTGCGAGTAGTCGAGAGGTTAAACAATACTGACAGGTATTTAATATAGCCAAGGTATGATGTGTTAGATGATAGTCTCTAATACTACATGCTTCATCATTCTACATTCTCATACCAGAGTGCCTGACACTGGGCCTTATTCTGTGATGTGATTTCATTTGCTCTGCAACATGGGAGGGACTATGACGAGGCTGATCAATCGTCTTCTACTGATTCTTGTCTTTGAATCACCAGGAAGACAATGTTTTAGGCCCTGTTGTGTTCTGAATCATAATTTTTTTATTTTCTTTTGATAGACAACCATCGTGTCCAAACTATACTTGAATTTCTTTTTTATTTATGATGCCTTGCCCACCTTCATTCGCTCTCCCGACCCTGCCCCGTCAGCGGAATCCGACCAAGCAGGTGCGCAGGCGTCCTCTCGGGCCGCCCAATATACTTGATCCAAGCATACGGATCCTCAAACTCATCCTTTGCATACGTACTCGCATCCCCCTGCACCGCCGCAGGATACTCGCCAGCCAAACCCACCACGCCCACCTCGGTCTTGTATTCCTCCCAGCACCGCAGCAGGTCTACAAATACATCCCGTCTCGACTCAGCCAGGTCGTTGGTCTCCCCAGGATCATCTCGGATATTGAATAGCTCCCACCTCTGCGGGCCCCTGGGCGCAGGGACAAAGGTGATCTTCCAGTCCCCGCGGCGAAGAGCTCCGGAGCCGGCGATTTCGAAGCCTACCACGTAGTCCTTGTCGTGAATTTCGAGGCGGCCTATATCTCTTCCTCCAGCAGAAGCAGAAGAAGAAGATGCTATTGCGATTTGTTCCAGGTAGGGCTTCCAGCTGCGGCCGCGGAGGGGGGCGATTCTGTGGCCGTTTTGGATGGTGCCGCCTGGGTGTTTGTCCAGGAGTCCGGCAAGGTCGAGGACGGTGGGCACGAGGTCCATGACAGTACAGAATGCATCTGTGATGATACCTCCCCCTCCTCGTTTTTCTCCTCCGCTTCCCTTCTCATCAAGCCTGGTTTTGGGGGGTTTCACCACCAGAGGAACCCGACAGCCGCCCTCGGTGGAGAACATCTTGTACAGCCGCGACGGCGCCGTGGCTGCTTGTGCCCACCGACACCCATACCATACAAATGAGTTGCCCCGGCCGATATTCTCGAGACTGTTGTCGTAGTACTTGTCGATATGCTCGAGAATACGCGGCCCCACGATGGGCGAGGCCTCATACGACGCACCCTCGGCGCCGTTATCGCTCATAAAGAGGATAAAAGTATTGTCATACTCACCAGATGCCTTGAGGTAGTCCAAAACCCTTCCGATGTTCCAGTCCATGCGGTCCACCATGCCACTGTACGCCTCCATCGCCCTGGCCGATTTCGCGCGCACCTCGTCGTCCAGATGCTCCCACTCGTCGACGTCCCCCGGCCCCGCCACGACAGGGTGTGGTCTGGTGTCAGGGTGCACCAGCCCCAGCTCCTTGAGCTTCTGCACGCGCTTCTGCCGCAGGGCCTCGGGGCCGTCGTCGTAGAGGCCGCGGTACTTGGCCATGTTCTCTGGGGGTGCCTGGAGGGGCCAGTGCGGGGCGGAGAAGGGGAGATAGGCGAAGAAGGGCTTTTGTGATTCTTGTTGCGTTCTTGAGGATAGGTAGGACAGCATCTTGTCGGTGTAGCCGTCTGAAGAGTACCATCCTTTGGGCAGGTCCTCGACGTAGCGGTCATCTTCTGCATGAAGGGCCCTGGTGGCGGTTTCGAAGAACCTACCGGGTTCGTTGATTGGGTCCTGGTAGGCCGGCTCGTAGTCTTTTGGTGGAAAAGGTTGGCCATCTATGTCAGCACTGGTATTTCCCCCCCTTCTTTGTAATCACCCAGTGTCACCTAAAGAGGAAAAAAATATAGAAAGAAAGAGAGGAAGAGAGGGGAAGAGAGGAAGAGTTCTCATTACTGTAATGGTTTGCACAACCAGGAAGAAGGGCAAAAGACTTGTCAAACCCCCGCCGGACAGGGTGATGCTCCTGCTGCACCCCGAGATGCCATTTCCCCGCCATCAGAGTCAGATATCCACCCTCCTTCTGCAAGATTTGAGGCAGGGCGACAACCCGCTCATTCAAATACCCCTCGTGCCCTTTCTTCCCCCTGTGCGCCGGCGAGCTGCGCGTGAACTCCTGCAGCTGGCCCAGGCCCGCAATGTGATGGTCCGTCCCCGTCATGAGCATTGACCGCGTGGGCGAGCACGCCGCCGCGACGTGGAACTGGGTAAACCGGAGCGAGCCAGCTTCTTCTGTGGCGAGGGAGTCGATGTTGGGCGTTTGGATTTCGGACCCGTAGCAGCTGCAGTCGCTGAAGCCCAGGTCGTCGGCCACGATGAGGAGGAAGTTGGGCCGCCTGGGCTCCGAGGTGGTTTCTTGCTTCATTGTTGTGTGTGGGCTCTGGATAATTTACTGCGTGCCATATACTTGATTTATTTGATAAAGGAGATTGTCGTCTATCTTGGGGAATTTTTTTGTTCTCTCCTCTGAGCGTATAATTCATACTCATTCTTTACCCCTCATTCATTCCACAACATATATTTAATCCATTGGCTTGCGTAAGAGAGTGGAGACGCCGTTCCCTGGCCATTTTAGACACCAACGACTTTTTGCTGTTGCGAGACATACATACAGGGGGCGATGGAGCAATTACTGGATACCTTATGGGCGTAAAGGGAAAATGAGAGGAAGAGAAAAAAAAGGAAGAACAGGAAAACCAGAGGGAAGGAAAAAAAAAAAAGGCTTTCCATCCTCTGCTGAATTTATTATACGTTCGTCATTGATAAATCATGTAGGAAAGAGTTCATTTGAACTTGGTGCTTTCATAGTACAAATTTGCGTCACGATATCAATCTACTGCATACTGTAGAAAATAAAAGAGTCCTAAGGTTTGATGTTTATAGGTTCTTTGGAAGGAGTAAGAGTAGACTATTTAAATGCACATGTAATAGTAAATTGGTCTTTAGTTTTCTTGAATGAGTGTAGACCAGTGTTGCTCAATTACTAAAACTACGTATAGATGCAATAGATTTTGCACAAATTTCCCTCTCGTCGTTCAACAACATGGATTCAAACTTGATATTACGCTCGTCGAAGGTCAGAAGACCGGTAGCATTCTATGGTCTAACAATGTATTCTATAGTCTAATCATAATTACCCAATACTCGTGGCTTCGTATAGAAAATCTCCTCCACCTATAACTAGACGCATTCACCACATCACTAAGGATCCTCCATATCATCGCAGCTGGCCCGATTCCTGCTCAAACTCAAACTCTGTCGTATCTCGGCATCCTCCTGCTGCCTCCTCACATTATCCCACCCAGGCAGCTTGACCGCATGATCCAGCGCCACCGGCAATCCCCTGTGCCTCCCACGAATCATCATGACCACCATGATAAACTTGCTCCCCGTGTACCACCCGCCACTAAAGCTATACGACTCGTTCGGCACGCCCAGCGATAAACCAATATTCGTGTAGCCAGACACAATCTCAAACAAGAAATTAAACACGCTGTACGTCTGCGGGTCCAGGAGCGTGTGCCGCGTCTCGATGATGATTATGACAAACAGCGCCAGCGCGATGCACCAGATGTCATGCGACAGCTGGCTCCGAAGGTGCTGCGTGACAAGACTCACCTGGCCCTCCTCCGCCGCAGTGGGTGCCACCCCAGGTGGACCACCCCCTTCCTTGTTATCATCGAACGAGATCACAGGGGCGCGGCGCAGGTACGGTGGTCGTGGTGTGGTAGCGGCCACGCCCACGCCCTGGAAGTTGTTCATCCTGCGCTGGATCTGCTTGCCCACAAACGCCGTCCCGCGGCGGCCCACGGCGGCCAGCTTCTTGATGGACCGGGTGGAGATCTGGGTGGTGGCCTGCGAGACTGCCGAGGTCGAGGCGACGCCGGAGAGCGGGGTGGACAGGAGCTGGTCCTGGGGGGAGAGAAGCTGGTCCAGAGAGCTGGTTTCGGATTTGTCGGACTCCTCGTCTGATTTGCTGACGTAGATCCCCAATGAGCGCTCTTCGTATACCTGATCGTGATGATGTTTAGAAATCGTAGTCTTCAGAAAACCAAAGGTTGAGGGGGAGAGAGAAAAAGACTTACATTGGAGTTGCGCATGACGATGATCTCTGGGTAGGCAGAGACATACATCAGGATAACCCAGAGGACGAGCACGTCGAAATATAGGCCCGAGGCCGAGACAACAGTGAAACCCCCAGAAGGAAGCGCTAGAAGAAGACAGAAAAGTCAGACATTGCCATTTGTATGAAACGTGCAGATGAAAACTGAAATGGGGGTTTTTTTATATTTTTTTTTTTATGCAAGGACTTACTCAGGCTTTGAAACAAGGCCAGTCCTATCCTCTTCCCCACTGGATATACTTCCAAGACAGAGTTGCCAATGCTAAGAATCAGGATGCTGACCCAGTTCACCACGCCCAAGGAAGTGCAGATGGCCACAAAGGTCCAGTTCGCCTTTGCTGGGAACATCAGCATGAAGAGACGGCGAGGATACTTCAGGATGAAGTCAAACGCCTCCTTCCAGGTGGCGTGCTCGTCAGCCTCAGTCGCCAGCCTGAGCGCGCAGCTGCAAAAGAAGACAGTCGCCCGTATAAACGCCGGGAACGCATAGTTACCCGCCAGGGCGAGGATGGTAACAATCGTCAACACGAACGCATCGTTTTCATACGCTGCAATCCCGTCATCCAGCAGGGTCATGCCGGCGTTGTTGAACGACGAGATGCACAGAAACACGCCCGTCCACCACGGGCTCTGCGCGTTGGCGGTCGCGAGCTTGGGTTCTCGCGAGGCCATCCAGGCGCCCAGCGCGATGGCGCCAAAGAGCTGAAAGAGGACGAAATAGACCGCGACGATGACAAAGAGGATCCGCAGCGCGCGGTACTCGACGCCACCCAGGTACTCACGCTCCTCGTCCGACAGGTCGAAGAACTGCCCGTTCCTCCCGATCGACTTCTTATTGGTGCGGATGAAGGTCCTGAAGTCGAATCCGTCCGAGCTCGTGGGGCGTGCATCGCTGCGGGTGCGAGGCCGTCTCCTGGCGGTGTTGTTGGAGGCGTGCGAGTATGCGCTGACGGGACGGCCAGAAGCTTGTGGCTCGTCGACAGTGAGACTCTCGCCTTCTCGGATCGGGTTCAAGTGGCTGGGTCCTCCTTCTGGGGCCGGGGTGGCCGGTAGTTTCTCCCTTGATGCGCCGAGTTGTAGAGCATCTTCCTCGGCGCGTTGCGTGTGCATCATGGTGTTTGCACGAGGTGGACCCCTTGAGTTGTTGCTGTTGTGGTTGTATCCCTTGGACCGTCGAAATGTAGACATGACAGGCGCTCCAAACATGACTCCAGTCATGCCGACGATCGTCCCGGTCGTCTCGGTCCTCCTGTTCCGTTCCGCCTCCACAATATCCTCGAACCGCTTCTCAAAGATGTGCGCCCGGAACCAGATCGTGAAAAGCGATATGAGCACGGGACTGCCCAGGACCATCATGATGGCGAGGATGGCCTGCTGGCCTGACGTGAGCTGGCTGAGGTTGACCGTGTTGAGACCCGAGCCTGTGAATGCAGACTCGACGAGGAACAGGCTGTCCATGAAACTGACGCTCCTGCTGGGATGTGATGCACCCCAGAAGATGATAGCAAAGACCAGGCCGGCGAGGATGAAGTAGGCATGGTGCATCGTGATGAAATTCACCGGTGGGAGATAGGGCCGCATGGCTGACCAGATATCGGCCATTTTGCTGACCAGCATTTGGCGCTGGGCCCCAAAGCTGGGCCTCCGTTGCTGTAGCATTGTCACTGGCGGTGTTGGCTCTGGAGGAACATCACTGGGCGTAGATGTCGTGACGATGAAGCTAAAGCTAAAGTGTTAACTATTATCGCGGTTTGAAGAAGACTGTATAACGAAGATTGAAGGGCAAGCAGGTGCTTCCTTAATGAAAAATGAACAGTGCATCCCAGCAGACACAACAGATTGGACACAAAATGGATAATGGATTTTGGGATCACTGTGGAGAGGGTGCGCCGAACCAACAAGCAGTGGACTGACTTCGTACTTCATCTTGTTGGCCTCCAACGCTGACAGGGACCCCCAAAAGACAGGCAATGCTATGGGGGAGGGAGCAGCCAAGACCCAAAGAGACAGGGCGGCGGATCTCACCCGGTCCACTCGTTAACGTTTGACACCTCACAACCTCCCCCTTTGGCAACCAGGCGTGCCAGGGTAAACAAAAGATGGGGCCATGTCGCACCGCGTATTTCAGCTCCCTGGTTCAGTTGGTACGGTTGGGAAATCGATTTTGGGACTCGCATAATTATCGGCAATACCGAGTGCAATCCTGCGATATATCATTATCCAACTTGTTCAGAACTCACATGAATCATATCTTCGTTGGCGATGGATAACATTTGCTAGATGTCGTTCAGCACAGCACGGGCGAGATTTGTTGTTGGGTGGATGTACTGTAAAGGCGACACAGGCTCCAGCGCAAAGACGATCATTTCGATGACAGCAAGCCCTGATCACCATCTTCCCCCTGTTGATGATAAGCCCCCTTTGGCCCACTGTTGTTAGAGGATAGCAGCGGTAGCAATATAGGATATCTATTTATATTAAAAAAAGAAAGAAACCTTTCCCGCTCTACAGGGGAAGATAAGAAGGGGGAAAATAGCTTAGCTTAATAAAAACCAAAAGCACGAGCTCTACTTGCTAATTTATATAGGCGATCTAAGCTTAATCAATTATGAATAAAGGCTAGGGTTATGATAGTTAGAAAAGCGATGAAAAATGAAAGCATTCAAGTGCTTATTCAGATTCGTAGCAGAAACTTTTCATTAAGTAAATTCGTGCTAAGCGGAATTCAGCTGATTTTGAACCTGGGATTGCAACAGACGGCATTATATAATCTAGAAGAGCGGAGGCTTAAACAGCTGACCACGACGCATCAAACCGGCTGAATCTCAGCCTTATCTTAACCACTATGTGAAACTTGCCAGCCTCAGCTTTCTACTGATCAGGCCAGATGGAGCATCTTTGTCATTTTGGACAATACTCACAGCACTCACCGCGCTTCCCACTGGTTTATAATGTGCTTGTCGAATATGAGACGACTGGTGACTGGTGGACTTTTCCGGATAGCTTCTTTCCCGAGACGGGATGGAATATCAACGACATCGCCAGGAAGATGGACGCCTATGGAGCTGACTTGCTTCAGGGCTGGCTTTTCTTTGGCTCCCTACATGAGGTGTCGAAACATCTCGGTGTGGAACTTCATCTGGCCGACTTCATTGCAGAAGAAGACGACGGCAGCCGGACCATCACTACAAGAAGACTCAACCATTATCTTTGGCTCTGGGCCGCGTCAGTTGCCCATACGCCTCAGATCCGCCAGAGTCGTATCGAGTATTATGATCAAGTCACGGTGAAAACCAGAGGCATCATCCATCTCTTGGTCGAGGAATATGCGGTTGTCCACCCCGTTCTCATCCCCCTCACTCTGTTATCCGACTTCCTAGAACACGCATACAACGTGCTCTTAAATTACAAGAACGACTGGCGGCGAATATCCAGTGTGCACCCTCTATTGGATCGCGTGAAGGCTGCCGGCTGGTGCCCGGGCGAGATCTCCCGTATGGTTTCTAACGGCGTCACGTCCTCGACCTTTTATCTCTTGTCCTGCAGGCCGAAAAGAGAGGACGGCAAAAGTCACGCCCGTTGCACCCCAACTCAATGCAATGCTGATCAGCTAGACGAAGGGACCTACAGGACAGCACATGTAGCCTCAGACTGTGTCTGTGAACACTACGGACACCAGTGCGCAGAAGCGATTCAGGCCACCATCGCTGAAGGTGGCATACCTGTCCTTAGATTTGAGGACGATGGGGATGGGAACTTCTCAATCAAAGTCATGAATGCAAATGAAAAGTCGAACAGCGAGAATGTAGTATGTATTTTCCTCCAATCACTATAGCTACATTCGACTTACTGATTCCTCGCAGGCCTATGTTGCCATCTCCCACGTCTGGTCTGACGGCATGGGTAATGTTGATAGCAACACCCTTCCCGAGTGCGTCTTGAAATCGCTCCAGTACAAGGTCGACCAGATGTCTGGTGGATCCGTCCAGTTCTTCTTTTGGATCGACACCCTCTGTGTTCCGCTCATCGAGCACCTCCGCATCGCGGCTATCAGATCTATGGCTCAAGTCTATTCCGAGGCGAAGCAAGTTCTCGTGATCGACAAGTCTATACAGTGGATGACATCCTCCAATTCATCTATGAGAGAACGACTTATCTACCTGTCGCTCTGCCCCTGGACCCGGAGACTATGGACCTTGCAAGAAGCATGGCTTCCTGGAGTTCTTCGGATCTGGTGCGATTTCGATGATGGCCCCATGAGATGGGTGGATATTGTCTCTTGGGACCAGGAGCTCCAAACCAGTCCGACCAGCGTTTTTGCGGTCAGCCTCGAGGCGGATGAGCCCGACGAAGCTCACGCAGGGCTGATCCAGCATATTCGCAACACACTGGCCCGGGGCCTGCACAAGAGCCCAGAAGCTCGTGAGGATATCGTCTGGAATGGTAGCGGGGCGGATGACGGCGATATGATGCTGGCAAAATGGATCAATGCGAAACATATTTTTGATCGCGTATACTTACACGCGGCGACCTTCAGTATGTCTATAGCACCCTTTGCACCCGAACATGCCTTATTGGACAGAGGAGATGATACCATCAAGAGGCCCAATGCGCGAAAGATGAAGGAAATCATCGGGCTACTGCAGGGTCGAATAACGAGCCGGATCGAGGATGAAACCATCTGTGTGGCTTCGCTTCTAGGCATCGACCCCCTCCGTATCCTGCAAGCTAAGGGATCGGAACGCATGAAGAATCTATTGTGTGCCCTCGAGGATATACCTGTGTCCTTTCTTTTTGGGCATGAGCCACGCCTCGCTGACACGGGTTACCGATGGGCTCCTGCAAGTTTCCTGTACTTGGGGTCGAGCAGCATTGACCATGAAGATTTGCGGGCTGGCACGCTTGAGGAACGAGGGTTCTGCGTCACCTTGTCGGGGCTGACGCTTTGTCTTGGTGCGATCCCGCACGACATAGAGTCGGGCATACACCTTTCCTGGGGAGAACAAGTGTTCACCGTGTGGAAAGAGGCATCGACACCGCTGACATGGACTGAATGTATTTCCGTTGGCAGAGAACTGAGGTTTGTGATGGATCAGGATCTGGAATTTGTCGAGGATGTCAGGGCGGCGAGCGCGGCATTGGTGGCTGTGGACAGCGAGGAAGACGGGTGTTCTATCGTCTCCTATGTCATGTCGGTCTATATCAGGCGTGATCACCCATTCGAGACATTGTCTCAGGGTAATACACCTTGTCAGGTATTATCCTCTTCCCACAAATGGATTATACGTTGAGACCGCGAGTGGATAAGGTCGGGCAGGTCGATAGGATGGTTAAAGGACCGACTTGGACCCAAAAAGCCATCACTCCCAAGATATTTGACATTTGGATCTGTGCTAAGGTATGAATGATACTTTGGCCTGTGCTGCACTTTGTTCTCATCACTGTTCTTATAAATTAGTAGCTCTTAACATTCGGGATTTACACTTCAGATAAGTAAATTTAAATCCACGGCCACCTGATGATTTATTAGATGTATAAATGTTCTAGTGCAATTACTGATATTATGTATGTGAAGCGTTCTACTTTGCAGCGTACTTCAATCTCGAAGTCAGCTGAGAATAATTATTCCTTCGTGAACAGTTGCAGTAATACATATTAGATGTCCTATTCTATCCAATAATGCAACCTATAGGAACCAATCGTACTTTGTGCGAGTCCGACCGTCTACGCAGCTATATAGGCTACAGCCGTTTCCAATCAGCTGGGAGTGGTCACTCCTTTTATTTGGCATATCAGCACAGCAGACTTTGTGTAAACGCGCTTCAATCTTATGAGAATCAATCTGACATTTGCCTTATAATCTTGGATTTTCGCTCTGACATTAGTCCATGTCCAAGACTTGTGTTTTGGCCTTTTTAAATCTTTCTGCAAATTGTGCTTCTGACAAGGTTTGATGGTGTCGCGGTTCGAAGTCCAGCTCGGACGTACCCTTGCTAATGCCCAAGCGCCTATAGCGACCAGTCTTCGAGCACAAGACAAGCACGCCACACAATGGACCACCACTTTTCCAGACTTGTATACACCAGACTTTGACCCGATCTCCATCCCGGAGTTTCTCCAGAGTCTGGACCTCCCCTCCAATGGTCCGGAGTCCCTCCAGCCCTTGGTACCCAGCCCTGTAATCTGGGTACAAGACCACACCTTCTTGGACGCCGTGGTCAGAGTCCAGCAGCACAAACTGTCTCGCTTGCCTCAAATCTCCGAACCTCAAGTCGACTTGCCAGAGGCCCTCGATAACAGGGCCTTCAACTGAGATGTAGCCACCATCTACACGGCCGAAGCGTCCCGCGTCTCTGAATCTTAGACAATCCTTGACGAGCTTTACTGTCGAATTTTCCAAGGGATTCTGGTGATCCGGAATCCTAATTGAGCTGGGAAAGGATGCCCACGACCAGGAAGGAGCTATGTACCTCGCTTCATCACCGTGTGGAGCGGTTGGTCTGAAGAGGGGAGTCGCGGGTTCCCACATCAAATCCACATGTAGATGTGATTTTCGCAATCCGCACAGGTACTCAGTGTCTGGATAGTTGTTGGATCCTTGTCGCGAGAAGATTTGCTGTGCTATAGCAGCAATCGCCGGCAACTTATCCAAAGAGTTCGTTAATCGAAGACTACAGTATCCTTCGACGATCCACGGCCACGTCTGGGTAAGATGCCACGAGCTACTCTTCAACAGTGTTCCATACTGTTGCTTCAGTCTGGAGTCCCGCTGGAGAAGGCGATAATCAAGAGACCCCTCTCCCAAGGTCGAGCAACAGAAGCAGTCGAAGATTAGCTGCTTTTTAGTGAAAAAGAGAACGCGAGGTGCGACAAGCCGCTCCTGATAGGCCCAGGCTCGAGCCAGAAGACTGTAATCTGACGCATGTGTGTTGGTGATTATTCCGCCAGTCTTCAGATCCTCGCGAGGAAATTGGAAAGCAATAACGGATAGCCTGCTGCCCCGAAATATGATGTCGAAGAGATGTGGCTTTCGTAAGGGCTGCCTGGAGAAGAGTCCTCCGCCACAGTTCCTGGCAAACAATGCTCCGAGTGTGACGTAGGAATTGGAGTAGTAGTCAAACATGCGGGTGCACTCCTTATTCCAATCGGCCTGATCATCCCCCTCCTGTATTATACATATCGAGTCGATCCATATGTATTCTAGTCCAAGCTTGCGGGTGAATATCATTGCGTCTCTGAAGGTTGGGGGAACCTGCTTCCAGTGGATCTTGGTAAATTGCCTGTGGTAGGTATCGACTGTGGTCAGACATGCAGGCTTGATGTCACCCCAGCAGTGACTCAGGGCCGAGTATCGAGTTCCGGGCGGCAATTTTTTGCTGTATCGTAGCCTAACACCGAAACGCTCGGGATCGTCCTGGATGTAGATAAGGCGTGTTGGAAGACCTTTCCTTTCCGATTGAAACAGGTGACAGCCGTGCTTGTCGAAGCATTCTTTAATATGATTTTTGGCCCAGGAGAGAGACTGCGTGGACCCAGTATCGACGGATGGCTCGGATTCAGGCGAGTAAGAGGGAACTCCCGGAGGGGGGGCAAGAGGTTGCTGGCACGATATAAAGATTTCCCAGTCACTTGACCACCGTGATAATTCGTCTAGGTATGGATGTCTCTCCCCATCACCCTCTCCCACATGATTCTGCTGTCGTCCACAACAACGGGAAACAGCTTCTCTCAGATCTAGGAGAATGGCACAGCAGATGTTGCCCTTAGAAGCAGAAATTTGGAGGTCCTGACCGGACGGCCAGCAATTCCGCACACTCCCCTCATCCAAAGTCTCGGCTCTGTGAAGCTGGGACCGTAATACTTCGGCGGGGTAATAGGTGTATGCCCGGGCAGAGTTTTTGAGATTGTAGAACTCCCGGTTTTTCTGTGCGGTAGCGCGGTCAAATCTAGGCCGAGACAGAATATGATCCCAGGAGCCGTCCCAGTCACAAGTGGAACACCAGTCTGCTTGATTATCCCTCGGATGATCTGCGCTGAAATCATCAGGTAACCTGATGAGTCGCTTGGCAAGACAGGATCCATCATTGCTGGACGACGTGCTGTTAGAGGACGACATAGTATTGGGGTTGATAAGGCACGTGGTTCGGCGATGAGAACACTATCTGGATGCGAAACGCAAGCAAGAAGTGCTGCGGGATAGTTGGAACGGAGCCAAGCCGCGGATAATTTCGATAGGTAAGAATTGATGAAGTAGAAGAATTGGTGCACAAACCCAGTTGAAGGAATCGGTCGATGAAGCTTGAGAGTTGTCAATCCATTTGAGCTCTTTTTGCCAACTGTTCATCCTGTTCCCTTGTTATCTGGTCGCAAGAAATTCCTGCATGCCCCTCCGAAATGGATGCGTGAATTTCTGGAAGGAGGGATATTTTGCTTTCTTATTGGTTTACAGTGAAGATTAGAAGCAACGTGGGAGTTTCCTAATGGTGAAATAAGTGGACAACATTGTCACCAGTGCTGAAAAAGAAGAAAAAGGCTGTGTTGGCCATGTGGGTCTGCAGTAAGATGCATAGAGAACTCGAATAGCCAGACCTAAACACCATTAAGGTACAAATATGGGGTCACAGTGTTACCTGCAATTCATCTGCTAAGGTACATACATAGCTGCAGCAAGTAATCAAGAAATTTGAGCCTTACACAAGGAGGACCAAGCCTGAGCAACTGCCAGGCATATACACCAATATGAGTATCAGACACAGTCTACTCAGACATAACTTTGGATTGGAGATATTCTATTATGGTTTGCATAGCATCCCTTAATCACATATTGATTCTTTGGTTGCCAAAGAAGATTTTGATCCACTGAGCAGATTGACAGCCCCAGCTGATTAGAAAAGCATTTTGCATAGGAGTCTGTCTGAGATGTCCAGCAGAGCTATTAGGACTCACACCAGCAGCGAACGTTTTCTGACCATGCCCAAGTGACCTCGACCCCGATGCATCAGCAATGCAGAGCTGAGACTCTAGCTTCGATTTGGGCAACAAGATGAGATGTAGTCTTGTAGTTCTGTGACAATTTGTCAGACTCGGCGGCTGAGAAAGACCTCATCTCCACCCGATCTGCCAGCTTTCCACCTTGAAGAAGTCTTTCCTGCTATTCTTACATGAACTTACCTTTTCTGTCAATTTTAGTATAATTTTCATAAACGAATTGTATTTCTTGTATTAGTATTAGTACAGTATCCCTGCTTACACACGCCTCAATCTCATCCACCGTTGTCGTATCTTGCCGACATCAACTGAAATACCCCATCCAGGGCGTGTCTCAACGGCCTCAAAAGATAAACGTCTCGGCTGTGACCGGCCAACTACGGTTCACAAAGATGCTTTTAGTCAACTTCCCCGCAGTCAAAGGCTCCACGTCGATCTCGCGGATGTACGCTAGCAAGCAGCAGCGGGCAATACATAAAAGAGTGGCGAGTCTCTCGCACTCTCTTCTCTTATCGCTCCTATAATTATTACCAAAGCCATTCATGCCGTTTCCCGAGAATTTCACTCTCTCATCAAATCGTTCCCAATCAACACTATCATCCGCCTACTTGATCCTCACCTCCTCTATCAGAATGGCCCCCCACGCAGACAATGCCACCGACGAGCAAGATGAAGCAAGCCATCCCTCGATAATAGCACCCCTCGAGCCTGGCCTCTCCGACGAAGCTGCCAAGCAGAAACGATCCCAGTTTCCTTCGTGAGTAAGGTCTCATGAATGACAATGCCCAATATAGCGGCTAATTTGATTTAATTATTTTACAATCGTCACCTCTACGCAGAGTTCCCAAATTCGAGGATCCCTATGAGGAACGAGCTTACTGGAAGGGTCGCCTGGCCGCGGGGTTCCGCATCTTTGCCAAATATGGCTTTGATGAAGGCGTTGCCGGTTCGTCCATTATATAATTATGTGGATAGATGAATGATTGGAAACAGCCATTCCAAATCCACACCTGCTGACCCTGATCAAAAAAAAACCCAAACCAAACAGGCCACATCACCTACCGTGACCCCGTCGAGCCCGACACATTCTGGGTCAACCCATTCGGCACAGCTTTTGGGCTCATGAAAGCCTCGGATCTCATCCGCGTCAGCGAGGATGGCAGAGTGATCGAGGGCGGAGAGAACCGTCTCCTCAACTCGGCAGCCTTCATGATCCATTCCGCGATCCACCAGGCCCGCCCCGACGTGATGGCCGCCTGCCACAGCCACACCATCTACGGCCGGGCCTTCTGCTCCCTGGGGCGCAAGCTCGAGATCATCACGCAGGATGCCTGCGCGTTCCACAACGACCACGCCGTGTACCAGTCGTTCAACGGCGTGGTCCTCGCGGCGGAGGAAGGGAAGAGCATCGCGCGCTGCGTCGGCGGCGGGAAGGCTGCGCTGTTGCAGAACCATGGCCTGCTGACCGTCGGCAGGACCGTGGACGAGGCCGTGTTTTGGTTTGTGAGCTTGGACAAGTGTTGCCAGTCTCAGCTGCTCGCTGAGGCGGCGGCGGGTCCGAGGGGGGAGAAGCCGATTGTCATCTCGGATGAGGATGCCAGGTACACGTACAAGACGGTCGGGACTCATTTCGCCGGGTATTTCAGTGCCAGACCGCTTTTCGATGTGATTCATAAAGAAACAGGAGGGGATTACCTGGGTTGAATGTGTTTATTCGACTCTGCTGACTTCTAAATCATCCTTTGGCGAGTAATTATTCATCATTATATCTTACACAGCTCTTATTCACTCACTCTTGTTCCCAAATATTATTCGCACCAAGGAAATACACTCAAAACCCTCCACCACCCCCGCCTCCATCGGCCCCTCCCGAGTGGCTTCCGCCTCCTATATCATGTCCTCCCCCAAAATGAAATCCGTCGTGATGGCTCATGCCGTGATGGCCGTGCGAGTGAGACTGTCCGCCATATGCATGCTGATTTTGTTGATAGGAGCCGGCACCTGCAGCGGCCGTGATGACGGCTGCTTCGCTTGAGTCGTGTGGACGAGATGACTTCTGCATTCCGTACTTGTATCTGTCGCTGTATTTGCGCGCTGGCCGCGCTGCCAACTTGTTATCCCCCGCGTCATGAGACTATGATTATCGCCATTAGAAATGCAAATCGAAACAAAACCGCCGGGAGATGAACTTACTTTGCCAAAGCACATCTTGGGTACCAGAGACTTGGAAAGATTATCATGTACCCGCAAGGAACCAGGATCAATCTCATGCTTTTTTCCGAACGGCCCGGCATGCTTCTTATCATCAATCCACTCCTTGCACATCGACCACGCCACGTGATCCTAATTGTCATGCTGTGGAACTACGCCCCCAAAAAGGCACACGAGGCATAAGCAAGCTGATACGCACTAAGTGGGATAGACGCGCTCAAATTCTACATCTTATTGGCTTCCTTACGTCCTTCCCTCAAGGCACCAGCCTTGGCTGGTGGCTGGAGAAAAGGGTGATCAGCTCTGGGCAGGGTCCAGCACAGCCACCGTGCGCTCCCGCAGTAGTAGGCATCATTAATTAGACCTTTATATAGACACAGCCCCAGGGAGGCGCGTGGAAAAGGACAGTCCTCAGGAGGGTTCAAAATGCTCACATAACCTACGACATCAAAATTCACTCAAATGCCTCACACTGCCATGACAGGATGAACGTCTATGGTGGTCGCAAGTCTCGCGATGATTTCCGACGAAGTGATCAGCTGCACTTAAGATCTGCCTGAATGCACAACACATGATCAAGATCTATCACCAGCACTAGCATCGAAAATTGCTACTTTCAATGGTTAAGTTTAATGACCTGTGAAACGGGCTATATCAGCAAAGATGTGGGCATTTAATTAACGTCTATGATTTTTTTTACTTTTCCCTATCGGTAAATATAAACCCCAAAACGGGACTATTGAATGGCCGGAAATTTGATCCCGTCGTGAAATCACAAAAGAAAAGAATATATCATTTCTCTGCAGTAAATCTCAATATCGCAATAAGACACGCCACTGGACAGACATAGAACGACGTCCAACTAATTAATTACTATGTGTGTTTATATGCTTCAAAATACCATGAGTCGCTTGGTCCCAGTACGTACGCCTCTCACCAAGTTGCAAGCCCAAGCGATCAGCAAAAATATTTGTTTGACAGACCATTACCGAGAGTTTTTTTTGTACCGACGAGAGCATCCCGTCCGCTCGGTCCCTCTTCTGCCGTTGACTGAACCACTGCAGTAACCATCCAGCCCATTTAGAGCCTGCACTAATGCATGTCACGGTAAAACTTTGATGGCGTTTTCCCCGCGTTGTAATTATGAACAGGGCGTCGTTTTCGCTTTCGCAAAGATCCCAGTTACATGCCGGCATGTAGAGACAGCAATATTAATCAATCAGTGTTTTAAGACATCTTCTCAAGTGACGTATTCAAATTTTGTGTAACCATACACTGTCTTTGCTGTGCATTCGTACATGTATCTTTGGATTTCAAGGTGATACGTGTTGGTCTATCAACTGCATAAGTTAAACTCTACCCAGTGGAACGTCTTGAAGCTTACAGAAATACCGCGACGCCATGGCTCTGAGATCTGCCGCCCTCCTCCTCCTCCCCCTCCACTTTGCCCTCGGGACTCTATCAGCTTCTCAGGCGGCAGCCAGGCAAAACCCCAGCTTCCAGGACCGATGCTCGCAATTTGATCCCGATATCGCTGGCATCGCAAATGCCACCGTCACGAATCATGCCTTCATCGGAGCAGACACAAGTATCACTCTGACCGGCAACGACCCTACCTGTGCCCAGGCCAACCAGATTGTGCCCGTCGACTTGTGTAGAGTCGCCCTGCAGATATCGACCAGCAACAGGTCTGGCGTTGTTGCTGAGGTCTGGCTGCCGGAAGATTGGAATGGTCGTCTAGTAACTACTGGCAATGGTGGTCTTGGTGGCTGTGAGCAATCCCTCAAAGTCCGACTTTTCTTTTGAGCGGGGGAGGGGGGAATACCATTCAGCAAGCTATCACTGACACTGTGTGTATCCCTGTAGGCATTGACTATGCAAGTATCGCATACACAAGTCAGAATGGTTTTGCCAGTGTAGGAACGAATAATGGACACAATGGAACCTCGGGCATCCAATTCCTAAACAATCCAGACGTAGTTGCTGACTTTGCATGGCGAGCGTAAGATTCCAGGCTCTCTATGGCTTCAATCAACTCCTAAACTCTCGGGACTGATGATTTATTGAATTAGTGTGCACGTAGGTGTTGAGACAGGCAACGCACTGCTCTCACCCTTCTACGGCCAAGAGGCCAACAGATCCTATTACCTAGGCTGCTCGCTGGGAGGCCGCCAGGCCATAAAAGCAGCCGACATGTTCCCCGATGACTTTGACGGCATCTCAGCAGGCTGTCCGGCGGTAGACTTCAATAACCTGTACTCGTGGCGAGCCAGCTTCTACCCGACAACAGGCGCCAACGGGTCAGCAGATTTCATCCCAGCAAGCGTATGGGAGACGACCATCCACGACGAGGTACTCCGGCAGTGCGACACCATCGACGGGGTCGCGGACGGCATCATCGAGGACTCGAGCCTATGTCGTTTCGACCCGGACGCCCTTCTTTGTGGAAGGGCTGGTGCTGGCGCTGCTGCTGCAAACAGTTCGGCGTGCCTCACCTCTGCGCAGGTCGACATTGTCCGTACCATCTTCAGCCCTTATAACTGGCAGAACGGGACACTGTTGTATCCTGCCATGAATCCAGGCAGCGAGATCCTGGCCGCGGCTGGGTTGTACAATGGTCAGCCGTGGGCCTTGTCGGAAGGGTGGTTCCGATATGCCGTCTACAATAATCCAACCTGGGATCCTGTGGGTTACTCCTTGGCAGATGCTGAGGTCGCAGACGAAGTCAACCCAGGCAATATTCGCACGTGGCCAGACACGCTATCGAATTTTCAGAGCAGAGGAGGTAAGCTTATCATGTACCACGGCGGCCAGGACAACCAGATCAGCAGTTTCAACACTCCCCGGTACTACGAATACCTGAGGGCAGGGATGAACTATTCCACCGACCAGATGGACGAATTCATCCGCTTCTTCCGCATCTCCGGCATGTTCCACTGTCAGACGGGGCCCGGGGCCTGGGTGATTGGTCAGCTCGGTGGCGCGGCAGCCCAGGGACCCTTTGACAGGGAGCACAACGTCCTGGCCGCGCTTGTGGCATGGGTCGAGCAGGGCACGGCGCCTGACACCATAACGGGGACTAAATATGTAAATGACACGGCCAGCTTGGGCGTGGACTTTGAGAGGGCGCACTGCAGATGGCCAGAGAGGAACACGTACCTCGGAGGCGGCAGGGATCCCAAGAAGGCGTCTAGCTGGCAGTGCCAGAGGATCTCGGAGGCGGATGAGCAGCTTGGTGCTTCTGGGAGGGAATCAGCTTGGGACAGGGACAGCACCGTGTGCGAGGAGATGTGATGAACATTTGTGGGCACTGCCTAAAAAAGATCGTGCCCGTGAAAATATTGATTGATAATTCAACATTGGCCTTCGTATTCACTGTTATTATGATCAATATAACGAAGCTGTCCCGATAGTCGACAGATTAGTGATTATAATATACCACCTCTCGCCATAATTATCACATTATTAGTGGGTGAATAATCACTTCATAAGTCTATCAGGGCGGAAAACCACATAAAGGAAGAACAAAATGGCATCATTTAAGTGATACCCTGGCGCAAGTCGCGCTTACTATGGCGCGAGGTACGTAAAGTATGCATGAGGTGTGGCAGTAAAAACGACACCCTCCCACAGAGCAGACATATCACTTTTTTTCTCCCCTGTGCAACGTAAGTTTGGGGGAAGTGGGATCGTCGATCCCATGGCAGAAAAGCATACCGCCCCCCTCCGTGAGCTGTCAGTCAGCATCCCCCATTGCGTCACCTTCATGCACGATGCCGCGTTGTGTTGAAACGTCGTCCTGTGAGGAGCATGTGCAATCTTCGGGGTCCTGATTTCAAATGCCGCCTGATAATAGTTGCACAACCGTCATCTATATATAAAAGCGGACTTCCCAAACTAATACCGGCGTCATTATTACTGGTTCAGTTGAAACACCACCTGACTTGTCACCCATCGCACCGCGACAGCATCATCACATTTGATTCATCCACTTGTTGTAGGACAACAAGAAGAAACGCAGCAATGTCTCTCTGTGTAATTTAGCCTGGCGGCGCATCCCCTTGGCGCGGAGTCATGAGGAAAGCCACTGACCAGACACCTCAGACAACCGTGCAGCCCGAAGAACAAGAATCCTTGGAGTCCTCAGCCGGCATATCCAGCCCCGAGCTCAAACACCAAGCCTCGTTTCCTCTGAGCTATGAAGATACAGAGAGGGTGGATCTAGACACGCAAGATCATCGACAGGAAGGCAGGGTCGGGTGCGTCAAGGCGGCGGGAGACAGCAATGACAACCACAGCAAGACGGTGGCCAAGACGGTCAATATTAATGGCTCAAAGGCTGGTTGAAGATTTATGACGGGAGAGAGGATTGAATAACGATATATGATTGATGTCCATCTTTATGCTACTGTAGCAAACATTGTTTCTTTACTGATATAAATACTTGGAATACTCATTAAAATGCCAGCCCTCCTGGGCATACGCTTATGCTCATCCTGCCTTGATGAGATGGCCAAAGTACTCCTTCAAAAAGTATGCCGACCTCTTCGCATACCTCATCTTCTCAGGCGACTCAAAGTCTACCCAGGTTACACCAAACCGGTCCGTATACCCAGCCGACCACTCCCAGTTGTCAGTAAATGTCCACCCAAAATAAGACTTGATCACAACGCCCTCCTGCGATGCCCTCGCCACGGCACTAAGGTATTTCTGGAAGAAGTCAATGCGGTGCGGATCTTCCAGCACATCATCCGGTCCCTTGGGTTTCCATCCATGCTCGCCCTGCGCAGTGGTACCATTCTCCGTGATATAAATCGGCGTCTCGTACCGGTCCCAGATCCACCTGAGCAGTTTCGCCCAGCCCCATTCCGCCGTCCTCAGCCAGGGGGTATCACTCTCGAGCCCACGACTTTTCCCCGCCTTGTTTGTGTCCAGGATCTCGATGTTACCCTTGTGGTCGTTGATATCGGCAGGCTGGTCGCCGCGGTTCTTGACAAAGAAGGCCGTGTACGAGTTCATCCCGTAGAATTCGCTGCTCCCCCTGACGAGCCTCTTCTCCTCGTCTGTGAAGGTCGGCAGCCTGTCGCCCAGCTGTGCGCGCATGCAGGCAGGGTAGTCGATCTCGTCCCCCTTCCCGTACAAGGGATCAGCATACCAGGCGATCTCAAACTCGTTGGCGCGCTGGGCTGCCTCGATATCCTTGGGATCGTTCTCGTCCCACGGTTCCGCCCAGTTCCCATGCAGCGTGATCATGATGGACCCCTTCTGCTCTGGCTGGAACTCCCTCTTGTACAGATCACACACGTAGCCGTGCGAAACAAGCTCCGTATGCGCCACGATAAAGGGCTCCGTGCTACTATCGCCCTCCTCGTTCCTGTCGCGAAAGCTCGACCGCCCTGGCGCGTGGACCCCTGCAGCATAGCCGGCAAGCGTGTAGACGCCAGGCTCATTATAAGTAATCCAGTTTTTGACCCGATCACCAAACCGCTCAAAACACACCCGCGCATACCGCACAAAGTCAGGGGTGTACTGTCCCTTGTCCAGCATCCCGCCGTACCGCTCCTCCAGCGCCTGTGGCGTGTCCCAGTGGAACAGGGTGACAAAGGGCACAATCCCATTCGCCAGCAGCTCGTCGATCAGCCTATTATAGTAGTCGACGCCCTTTTCGTTTACGGGGTCGTCTTTGCCGCCCAGGGGGATGATTCTGCTCCATGCCAGCGAGAAGCGGTACGCCGTCACGCCGTAGTCTTTCATGCGCGCCACATCCTCCTTGTAGAAATCGTAGGACCGCACCGCGTCCTCGTTGGTGCTCCCGTCTTTGATCCGCCTAGGATCCTGGTGCCATTTGTCCCAGATCGAGAGGCCCTTTCCGTCTTTGTTCCAGGCTCCCTCGACCTGTGCGGCCGCTGTTGCAAAGCCCCAGTGAAAGTCGGGAGGGAGAGAGTCCTTGAGGGCCGGGTCGAAGTCAGCAGTCGAATAGCTCATGGTCTTTCTTGTGTTGTGCTCAGTCAGGTTTCTTATTGTTACCACCTGAGACCAAAGAAATCAAGGCAGAAAGATGTTGAAGAACAGCAGAGGTGAGCAAGAGAAAGAAGAAAGAAAGAAAAATAGTCGAGTTGATGGATAAGAAAAGATGTCAGCGCGAAAAGAAACTCGAGACGTGACACGTCGTTCCGGTTCTATATAGCGCTTCCGTGAAGTCTGTGGAAATTGTCCAAAGGACGCATCGTTCCCACGATAGTGCCCGACCTGGCCCCGTCTTCATTCGTGGAAATGAGGAACATCGGCGGAGTTGTGACCGACATCGTCTGGCAAGATACCGGGCCATCGTCGGTTGATATTGTGAATATTCTTTCTGCCAGACGGGGACACGGCCCGTTGATGCGGTGGCGGGCCAGGGCCTCTGGGGGAAAACCCTCACCCTTCCTGATTATTAGTGATTGTTGAATTGGATAATGAACCAGGGACAGAAAGAAAGCTATTTATTTGTATTCTTGGAGCTTGATTCGTAAAATTGACTCCCCCCCCCCCCCTCTCCTCTTTGTCTTTTCCCACTTTCTTTAGATATTGTTGTCTTGAGAGGCGTAATTTAGATTCATCCACAGGTCTTTTACAATGTTGTTGAGGAGAGAACCTTGCAATGCATGTGGCCAACATCGACTTACTTATGGTTCAATCCACTGCCAGCTGAGATTCTTGATACTATTTTTTCATTTTCAATTTTTATTTATTTTTAATTTCAACGCTTTTCATGATACTAACTTGGCTCACATGTTGTGTTTCACAACTCTCCTCTCCTCCTCCCCTTCCATTCAGACTGCCACAACCTTGCTCGCTTCCACGATGGACTGTTTACAAGACAAGTCAGCAAACACAGTCTTTGAAACCAAGTGTACTCAAGAGAGAGAAAATCTAGGTTGCTTACCGGACCACGCTCATTTGTCGACTGCAGAGACTCGCTCTCATACTTGACCGGCCCATCCCCGCCCTTCTTGACATGTGCAACATAATCAGGCGCACCAGGCATATCCGTGTTGTCAGCCAGCGCCACCGACCCGACGTGGAAGAGCTTGAGGTCTTCACACAGCTTCAGGTCCGGCAGGTAGTGCTTCTCCCAGTGGTCGATGAAGACCACATCCAGCTGGCCCTGCCTGACGCGCCCCTCAGCGTGCAGCTTCTTGAGGCTCTCGGACCCAGGACCGACGTGCACCTCGATGATCTTGTCCAGCCCCGCAGCCTTGATGATATCCCTCGCCACCGCGGCGACGCCCTCGTCAAACTCAAACGTGAACACCTTGATGTCCTCTGCATCCGCCCCGTTGAACTCCTGCAGGATCGCGGCCCACGCAACGGCCGAGGTGCCGACAAAGGTGCCGAACTCGACCACGGTCTTGGGCTTGGGGTCCATGGCGGCGAGGGCGCCCTTGGAGGTCTGGATCTTGGCGGACCTGAAGATCATGGGGAGTCTCTTCTCGTTGGCGAAGGTCTCGATGTCCTGGATGAGGTCCCATGGCTTGCCGACGTATTTTCCGGCTGGCTGGGACAGGATGTGGTCGCGGAGCTGGCGTTGCTGCTCTTTAGATCGATCCAGAATAGATCCCTCGCCGCCCTGGGGAGACTTTTGTCAGGGCTATCCATTGGGGGTGTTTTTTCCCCCCTTGCAACCGTCGAGACTCAACTTACAGGATGGTGTTTCTTTTGCGAAGCCAT
This sequence comes from Cryphonectria radicalis, assembly GCA_014849355.1. Taxonomy (NCBI): domain Eukaryota; kingdom Fungi; phylum Ascomycota; class Sordariomycetes; order Diaporthales; family Cryphonectriaceae; genus Cryphonectria; species Cryphonectria radicalis. The sequence goes on from JACWQW010000030.1 coordinate 122,779, forward strand.
ATTTGTTATTATTGTTGGAACAGTTATTAAGTACTTTTCAATACTTGTGTGAGACGAATAGATACTTAAAACTGAAAAGCAACATGTGAGGAGGCTTCTTCTGGCATTTTGTATATGATATACCATTACGCGTGCTCGGAGTTACGATTCATGTTCCGATGCCATCAAAAAAAAGGGGATGCCACTCACAGCAGTTGGAACATGCTGCATTGCGCGGCACTAACGGCTTATGGATTCCATGATATGGGATGATACTGGCCCATATTGTTTGAGAGATGCTTTGTGGCAGTGCAGAGGATACTATGACACACCTATTCATGTGCGTGCCTGTGCCTATGCCTTTTTTCTTTTTTTTTAATGGAAGATTAGGAGGCCCCCCTTTTATCTTCTTTCTAGCGGTAAGTCCCGTGAGTTGTATGTTTGCGAACAAAGCTGAGAGCGTCGAGTCGTCAAGGAATATGAATGGTCAACAATACTACCACCATCGTATGATTCAAAGTAAATATTCCTTTCCACTCGCCGTGCTGTATGAAATCTATGTCCTCATGTCTGGTGCAACACACAAGAAGTCGACATCCCAGTCCGAGGTTTGGTGCCCGCAAGGCAGCTTTTCGTGAGCTGAAGAGGGTGGATATACAGTCGACCAAAATGATGTCATCACACTCTCTGAATAGAGGGGTCGTCGGACGACCTGACGATTTGTTGTTATCTCCTCGGCATTGGGTGCGGTGGGTGGTTTGGGTGTAGGGTGGGTCTGCGAGGACGCCTCCAGTCCTGCCCCAGTGGCTGAGCGTGGCCGTATTCGGAGCCCTGGCTTGCTGTGATACAGCAGCATATGTACAGTAAATAAATAATACTGCGCTCGCTACGCTGCCACGCATGTTTAGCCTCGGGAATATCGTGTGTAAATAGCAGTCAAGTATGAAGGAGGGGCACGTGGAGACACAACGGGAATGCTGCAAAATGTATAAATCATGGTAGGCACAACAAGTCAGTTTGATGAACAGTACAATTTCTAATGGCTAATTTGTAATCCTGAGTTTGTCAGCAAAGGAGGGGGTCAATGATTTGGTCGTCGATGCTATCGTGACTTTACATATAAAAGGTAATTAGCTGATGGTGTTTCACTGTTTGCCCTGTACATTTAATTATATTAATTCCATCATTGTTACTTGGTCTAAGGTGGCACAATTCCACTAAGTACCCTTAAAAAATAAAAAATAAAATAACAAAACAGAACCAAGCCGTCCATCTTCTCAACTTCCATCGTTACTCTTCCACTCCGCTTTCTAGACCCAATCGAAACATTAAATACTCACATCACACACACACACAATGTCCAACAAACAGTCCATCGTGGTGCCAGTCACCAAGCCAGTCGTTCCCCCAAGCCAGGCCTCCTCCAAACCATCCCCCTACAACAAGCCAGCAGAAGGCGTCCCCTACTTCACGCCGGCCCAGGACCCCATCGCAGGAACCGCAGTCAACCCCCAGCCCGACGGAACCACGCCCATCCCCAAACTCTTCACCCCTCTCCAGATCCGCGGCGTGACCTTCCAGAACCGCATCTTCCTCGCCCCGATGTGCCAGTACTCGTGCCTCGACGGCTTCCAGCAGCCCTGGAACACGGCGGCCCACCTCGGCGGCATCATCTCCCGCGGGCCAGGCCTGTCCATCATGGAGGCCACCGCCGTGCAGGCCAGGGGTCGCATCTCCCCTGAGGACGCGGGCCTCTGGCTCGACGCACAGATCGCGGGCCTCACCCAGATTGTCCAGTTTGCGCACTCCCAAGGCCAAAAGATCGGGATCCAGCTCGCCCACGCAGGACGCAAGGCGAGCACCGCCGCGCCCTGGCTCAGCACCGGTGAGGTCGTCGGCAGGGAGGTCGGAGGCTGGCCCGACGACTGCATCGCGCCCTCTGCGATCCCGTTCGACGACAAGTTCGCTCGCCCTCGCGAGATGACCCTGCAGGAGATCGAGGAGGTGACGGCCGACTTTGTGCGCGCGGCACAGCGCGCCGTCAAGGCTGGGTTTGACGTGATTGAGATCCACGCCGCCCACGGCTACCTGCTGCATCAGTTCATGACGCCCGTGTCCAACAGGCGCACCGACGCGTACGGCGGCAGCTTTGAGAACAGGACCCGGCTGACCCTCGAGGTGGTCGAGGGCATCCGTGCCGCGATCCCAGAGGACATGCCTCTCTTTGTGCGCATCAGCGCCACCGACTGGCTGGAGGAGAACCCCGAGATCCCAGAGAGCTGGACCGTCGGCGACAGCGTGAGGCTTGCGCACCTGCTAGCCGAGCGTGGCGTCGACCTGCTTGATGTGTCTTCCGGTGGTGCGTACTCTGGGGCGCAGATCAGGTCGCCCCTGGGGTCCTCTGCCTACCAGGCACCGCTGTCCAAGGAGATCAAGAAGGCCGTGGGCGACAAGATGCACGTCTCTGCAGTAGGCGCTATCAGGGAGGGCACGCAGGCCGAGGACATCCTGACCAGTGACACGCCCATCGATGTGGTCATGGCCGGCAGGACGTTTCAAAAGAACCCGGGCTTGGTCTGGCAGTGGGCTGATGAGCTTGGCATCTCGATTCATCTGGCTGCCCAGATTGGTTGGGGATGGAAGGGGAGGGCATCAAAGCCGCCGCAGAAGTGAGTGATGGCTACTGTCTCCGAGAGCCAATTCTCTCTCACACACCTGTTCACAGTGACAAATCTTAATGAACTAATAATATTGGTCCTCTGCACAGACGAGGCTCAAAGATGTAGACTTTACATATAGACGGGCTGCGTCTCATAGTGATTAGAAGGCGTCACTGCATAGAAGTAGAAGGCAAGCCAATTCCAGAAGCATGCATGAGAGTCTGATAATTCTGTTAGTCCTTGCGTTTTAGAAATAAGGACGGTGAGTGGCTTGGACGATAGGAGAGGGAGAAGGTATTAAGAAAGAAAGAAAACTAAAACCCATTCCCACACCGAGACAGCATGAATCTTTGTCTATACATGCAATACTCATCCTCTGTTTACTCTGGAATCAATACTTGCTGGCTTTACAAATGAATCCTCGGATATTAAGGCTGCTTCAATAACTATCTGGTAGATTCTCACTGTCTATTTTTGTGACTGGCCATAGATTGTGTTTCTATTTGTCCTCGAAAGTTCCTTGCCGGGTCATTATTCTTTCATTGGGGCGGACGGCACCTCGAGCACTTTGTCGACGACCACGAACAGAGCCTAAATATTGACGTCACAATCTCTTTGTGCTATTTGTGCTTCTGCAAACTCTCACACAAAGTCCAAATCATACAGCCAACATATACTCACAGACTGCCGTCTTGCGCAATGACAACCCAAAGTCTCGGTTCCCCAATATTATGAAACGTGCCTGTCAACAGAGAAGCAGACATGAGAGACACACAAATCTAATTAATCATGGCAGACACAAAAATGCCAGCGGCATCATCGTCGACAGCCAGGAGTCAAGAACAGTTGAAAGCTCCACCAACATCCCCCTTACCAACCCCGGCTCTGGATTCGCCCGCCCTCCGCTACAGCTACGAGATCGCGCGCGGCGAGGTAGGCGTCCTCTCCTTCGAGCCATACAAGAGCCTCCTCCTCCCCTACTGGGCCTTCCGCACCGTCCCCGTGGCCCGCAACTCGTCCCAGATCCTGCGGACCATCTTCCAGTCCTATGTGGGCCGGCGAGATTTCGTGGGTGCGGACATGACGCGCAAGTTCATCCAGATGGGCATGACGAGGGCGCGGCGGTATGCAAATCACAAGAGCGGGAGGAAGTACGCCAAGAAGACGGGCGAGAAGCTGGAGAAGTGGTCGGGAGGGACAGAGGAGGACGGCAGGAAGAGGAAAGAGAAGGCGGACGCCAGCGAGGTTTTCAAGGAGGCGTGGCGGGCCTGTATCGAGGATGAAGAGTACAGGGCGCTCAAGCAGCAATGGACCAGGGAGAAGAAGCAGTTCCAAAAGGCAGGCAACGGCAAGAGTTGAGAAGTGGTAGAGGCCAAGTCACACACTGACTTAAAGTAACCATCAAGATCTTGTTTCTCGTCATCGATAATGAGATGCCATAATATCATGGCCGCGCTGACACTACTCAATGAACCAGAAAAGAAGAAAAAAAGGATAATTGTAAAAATAAAAAAGAATGTCGATGCCTACAAATAGAAGTGTAGGCGGCCGGCCCTGTGGCCGTTTCGAAAACCTCGTCAGCGGCTCTGAACACGGCCCTGTATCCACCAATACCTTGTCCTCCCCACGATCTGGCCCCGAAGGCCCGATGTAAGGGCCCCTCAGATCTTGCAACATCCATGCGGTTACAATGCATGCACAGCACCCAGTCAGTTTCCCGCAAGGGTCCACTGTGCTCTAGTCCATACAGGTCTTCTTCTCATGCAGCGCGGGCCCCTGGAGTGTAGTTGAAAGAGAACGACGAGAAATGATCAGAAGAAAAGATTATAATCCTCCTTGAAGATCTGGTCCTTGTAAAACTTCAAACCCGCTGGGTCTATCAAAAGGGGGGGAGAGGGGGGGGGGAACATGCCCTCTACGGATCGAGTCGCGCTGAAGACAGCAGCAGATAGTAAGACGATCGTCCATGTCTCTTCTCGTAGAAAATAAGTCACGCTCCCCCCCCCCCTCCCCTCCCTTCACCATTTTTTTTTAGTGAACCCCCCTCTACATTACCGAGCTTATTTAGCTACCACCTACCTACCAGCACTCTCCAGGTCCGGTGCGCGGCGATGCCTACAGGGCAAATATCGCTGCGCCAGCTTGCCAAGCCCATCCTAAGGATACAAATAGCGTGTGGATTAAAGCTCTCACGACTTATCTTGTGCAGTATGTATTTCCTGCCCCTCCCCACAGTGGTGGGCCTATAGAGGGATCGACCTTGCCACCCTAGTACCATAGTACATGCAGCCCTACCATGTCTCAAGGGTCTTCTTCCCTTGCGGCGGGCCGAAGGGGAGAAAGGTTGGTACAGTAGGCATCACCCCTTCCATTCATCCCAGTTTTTCCTTTCCTATCAGGTGTGTGTGTGAGAGAGAGAGAGAGGGGGGGAAAACGAGGGCATGCACGACCCTGTCAGCCCGCCTCACAAAACAAGTGATCGCCCTTACCGACGATCACCGTAAACCCCCTTTCGCCAAAAAAAACAAAAAAAAAAAAAGAAAGAACGAAAGAAAGAGAGAAGACAACAGAAGAAGAACAAGGAAAAAAGTGAGGCGGACGAAGGAGGGGAAGATCATTTTGCGTTCGTCTGCCAAGTTTTCTACCTTGTGGTGGTAAGGATACCAATCCGGAAACAAGAACAGGGTGCACACTGCCTTGGATCCCCGGGGGCGGCTTCGGCTCAGTCTAGCCGCGGCACCTTACGAGCTGTCATGGATGGTGGACTTGCGTCATGTGTTACCCTGAGGGTGTGGTAGGATGGCTGCACATGGATGATGCATGGGTGGTGGTGGTGGTGTTGTTGTTGTTGTCTTACTTCCAAGAGCCAGGTGGTGGTGGTGGTGGTGGTGGGTGGTCTCAGTAACCATAGTAGGTGTTGCACAAACACACAACACACACGAACAAGTGTACTACTATACTACTTACTACTCCTACTACTACTCCTCCTATTATGGTTCAAGTAAAAAAAAAAGTCTGGTTGAATTTTGTTGACAAAGGAAAAAGAAGCTATATATATATATATCTTCCATCTAGTGAAACGATCGGTATCTTTGTTGTGTGAAGTCCTTGTGCTCTGAATTTTCATCCCTTTTGTGTACGCCCAAAACGAGTGTGTGTATCGAATATAGTATGCAAAAATGTAACGCCTCGCCCCCACCCCCCTCCAAAGAAAAAAAAAACAAAGTAATCAATCTTGTATAATGAACGTTCACTGCCTTACCACCTCCTCTCGTCGTACCTGTCATCGTAAAAGGCCTCAGACCGCTTGCCCACGCTCGACGGCTTCTCGCCATAGGAGCCCGTGAACCGCCGAGGGGGCATGTCGAAGGAGTAGCGTCGGTCACCACCTCCCCCCATCCGCCTGCGCAGGTTGTCCATCATGTCCCGAGACTCGTAGTCCCTGGTGGTGCGCTCCCTCATCAGCCGCCGCTGGGGCGAGGTGGCCCTGTCCTCGACGCCCATGCTCTGTGCGGTCTTGTACAGCGCCGCATACTGGTCGTCGGTCAGGTCCTGCACCGCGGGCGGGAAGCCTGCCTCGCTCTGCTGCTGCTGCCTCACGGATGTGCTGGTCGAGTTCTTCAGGATACTCTTGACCTCGCCCGAGGGGTGCGAGCCCGTGCCGGCGCCCGAGATACTGGCGGAGCGGCTGATCTTGGGACGGCTGTCGATCTTGGCATTCTGGAGGGCGCGAGGGTCGTCGCCCCAGCGGACGGACTTGGGCGGGGACTGGGACATGGAGGTGGCCCTGCTGTGGAGGTCGGAGGAGCGGTAGGAGCCCCAGGGGGTGGAGCTGTGCGAGTTTGTCACCGGGGACGATCCGTAGCTGATGGGAGTCGGGTCCTGGTGGATATCTACGCTGTGGCGGTGGCGATGACGAGACGGTCGAGGAGAGGACTCCTTCGTGGAGACAGAGGAGCTGTACGTATCGTAGAAGCCTGGGTACATGCGGGCCGACTCGTGCCGTGAAGGGGAAGAGCGCCGCCAGCTGTCACGGTCACTGATCCGACGCGAGGTGGTGGTGGCGGTGCTGCTGCTGCTGTTGTTGTTGTTGTTGTTGTTGTTGTTGTAGTACCTGTCGTAGATGTCGTCTTCGTACATAGTGGAGGCACGGCGCGGCTTGGTCTTGGGCACGGGGATGGGGATGGGCTGAGTGGTCCCGCGCGATACGCTGGTCCTGCGGAGGTTGTAGTCTCCCATCCTCTCTCCATCACTGTAGTAATGGTCGCGCTCGCTGGAGCGTCTCTCCCTGTGTCGGTCCGTGTCGCCGTCCCGCGATGAGCGACGGACAGGTTTGTACTCGAAGTTGTAGGGTGTCGGCAGCCTGTCCTTGACGGAAGAAGACCTCGAGGACGACGGGGTGTAGGAGGCAAAGTCCAGCTTGGACGGTCGTCTGGACCTCCGCTCGGAACTACAGAACTCACAGTCCGAAGTGCCTGAGCACTTGACTGGACGTTCCCTGATGATGACCTCTCGCCCGTTCTTGGAACGCTCCTCGGAGAGGATCTGGGTATGATATTTCTGAGCCATTGTTGATTGCTGCTGTCTGGTGTCTAGATTGGATGCTCCTGGGTATGCGGTGACAAGCCAGGTCTTTTCTATGAAATCTCGAGAGAAACCTCGTGACTCAAAAAGAAAATTACTGCCCAGGTGGCGTTAGGTTGACAACAAGTGACTATATAGCAGGATGCCCGAAAGGCCTCGTGCGTGTTGGTGGTGATCCTCAAAGTGGACAAAGACGAACAAAAGTGGCAAACCGTGCCGCTCTCTCAGTGTTGGTGCTGTCGGCTGTGTTGGTTTTGTTGGTGATAGGATTTCGTTGTTATCAGACCGCCCGCGAGCACCCACTCAGGCCCAGCCCAAGTCCGGTCACGTACAATGAATGTCAGTCGGCTGTGTCAGAAAGAAAGTGGTCGATTAATAAGTAAGGTGACCTTGAAGACATGAGGGGTTGCCGCCGTGACGAGAAGGGGGAGGGGGGAGACCAGAAGAGAAACGGCTTTTTTGGGAGAGACAAGTAAAAGTAATAATGAGATTGCGAGAGTGTGTGTGTGTGAGAAGAGAGAGAGAGAGAGCGAGGTAGGCAGTGAGGCCAAGTAAACCACCTATGAGACAGGCTTCGAGATGGTCGAGACGGGCCAGGTGAGATGAGTTGTTGTAGCCTTGGGGCGATGAGAGAGGACAGTTGGTGATATTCGAAACCGGTCGCTTGTGACGGCTAGTCAATGCTTGTGAAGTGAGATTTGGACCATGACTTGAGAGAGGGCTGAAGATATGGATCAAGAGCCTTAATTATAGGTGGCCATCAGAGAGGGAGGCCAGGTGTGGTAGATAGGTGAGGTCGTGACCAGTTTCGACGGCCATGGAGTCAATCGGCCAGCGGCCAAGGGTATATGTTCAGGGGTCCCATGCCGTCATGCCCAGGCAGGCAGGGGGTCATGTCCTGGATTTGCCTGGGGTACGTACTATATTGTTGCGGTTAAGGTCCTCGGTACGTACTGTATCGTCGTGGTGGTGGTGTGCAGATAGATGCAGGCGCCCCCTTCCACACCCTTTTTTTTTCTTTCCCTTTCCTTGATCGGCTCAGATGCAAGGGCTTCGTTGTTGGCTCTCCTCATCGACCACCCCGTGTCAACTTGAGAGGAACGTCTTCAGCTTGCGCGGCATGATTGGCGGCGAGGCACACCCGCACGTCCTCCTCCTTCATCAGCCCCCAAATAGACAAACGCGTGTCGCCGGGAAGTCCTTCGCATTGAGGCGGTCACCAGCACAACTGCCAGAAGCTAGACGAAATTAGAAAGGTCATATGCGGAGGCAGCCGACTAATTGCTGATACTTTCCACAGCCTCGCCAGGCTGGCGCCAAAAAAAAAAAAAAAAAAAAAAGGTACGAGACGAGACGACACCACGCACGGCTGTGCGCGTTGGTGGCAGACCCCGTAGCCACTGAGGATTACCTATCCTTTCCATGCCGGTGACGTGTGTGTGTCGCATACGTCCAGCCGGGGTCGACAGAGGCGGAGGAAGAAACTGCAGAAGCGTCATCATGAGCTCGAGTCTGGTGACCGATCTTCTGCACTTTCGATGCCGCCGCCTACCTGGATGGTTGGCGGTGGACCAGTTGTCCTCCTCCAGAATGCGGAGATGCTGCATACATGCATGCATGCAGGAGCGGCATTTGCATGTTGATGACGAGTATTGGGGGTGATCTAAGATGACCTGAGGCGACACTTGTCCAAGAGCACCAGCACAAAGCCTCAGACCAGCACGGCAGCCGGAAGGTCGGGGGGGCCATGCGACAGAGACCGCACTACACATACTACTGGAGTAGTGGACTGCGTGGCTCTAGTACAGTACCAGCTGTGTGGGACTGTAGTAAAAAGAAGAAAAAAGACAAAGGCGCGACCAAAATAGATCTTGGCCGACGTTGGCAGCCCGGAGGCCGTTTGCCTGGGCCACGTTTCGCCCAGTAAGGCATGCATTCGCGGGCTTCGAGCGCATCACCCTGAAACCGTACTCTAATGCAGGCTGACAGAGGGGGAGGATAGAACCGTGTAGGGGGAGGGGGAGGGGGGAGGGATTGGGGGATGGCCAATCTTGCCTTGCTGCGGGGGTTGAACGCGCTGTGCCTCTAAAAAAAAAAAAAAAAAAAAAAGGCGCCGCCCACTGCAGCAGGATTGAGGTTTGCCATCAGAGCGCCTGCTGGGCCGCAGAGTGGCTATGCTGCCTGGAGCTAATGCACCAAAGGCTGCGCGACAGAGGCCATGCAGGAACCGTCCCCTCCCCCATCCCAGATCGATCTCGGTCTCGACGACTGAAAAGTGACATGCCAAGCATGGTCACCGGCCCCGGCTGGTTTTTTTTGGTCTAATCCTCAGCCGCAGAAAGGCAAGCGTAGACCTTGAGGCGAGAAAGATTAGAAAGAAAGAAAGAGAAAAAAAGGTTGCTGTCAATCTGCAGCGTCAGCGCATCAAGACGTGGTCGGCTCGCATTAAGTCGGCCAATTGGCTCATGGAGGGTCGGGAATGCAGTACTGTACTGTAGTGCTCCGGTGGTACAGCACCACAGCAGTATTTTATTTTATCAGGGTCTGCTGAGCGTGGGTGTGGGTCCTTGTCAGGCCTCCCCGCCTGGCTATCGTTCCACCGCGGGGCTGTCGTGCTCACAACGACACGCTCCCACTATCCGGCGGACGAGAGGAGGATGGCACTGCTCGCTTCTACTACGCATGTGATGGACGGCAACTTCTTGCTTCTGCGTGTTCTTGCAGTAGCCTTCTGCAGATGTAGTGAGACGTGCAATGCGTTGGCACGAAGCAGGTCCATTGGTGCTGTCCAACTTTGCGCCCTGCACCGGGGTTCCAGTGCAGCACGTTGCATTCATTTGTTCCTTGCATTGGATCTCCATGGGCGACGAAGGTCTCGGTTGTTTCGCGTGCTCGGCGCTGCAGCTTCGGCCTGTACGCGATAGGACACTGTGGAGCACGAGGCGCCAACGCCGTGCCTGGCCGAGGACGTGGTCGATGGTTGTGAATGTTTGGTCTCTCCTCATGAACCGGCCAAGCCAGCGCAGATCTGCCGCTAGACAAAGACGGGGACAGGCAAATTGTGCTCGTGACTCCAAACATCCTGTGGAAACGAACTGTTCATGGCCACAGCCGCGCTGAGAAGTATTCCACGTAGCCTAGGTCTGAGCGATTACGGTCGGCTGGTGGTCTAGGTTGCTGCGGCATGTTGCGGCTCGTGTCTCGAAGGCGATTCTTGCGCTGGTCCACCCCCCCCCCCCCTCCACAAAGTATTCACCGCTGACTGCGATCTCAGCCCAGCGTCATGCGCTGCAGCTTGCGGGGTGATCTGCCCAAGTGTGTGCCTCCTCGAAATAGACAGATGGACGTCACGCAGCTGCTGTCAAACACAGCTTCAAAGGCCTCCTCCCTGCGGGCTCGCAGCCATGTCCTTGTGAAGTCGACGACGAGAGCGAGAGAGAGAGAGAGAGAGGCCCACCCTAGCTGAGAGCAACGACTCGTATGGTGGTCAGCGGGTAGTCAGCCGCCAAGATGACCTCGTGAAAGGACCCAGGCAGCAGATTCTTTGCATAGTTGATGCTCTGTTGGCAGCGGTGTCGGGGAGGCCAGGTGTGGTCATGAACATAGCAGCAGTTGATGACATCAACTCAACCTGCTCCCCCAAGGTGGCAGTGCCACGACACGCAATGGCAGAAGTCCTGGATTTAGCCCAGTCTTCGATTGACACCCTCGGAGAACTGGATTCGCAGGTTAGACAATGACGAATGCGCGGACCAAGTGGATAAAGTCCTAACTGTCGCGGCGTGCCTCGCGTCTGCACAGAAAGAGAGAACTCGTGGCACCCATTTGACCGACTTGTTCCGAGTGCGTGGCCGATTTCTCAGCAGCAGCAGTGGCCAAACCCAATGTGCTGGAATGAGTAATTGGTCATGGTGGCTGGGGGGGCCATGTTGCATGGTGTGATGATTGCTTCTGAAAGAGAGAGAGAGGGAGAGAGGGAGGGCAAAAAAAGGAAGAAGACGGGAAAAGAGGGTGTGGGGAGTGAGAAAGAGCGTGTGTGTGGGGATCTAGGACGACCTCTTGCCACAAAATGTCCTGCTTGCAGGTGGCGCCTGCTGCATGTTTTGGTGAGTTCAGTTTCAGATAGAGCAGGTGCAGAAGGTGCTTTCCAGGGTTAGGGTCAAGTTCGCCACCTCTCCCTCCTCCTTCTCCACCACCATTTTCCACACGAACAGTCCCCAGAGCTTCACCTTCCATACAGTACGTTGGGGTTCGTCTGCAGATTTTTCCTTGTATACATGATACATATTCGAGAATGCACCAGGACCCTTTTTGAGAATTGGTGTTCCTTCTCTCTCTCTCTCTCTTTCTCTCTCTCACACACACAAGCAGGACACGTGGCGTTCTTCTGTCCAACCTCGAAGCTCAAGTTCCGCGTTTGCCCTCGATGAAAGAACCTTGCATGTATGTAATACTTCTGCGCGCTGCACCTCAAGTCTCAAAAACATGGTTGGCGGAGAAGTTGTACAGGACAAGATTCTCACCGACTTTCTGCAGATGGTCATCAGGGCGCGCATCCAACAAGTAATAATACTGTAAGCTGTCGAGCTGTCACAAAGGCTGCCAATATGACTACGTGTAGTCCAATCCCGTTTTTGTTTTTGTTTTTGTTTTGTTTTTTTCGCTAGCCCTGCAGGTGGGAAGAATACAACACTCCATCACATCCCAATTTGGTGCGCCGCCAGTTTCAACTACTGCACGTCCGAGTTGTTTATTCTCCGCGTCGCATCTGTGGTTGTACTCGGCTCGACTCTGCCAGCCTAATTGGTCCACCTACAGATGCAGATGCACTCGCTTCTTTCTCTTTTTTTCCCTTCTTCTGGCATGCACAGCTCGTGGTCGTCCATGAGTGGCTTGATCGGTACGTGGACCGTCTGCACGGCCAACACTTTCACCGGCCGTCAGCCCTGGAGATAATTACGCGACATACAGTAGTACCTCATGGTTGTATTTTCCAAGGGCCTGATCGTGCGACCGGTCAGCCAGTTCGCCCTAGTCGAGTGCTGTAAGCCCGCTGGTAGAGCGCATACATTGCCACGTAGAAGGGCTTTTGAGTCGACGTGCAGGTTTGCAAGAGGCTGCCCTGGAAAGACGGCACTCTCGAGGTAGTGTAGGTGGCTGAAACAGATGGGATTAATCACTGCACACGCAAGAACACTGAACATGTGATCATCATCGAATGAAGTCACCCAAGGTACTTAGCTCGGTGAATCCGGGCTTTGGGCTCTTTGCAATGTGAACACATGTTGGAAATGTGGAATAAGCCCGTAACAGCAGAAGAATCTCGCAGCCTGGCAGTGGACCGTCAGAGGAATGAGTGAGTGACTATCGAGACTGAGGTTGTGACCAAAGTATATTTGATGTCTATCTTGAACACGTGAAATTCCTTCAGGAAAAGCTATCAACCATCAGAAGCACGAGTTCGTATCCTACTCCACCACCTGCAGATTGTGAAATCGTTTGATGACTATTGCAGTGTATCATACTCACTCTGAGAGATTTCTTTGCAACATCTGCACACATATAATTATCATGGTCTCGCAGATGCCCAGTATGGCGCTCTACAGGCTTTACAGGCTGTCATTTTCGGATAGAAGAATGACTGGCGATTGGAATTACCATCCAGTCAAGTTCAACAGCCTTTGTGCTATTTTCTACACTCTCACATTCAATCGGTTTCCGGATATCAACCATATCCTTCTCCCCAGCTCTTCGATTCTAGAGAAATGTTATGCCTCATCAAGAGTCCATAAAAAATTCACTATTTCAGCAAGACCATCTGTCCAGTGAATCACTTGGTGGTCCTTAAGTCGATCGTATGTTGTTCGCCTTGTGCAGCTCTCATGCACGGTGACTGATACGGGAGGAAGGAAGATGAATTCAACGTTCTACAATATATGTGCGAAACTAGAAATCTCATCTGCTCGTTGCTGAAGGTAATTTACAACCGAATTTTTTCTGTTCATTTTACAGTTATTTCGCAGTATTTCCTCATCTCCTACATCGCCGTGCTGTGACTTCACGGCGATATGGCGAGGCAAAGGGATTAGAAAGCGAAGACTCTTACCTCATGTATTATTTTTATTTCGACAGCACAAGTATGCAGCCAATTGTTCATGAAATTAACAACTCCCACAAAGTAATTACAAGGTCATCCTCAACAAGACACTCAGGACTGGTTTTTCTGTAGTACTATTTGCAGTAATTATTTCCATATACGAATACGATCTGGACAGAGGCGTCTGTAACTCAAGAGAGTCAGAGACTGACCGGACCAGTCCCGTCTCGACCGCCTCTCCCAAGCCATCCAGCCAAAACCTTTCTCCTCTTATCGCCCACTGGCACAAATGTCGATCCGGGATGAGCCTTTTAGCGTACTCGCCCAGTCAAAGAGCCAAGGACGACTCCAAGCTTTATTGCGTGATGAGATGGCTTACTCGCGTAATCTCACCTTTGATATGAGCATTCATAAGCAAAGATATGATAATTTTAATACGCCGCCATGATAGAGGAAGAAACCCAATACTTGCATCATTTGCAAAAGTTTTCGCGTCGAGGTTCAGAACTCAATTGAGGCAGTTCCCCGGGTCCCCTCAAGCCAAGCCCTGTATGAACAAACACCACGCGCCCTGAAAGCCAAGCACAAGAAGAAAAAAAGGAGAAAAAAAAGAAAGATGTATAAATTTTACGAAGTCGACCCAGAAGCAGACACCCTGCTCATCATCCCCTACCCCTCCAAGACCTTTGCGCCGTGGCAGCAGGCAGACACCCCGCCCCCGTCGCCCTCGCCGCGCACCGCTGCCACCGCCGACACATCCGTCTACGCAGGCATCCTGCGCGGCACGTCGCGCCCGCCCAACATCTACGCGAGCATAGCCTCGTCCCCCGAGGTGCGGATCAAGGTCTCGTCCAAGCACCTGAGCCTGGCGTCGAAGCACTTCCGCAACAAGTTCCGACATCTGCACCAGGGGGAGGACAGGTCTCTCGAGGCGGAGGATGGGCGGGCCCATATCACGCTGGCGGGGTATGACCCCGCGGCGGTGATCATCGTGATGGACATCCTCCACGGGCGCGGGCGCAAGGTTCCCAGGGCCGTGGACCTCGAGACGCTTGCCAAGGTGGCTGTTTTTGTCGATGCGTTCCGGTGCGCTGAGGCTGTCGAGGTGTACGCGGAGCGGTGGTTTGAGAAGCTGGAGGATGGCTTGGTGCCGACCGAGTATGGGAGAGATCTCGTGCTCTGGCTGTATGCATCTTATATCTTTCGCAAGGTGGAGACCTTCGAGCAGGCCACACGGGCGGCGGTGTTGCAGAGCGACGGGCCGATTCGGAGCTTGGGACTGCAAGTGAGAGAAGGGGTCATCAGTAAGCGCTCCTGGCAAACAAAAGATGCCTTTTATTTTTGAATATTTTTTTTTGTTGTCACTAAGCCAAAAAGGTTGTTAACACGAATCACAGGGGAGATTGACGCTCGAAGACAGCAGCTGGTGAACAAATCCCTGGACGCTGTGCACGAGACAACCAGGGCTTTGACAGAAGCAACAACAACAACAACGCCATCATGCCATCTCGGCTGCGACACCTTGCTGCTCGGCGCCCTGATCAGGACACTGCACCGAAACCAGCTGGTCTGGCCCAGACCCATCAAGCCCTTCGCAGGGGTCAGCTTTGCCAGCATCAAGGCAGCCGTGGGTGAGGCCGAGGCCCAGGTGGACAAGTTTGTGCCTAGCCTCTTGTCGCTGAGCAGCCCGTCGTTGTCGTCCAAAAAGCGCAAATCGCCAAACGCCCAGCCAGGACAGGCCCTGACACCCGAATCTTCTCCGGAGATGGTGGCGAGGTCGGCCGTTGCGCACGAGTGCGGTGCGAAGGGCGGACTTGCGGAGAGGTTGAAGGAGCTTGAGTCTGGCGTGGAGGGGTTGGAACTGGAGAGCAAGTATGGGTATTACCTCTATTAATTTTTTTATCTAATTTTTCGTTCTTTCTTCTACGGGGGAGATGGTGTTCGTCTAGCCAAGAAAATTTCACTTCCTCGGGTTGACCTCATAACTACCCGAGCGTTCTCGTACCCTACTCAGACTTGGCAGACTTCCTGCCCCTCAAGTTCCACTCGTTCACATAGCCCACGCCGGCACACAGATACGTCGCAAAACCCAACCAGCCAAGGTACGGCGCCATACAGTACGCCGAGACCTTGTCAACCTCTGCCCACAGATACGTCAGGTAGACGTTGACGCCGATGAGTGCGGTAATGTCAGCCAGGGCCGCCACGGGTTTCTTGAGCCCAAAGAACAGCGGCGTCCAGATGAGGTTCAGTACCAGCTGGACCGAGTAGACGGTAGCAGCATGGCGGGTGGTGCGGATGAGCTCGGTCGAGTTGAGAGGTGAAGTTCCGGTCAGCCAGGCGCGGTGGGCTGCGTATCCCATGAGGCCGTAGAGGAGTGTCCAGACAGGGCCGAAGACCCAGGTTGGCGGCGAGAGAGGAGGTTGTCGGAGGGACATGTACGTCTCCTTGGTCTTTTTGTCTGTGGAGGAAGAGAAACGAATAGTGAGCATGAATATGTTATATACATATACGTTGAG
Source organism: Cryphonectria radicalis (assembly GCA_014849355.1). NCBI lineage: Eukaryota > Fungi > Ascomycota > Sordariomycetes > Diaporthales > Cryphonectriaceae > Cryphonectria > Cryphonectria radicalis. Next base: position 138,618 of record JACWQW010000030.1, read on the forward strand.
AGAAAGAGAGACGAAGAAAGACTCGCTATATGAACTCACTGCTTATGCCAATGCCAACCCCGCTGCCCAGAACAATGGGTGTCAAGATGGACGCCGCCGGGCTGGCGTAGATCTTGTCGGGGAGGGTCAGCGCTGAGATATAGGTCGTCATGGTGTAAATTTCAATGTTATACAAGCTCGAGATTGGGGGTTTTGTTTCCACACGGGATGTCTTCTTCATTATTCCTCAAGGCTGGCGGCGGCTCACTCCTGGTTTTATATATTTTCTACTGTCAAGTAATTTTGTCGTCGTTGGAGTGGATCCAGATCCAAGACAATGAATGACGTTGATCTCAGACGGTGGGAACGATCCCAGGCTCGTCGGAACCTCCCGCAAATCATGCACGCGCATACTATGGTACACCCAGACCCAGGCATGCAGACAGAAACGTTGCCAGGGCCAAGGTTTAAAAAAAGACCAGAGAGCCGCGGCTCGGTCAAATGAAGGTTCCGAGGTCCGGGGAGGAGGGGAGGACAAATACATAGAACCCAATTACATAAAATATCCACATTGCATTTTATGATCATGAAACAGGAGAGAAAAAATGGAAGACAAAGATTCATTTTCAAATTTCAGACTCGCAAAGGAAAGAGCAAAAATGAAAGAGAAAAAAATGGAGGGAGACGACAAAAAGGAAAGAAAACAAAAGGGAGTAAGAATAAAATCGAGTATAAAAAAGAGACAAAAACATACAACACCGGGTATTCGCTAATGGTCACCCACTTAACTACTAATCCGGCGGTTAGTGGCTTATTTAGGGGAGAGCAGACGGGATCCCAAGTTCTCCACTACCTATGGTCGTATGTGCTTGGGGTGGCAGTTTACAGCATTATAATCCTCTTCCTAAGCATTTCCTGCAGTTCACTTAACAACACTTACTGCGACAGTTCCCAAGCAAGAGAACCCAAATAGCAATGTTCAATGACTAGGACTTGCATAACTGACCTATATAGCATGAGTATTTGTTCACAGGATTATGGGTAAAATCCATTCTGCTATGTCGAGAGGAAATGTGGTACTGTTTCCTCCTTCTCGGCGGCGGCTTTACAAGTCATCTGTCGCCTCAGCAAGCGCACCATTGCGTCACTGGTGAAAATTAATGGGGTTTTATTATTTGTTCACCGTCTACCACGTCACGAGGTCCCCTCCAAGGCACCTCTTACTACACTTATATACTAAATCTTAGCTGTCTTGCACTTCTTCATAGATTTTCCTTCTGGTTGTATATTTATGTATACTGACAACTACTTCAAGAAACTCGTCCTCCTGCCAATGCTCCCTGACATGAGAACATGGAAGTCGTCCGCGCTGTCCCAGACGGCGCCGTGCAAGAGACCAGCTTCGAAGATGACACGCACGAGCACATCACCAACGCCGAGACAAATCAGGAAGAAGCAGACAATAGGCAGTCGATACCTCGAGACAACAGCCACGCTTCTTCTTCTTCTTCCTATGGCTCGGTGTCAGCGACCAGAGGAGATTCTCCCACCAGATCGACCAACCGCGCCCTGGCACCCGACATCCTGCGCGGGCTTCTCATGATCCTCATGGCGCTGGACCACAACTTTCTCATCCTTCGACCATGGCCAACCCCATCCATCATGATCACCAACGACGACAGCGGTGGCGGGAGAGACGATGATGTCGTTCCGGTACACACGTGGAACCACCCCGTGCCCTACATCATCCGGCTCCTCACACATCTCTGGCCGCCTGGGCTTCTGTTTCTGCTCGGCATGGGGATTGTATATTTTGGCCAGTCGCGCAGGGCCTTGGGTTGGTCTGCCGACGTGCTGGCCCGCCATCTTGTCGTCAGGGCCGTGGTCCTCGTGGTCGTCAGCGTCTTGCTGGGAATCTTGATGACGCTGGGCAGCGTTTGGTTCGTGAGCCTTGTGCTGTTCGCGCTGGCTGTGGATTACCTGCTGGTGGGGGTCCTGTGGCTCGTCCTCTCGCAGACGGAGGAGATGTTGGCTTATTGGCTGCTACAGATCCTGCCTGACGCCAAGAAGGATGATGCGAGTGAGCCTTTGCTGGCCGACCGGAGTGGCCATGAGGACATCGCGCCGGATCGAAAAATCATGCGCGCCGCAGACATCTCATGGCACATCCACAACGCCGTCCTCTTGGTGCTAGCCATAGTGTCGATCTGGTGGAATATGTGGCGGTCGCCGAGCGGAGGAGAAGGAGGACACTGCAAGCACCATGACGACGACGACGACATCACCGTCCTTCTAGGTTCCCCACAAAGCAGTTGGCTTCGGGTTTGGATCGACGTCTTTGTCACAAAGCATGTCGCATCTCTACATCCACCGCTGGCCTGGCTCTCCTTCGTCCTCCTCGGTCTACTCTACGGCCGCATCGTCGTCGCCAGGCCCTGGACCAGAACGACGCTCACCCTGGGCAACGCCGTGTCTGGCCTAGCGTTCATGCTGGTCTTCGTCCTGACCCGCCTACTACACTTTGGAAACCTCTCGGACGGCTGCCTACGGATTCCAGAGCACGCTGTCCATCCTGACAAAAACAAGTATCTCCTTTCCTGGCGCGCCTTCTTCTTTCTCAACCAATACCCGCCCGAGGTGGCATATTGGGCGTACGCCATGGGTGGTAACTTCATCCTCCTCGCATTCTTCACCGCGCTTCCGCGTGTCGTTCTCCTTACCGTCTTGCATCCGCTCCAGTTGTTTGGGACGTCTGCTTTCTTTTTCTACGCGATTCATCTTCTTCTCCTTTTTCTTTCCTGGTTGATCTGGTGTCACATATATGACCTTCCAATGATCTTAGGCCCTTGGTTGGGAGAGAATAAGGGCGTCCCTAGCGAGTGGGCGTTTTGGGTGAATTGGGCAGTCGTTTTGGTTATTATGTATCCCCTGTGTAGGTGGTATGGAACCTTTAAGAAGGCTCGTGGGCCTGACTCCCTATGGAGGTTCTTTTGAAGCTTTTGTTTTGGGAATTTGGGGGGTGGGTTTCCCCGGGGGGGGGGGGCATTCCCCGATGAGCGTAGTATAACGAGACTGATTTCATTTAGACTGAAATAACTACGTCGCAGATATTCAATACTATCATCCTGCTGCGACTTACTTGGACATCTAATAATGTTTGTGAGCAGTAGCTTGGAATATGTCAAGAATATTACTTATATTTCACTTATATACATGAAATAAAGGCCAACACATGCATGGCCATAGTATTTAATCAAGCACGCCGCGCAGCCCCAGTAACGGTAGCACTGGCCGCCGCCGGCGCTGTGGTAGCTGGCGTCCCCGTAACCGCACTCGTCGAGCTCGTCCCGGTGCCTGAGGTAGACGAGACCACCGTCGCCTGGACCACCTGGCCCAGCGCATTGAAGACGATATCGACGAGCGAGCCCAGCGGCGCATAGCTGTACGTCTTCTGTATGAGCCCGCCGCTCAGCTCCTCGACGTCGCCCGTCAAGGTCATGTTCTGCAGGTAGTTGCCCACGATCGTGGAGACGGTGCTTCCCGCGTCGCCGACGACCTCCTGGACGATGTTGCCCAGGTTGTCGATGATGAGGTTGAGCTGGGAGTTGCCCTGGGTAATGCTGCCCAGGAGACCGTCAACTGCGCCGACTACCTCGGTCACGACGTCGGTGACGGAGTTGAGGAGGGTGATGAGCGTTGGATTTAGGTCGATGGAGGATAGCGTCCTGTTGACGATGTCCACCACTAATCAACGCAGTCTGTCAGTGTATGAGATCCACGAGTAAATAGTACTGTGGCTAGTGTCAGAGATTGACTTACAATTTCCAAGTCGGATGATCAATTCCAACTCAGCTTCCACATCGGAGATGGTAATGTTTACTTTGGAGACTCCCACTTGGACGCCGGCATTGATTGTGACGAGAGATGCCACCTCTGCAGCGAGGTTGAGTTCCGCCTGAAGGTTCTCGACATCCAGTCTGGAGACAAGAGAGAATACTCGATCAGTTTCTATACGTGACATATTCTCAAGTTGTTTCCCAATTCTTCACGTCAGACTTACTCAATCTTGCCCACGGATAGATTGGGCACTCTCAGGAGAACATCTGGAGGACTGGTGGTAGAGCTGCTACTCGATGTAGTGCTTCCACTGCCACTCCCCGCCGAGGTGGCTGTGGCGTTCGAAGAGCCGCCTGGTGCTGTCACCGAAGCCGTGACAGAAGCACTGACACCTGAGATGGTGGAAGAGACCGACTGGGCTGTGGAGAAGGAGAGAAGACAGCCAAGGGCCAAGGAGAAGAAGAATCCGTAAGGCTGCATTCTGACCAGTGGCGCGCTGATCACTCTCAGCTACGGGAACAATCGAAGCGAATGGAATTGTGAAAGATGCGCTCGCAAGGGGGAACTCGAAAAGAAAAAGGACCTCGAGAGCTCTGGTGAAGAGGAATATCCTGAGGAAAATTCCGGGATCAACAGTTTTCTTTGAGGAGGAAAAAAAAAAGAAAACAATTACGCAACGTCCATCAGGGGATGTCCAGAAAAGGATAGGATTCAACGCTTGATGGATAGACATTATTGACAGACGTCACGCAAGGCTTCATCAAAGCTATGCTTGTATGTATGTAACCTTGGTTATGGATCACAACCAATAATGTAACTATGCACATATGTTGCCCCCCCCCCCCCTCCTCTTCTCTGATGGGGAAGCTGTCGTCTATTACGGGGCCAAGCTACGCACACTCATGGTCTAGACAACGCACACGGACCAGCCCCAGTTGAGAGCTGTGCCTAGCGATCTCGATGGACCGGATAAATCTCCGCATAGCCAAGGAAATTACCCTGCCAGAGAGGGAGGGCCGGACCTTCTTTCAACTGGCCAAATTGCCATGCAGCAAATTGCATGCCCGGTGATGCCAAAGCGGAAAGGCGTAAGCGGATTTCAGGGGCTCAAAGATGGATGGCGATGTCATCGTGTGGGTTGCCAAGGGGAGCCCGTTTTGTAAGCACATCTTTCTTTTTAAGAATGTGCCAAATTAAAAGTCCGCTATAGAAGGCACACTTAGCACTACGGTACAGTTTTCTGGTTCTCTTTCTATAGGTTGGGGGAGCATGAATCTTGGGATGATCCGCGGGGAGGCGGCGAATATTCTGACACAAGCCCAATCTTTAAGCTTGTTCTAGACCTTCTGATCCCCCTGCATAGCTCTGTGATTGTCCCCTTTTTCATCCCTCTCTAGTTGCAACCACTAGGATAAGCCACAACCATGGAAAAGTTGGGCTCATGCTATGGTAATTTGCCAGGGCGGACCTGTTGGTCCATCGAGGGCTAGGATCGTGCTTTCGGTATTATGCAGATGGGCTCAACGTTCAAGGCCCGCTCTCCTCAAGACCATACATGGATGGGGTTCAGTGCACAGGAATCTGGTTGTTTTATTCATGCGCGTGCGTGATCTGATGCAATAGACCAGTCAATCGATGTCCTCTGTGTACCATGCATATTATTTGCATGAAAGCCTGCGTCTACATGCCAATGTTGCTAGGGGTAGAGTGAGGTCATTCGGCAATAGAGTATTATCTCCCCTGCATCGGCTGCACTTTTTCCTCATCCGCTGGTCATCATACCTGCTTTGTCGTTATACCATCTGCTCTGCACTCCTTTCCTCTGTATTCTGAGGAGCGGCACCGCTTCATATTTCCTTTCTGCCTCTCGAGCAACTGATCACCGCTCATTGGACCTACGTCTCTACACGCTCTCTCTTTCCTCGCGCCCTCTTTCTTCTCCCACACACAAACAAACTTACACCAGAAAAGATGGCCATCAGAGTACGAGAACTCTTCACTCTCTGCTTGTTGATACTGCCCGCCTCTTCCTTCCTAGACCTCGGCCATGAACACGGCAGCAGGCAGGAAGAAGGATATATCGGCTACCATCTCGACCAGCGAGGCGATCCAGAATCCGCCGTGTACGAGACAGCAGAGACAAACACCGACATCGACACGATCCTTCCGGCTGAGCCCGATGTGTACCTCAACGCGTCTGTATCCGTCGGCGAGATCGATATCGAAGTCGACAATATCACGGCCAAAGTCAACCTCCAGGCTGATGTCCTGAACCTGCTTCACTTTAGCGCTGGTGTCGACGCTTCTATCGACAGTGTCAGGCTGACAATCCAGAACATCTCGGCCAAGGTCCTGCTGGAGGCACGTCTAGAGAATGTTGTACAGATGTAAGCCTTCACTCATTCCCTCATCTCCAGCTACAAGGGGCCACAGGCTTACGCCCTAGATTACAAAACAGGATCAGCGATGTCTTAGACTCTATTGATCTCAACCCCGTCATCGCCACGCTTGGGGAAGATGTGGGCCAGATAGTCAACAGCACCGTCGGCACCCTGACGGGGACATCGTCCAGCAACAGCAGCAGCGCCACGAAGCGCAGTTTCGACCCGCAGAACGTCCTCTACAGCATCAACAACTACTCGGGCAACACGCACACCAACCGGGTGCTGGGCCAGGACGGCAACATCTACGACGTCAAGCTCAACAACGACGGCGACGAGCAGGGCCGCACTTTGGTGGGGTCCTACGCCACGGATATGACCTTCACCGGCCATAACCACACCATCAGCGTGAACGGCATGGTGCGCGAGTTTGAGCTGCAGTACAACTATACGCCGCTGCCCGGTGTCGAGGCTGTCTGCTGGATCTATGTCACCACTGGCGGCAACGTGGTGCGGACGCAGGTCATTGCCGAGGCGTTTGGAGGAGGCTCGAGTACGATTAGTGACGATACGGAATCAGACCTTTGACGCTGTCCGGCGTGAGGATGTTTTCAGAATTCTTGTAATTAATAAGGCAATGGATTATTTGCAGTGTATCCTGAAGCGTCTTCGCCGTCGAAACTGATTTGCTTCTCGTTAGTGTGGCACTCTTGCATTTCTGAACGGGATCCTTCAGTGTCAGGCCACAGAGGAATTAGTCTTCACGTAGGGAAAACTGTGGTCGATTCATTCCGCTTCGGCAGGATGGCAGGTTGTTCAAGTACCATAATGGATCTTCTAATCAAGTGGTGGGTGGCTAATACCAACATACTATGGAACCTCGGGTCCTAGATATCCAATATTGAACTCCACCATGCTATAGGATAAGCCGTCCAAAATGTAACTAATCCAGTCTACCCCCCTCGACCGCCTCGGATTTATATTTAGTCGTGAGATTGAAAAATAGAAATCATAGCTTATCACAAAGTCGTCAACGCCTCGGGGGTGCAATTTAGGTATCAGCCTCTCTGGTATCTTATAAAGAGGGGAGATTATCTAGATCTATGGGGGGTGTTTTTTTTTTTTGGTTTTTTGGTTTTTTCAGATATAGGGAGTCCGTTATACTTGCTACTTACTTATTTAGCTGGAACTAAAACTAAAGTATGGAGACAATGAACAGTACCGTTGAACCCAGATCTTAATTGCACACATATATATGTATGCGCTGCTCTCATCCTAAAAAGTTAAATGATACAGGTTTCAGTAACTAATAGTCAGGCAATGAGAATCCAAAATTGTGTGCATGTAGTCATCTTCCATAGAATATCGTAGGATGAGCCTACACCACCACAAAATCCTGAGTAGACACTTCAAGTGTCCTGCGTCTCTTGGCCTGCACTGTGCATACTGTATTGTTTCTAATGAATAATGAATACACAACTTTGTGTCCTGCACAAAACTGAGCCATCATGAGTAAAGCCCAGAACGCTCTCGAGCTGCTCAGTCGTGAGATGGTGGCTTCTCGCCGCTTCACCGGCAGCAGTCTCTACAGTATTATTGGTGGCATAGAAAAGAAAAGTACAGTACAGTGGTATCCACTTACACAAGCTAAGGAGCAGAATGTAAAGTGTTTATGCAAGAACACGTATCTTTCTACCGATGTACCGCTCGGTATCTAAGCCACCTAGAACTAAAATCTGACCAAGGGAGCAGTGTATGTGCAGAACTCACCATCTCATTAACATCTCGTATATACCTCACTCACCCTTGAGACTCGAAAAATGGCCACAGTCCCCAGTCTGAGCGGCGCAATTGTTTCTGCCAGGAACGAGAACACCGTCGGGCTTGTCAATGTTACCATCGACGTCTCTTTATTTCGATGTCAGCCGCCTGCAGAGTTTCTCACTATCGGATCAGCGCTGTCCCCTCGCCGCAAGGAAGAAGCCGAGGAAGGGTCCCAGCACAAGGTCGCTTGCAGGCTGGGCTTCCTGTTTCACGAGATCATCCCGGACACACCTAAGCTCATTGCGGCGTACGGCACGCGCGTTTCCGATATCCTCTCCCGCCTCGATGTCAACCCCCGCGGCACCGACCAAGACGGTCCCTTTCGCGACTTCATCGGCGCGGACGGTACGTCGATCTGGGCCGCTGCCACCTCCACTCCCGCCTCGATCTGCATGCACTTGCTCGCGTGCATGCTGGCACGAGCGTGGGATGCCAAGCACGCCACCGCGATTTGGGTCGAGTTGGTCGAGGGGCGGAGGCGCCAGATTCAAGATCGCTTGGATCAGAAACAGATGGTCAGCACGCACACGCACCTGGCCCTGCAGCAAGACTACAACAGAGAGGATCTTGCCAAGTGGGACGCGAGCGCAAGGTCCTGGATCCGAAGGGCAGACGAGTCCATGGTGCTCAAACGGACGCAATTCAACCTCATCATGGAGAATGTTCAGTTCCCTCCGTTCATGGATAGGGGAACCACGTACGAAAGGATCACAAATGCCTGGTTTCGGTCAATGGACGTTCTTGAAGCCCTCTTGAGGAACGAGCAGCGAGTGGCGTATGACCAAGCCACACTGATTGCCATATCGTCATGGCATTTGTATCCGGATCTCTTGGTCTTCCAGGAAGAGGCTAAAAAGGTTCCTTGCAACGACTCCTTGTTCCCGTCTTCGGCTGTCCTTAGTCTTGGGATCGAGTATCACGATACCAAGGACAAGAACAACCAGAACATGACCAACTCGACTCCCTGGTCTCTGGCTCTGTCCCACCTGAGGTACTATGGAGGACCTGTCCAGGTGAGCAGTTCAGATACACAACGGGCTACTCCTGCTGAACTTTGGCTTGTCTGCCTGGGCATGATCCTTCGTCAATGGGACGTCTCCATATCCACCCTTGGGATCGCTGTCCAATGGTTCGCGAAATTAGGACACATCATACAGTCGAGTACATCGAATGAAAGGCCGTCGTTTTCCTGGTTGTTGAACCTCTGTAAGGCTGCTTCGGATGCGTCAATCTCAGATGACAGCCAGCACCGGAGTCGAATGAGATTTGTCCACTTCGGCTGGAGAAGGACACTGCCAATGCTTGGGCTCCAAAAAGCTCCAAAACCTCCATTCTTCGGCCTCTGCAATCCTCATGTCCTGAATGCACTGCAAAAGAGAACTGACAAGGACATCGGGATCAGCTATCTCCGAGGCGTGGCAAATTGTCTCAACTTATCAACTGATGATGCATTCATCCTGAGTACCAGATCTGAGCATGGCACCAGCAAAGAGTCGGGAAAACCGGGAGTGAACTGGGTCGAATGGGCAACTATTGCCCCAGTCCCATTGAGGCTTCTTGACCGGGAGTACAACTGTACAGGGCATGGTGCTTCAGAGCCAACGGCTAACGCACGGTGGATCTTTTGCGAGGACGACAATGGTATGGTGTGTCGGCTTTCTGACTTGGACCAAGAAAGGGATGAGAGAATCAAGTCAGGCGAGTACTGTGAGGTGATCCGGAACCCGGATTCGCTTCCAAGAAGAAGGATATGGTACCAGCAAAACACTGGTGATGCGAAGCAACAACGCTCCTATCTTTGGCCCCCGAATGCGCCATCATTTTTTGTTAGAATGGAACCCGAAGCGCATTTTATTCACATTCATGGGACCCGCAATAGAAAGGGCCTGAATCTCGGGCTTTTGGTCCGAACTACACCTCAACAAAACATGGCCACCTTGCAGGGCAGGATTGTTGAGGAGGCGATGAGGGTAAATCTTGAGGATGGTCTCCACTGGCTTAGGAGCCAAGAGAATGCCGTCCAGGTTGTACCTTATCTAAAACATTTCCTAGAGGTATGGACCAGTTCGAACCCTCATAATTACTCTACGCATATCTAACAGATTCTCTGCACGCAGGCACCATTACTTTGGGATCTATCCAGGGTTCGCCATGGAGTTCACAGCGCAGGCACCAAAAGAAAACGAGACAACTATAAAAGTGATCATTCAGACATACCTGAAGAGGAGAGGAAGCAACACAACAACATATATCAACTATCCCATGGCTGCCATTTTACAATTTCGTCCTACAGGTACCTACCATCAGAATGGCTGGTGGGCATGCGAGCACTGGAGATCATCTCCGTTCTCTACAGACAGCTTCCAGCTGCTACCATCCCCTTGCGAATTACAGGGCTGGATCTCTCCAAGGCAAAGTGGCTCCCCAAAAGTCTTCGCCCACCCCAGGACTTCGCAGATACTATCATTACTTCTGTCCAGGAATACTGTTCAGAGATGGCCCGTGCAAACTCCTTCGCATGTATCGCTATGCTGGAGTCCGGACAAGCCAACATCGAAGTCGAACATACACAATGTGTGGTGGCGCTGTGCTCGGAGAATTCCATCTTCGTGGCCGGAATTTTACTGTCTGACCCTACCGCGCAAAATTTGGGTATGAATATACGCCATCTCATCGGTAATATCGGCCATTCAGGCATTGTTTTGATGGTGGCGCCCACCGAGCCCTCGATTAGAACTCCGGGGTATGACAGCTCACTTGTGGATCACCAGATATATGACGGAAGGCGTGTCGATAACTTCAAAGGAACATCCCTACATCTGTCCTTCACAAAGTGGAAGATGCCTGTGTCCTGGGAAAGCAACGGAGAAATCGACCAGCAGGTGTTCCTCTTGGAGTCGGTGATCTCTGCCCAGGACAAGGGCAGGTGGGTTGCAGATCTTGATATCTTGTGCTTGGAGGAAAAAGGAGTTGAAATTCTGGAATTCAGCTGCGACTGCGACTCGGAGGAGGTCCCGGGAGAGAAGGATATTGCGTCGTTGGACTCGTGGGACGAGCTCCTGGACGCGCCGCCGTCCGTAGGGGTGATACGGGCCAGTAAGAACTGGGCCGCGCGGCTTTCGATCGCATCTGTGCTCGTCCAGAAAGGTAACAGTCACTGTGCCGTATTGGTGGCGGACGAGCCCAGGTCTATCTGCTGGAAGCATATGATTGAGCTCTATGAATACCCCGAGCGTCATCTGCCTCAATTCATCATCAACTGATCTAGACTCATTTTAATAGATGGATACATGCTATTCAATACCATAGAAGTGATATTTCATCATATGAATATCTCAAAACTCTAGTTGAGGGGGGGGGCGTGTTCAAAAGGAGATTCACTCCCTACCCCCCATTTCCCCCCTCCCCCTCTTGTTTAGATAACAATTACCGCCGTTCTTGATACTTATGAGAGAAGCTATTGTCTAATCTTTTTGTGAATATAACAAAGTTGATGTGCCATCAGCAAAGAAGTGTCAGGTAGGCGCCCATTCAGGGCAATTCGATTGGCCATCACAACCTCCTCCTGAGCCGGTCGCGGGCTTTGGGCAGAAGTATTTCTCATATACCATCGAATATAACGCCTACAAACTACATGGCCTACATAGTACAAGTACTAGTGGCTGCACGCTGACCTTGACGAGGCCAGGTCGAAGACGAGCGTTCGTGGACGGTGGAGAGAATGAGACGGGTCTTGTCCACAGCACTCCACAAACACGAACATGACATGGACTGGACTGGACTAAAGACTCTTAGCATTCTCCTCATGTTGGGATGGTCCACACACGGTCAAGAGCCGAGCAACAAGTGCCCGTTCACGGAATGTGCGTCTTATAACACCCTCCTGCAGCGGCGTCTATCACAACATCTCAAACTGGTTCGGTGGTGTAGTTGGTTATCACAATGGTTTAACATTGGTGCAATTCATGATTTAATCATGCAATACAATGTATACACCATAGGTCCTCGGTTCAAGTCCGGGCCGAATCATCTTTTGGCAATCATGCCTCGTCTTTTGTCTTTTTGGACTTGGAACGTGAATCTTGACGTCTAAGCGCATGAAATGGGACTCAACAATCCCTTTCAACCTCGTAATCATCATTATAGGAGCGCATAATCTTCTATGCGCCAGAGGAGCGAGATAGGTTTTGCGAGTCTATGCACAATTTTTCGGAGGGAGCGTGTGGTGGATCTTTGCTATGCCTGATGCGGTCGAAAACCAACGAGACCCACGATGGCGGTTTGTTTAGCCTTAGCCGATGAGGATAGGGGATAGATAGGAGGAATACACTTCAGTCTAGCCTCAGGAGTATGCGCTTCTTTCTTTCTTTTTTCCTTAGCCTTTGTTCCAGCCCTATCAAGAAACTTTCTGGTGGTTGACTGGTTTGGAGGACTTGGACATCATTATATGTCAAGTATTCCTCGGACGCATACGACTTGTTGTCAAAGGTAAAAACTTCAAAACAGCACACTTTTGATTGTGGACCCTGTCATCTCAACAGTGACGGAGATGGTTATTCCGTCCGCCCCTGGGGCCGGATCTGCATCCTCGTTTCTAACTAACCAGCCCCTCTCCTTGCAGTGTTTTGAAACCAGGAACCTCGGCGTGTTCCGAGATCTGCAGATACTGGGCCACTGGATGGTACTCTCATCTGGTTTGCCGCCTGCGAGCGCTATTACACGGCTCAATACAACTTAAAGCCTGGACTGAACAGATAAATGATTACTTACTCAGTATGCTTAATAGCAAGACTTGTGGACTGACGTTGATAAATGCTCAACAAGATCCTTGAGCTATTCTTTCTTTCTTTCTTTCTTTCTTTCTTTCTTTCTTCCATAGATCCTTACTATTCTATCCAGGTGAGTCGACAGCTAAATACTTTATCATTATACGACTCTCAGCAGTTCTAGAGCTCGCCTGCTCACTTGACGGATCAATTCCATTCGCCTTGGCTGTTTCATCCGTAGTGACCCTGTGGACCCCCCTCCTGGGAGACGCCCTCGACGTGATTGGAGCCTCAGGGGGCGATGCGGCTCGGCTGGATCCTGGATGTTTCCACCCCCTTGTTCGCTTAACAGCAAGAAAGAAGATGTTTGATGTTTCTCCATGATGGACTCCGTTAGGTTGTGTCGCCTCACCCCCTCGCGATGCTATCATCGAGCCTATGAGAAGTAGCCGGAGAATTTCTTGTCTGATGATGAGAAGCCCTTTCATTCAAAGAAACAACAATTAATATGACGGTGCCCTGCTTGAATCCTCGGCGGGTATGTGGGATTCCAACAAGGCCCCCCACTCCCCTCCTCCTCCCTCTCCCCTTTCCACCTCCCCCACCCTCTCCTTCGAATTATGCTTGGTAGATGAGAAGCGGGAGACTGGGAGAGGGCGTACATATACCAGGAGGGTCGGTTCGCCATTCCGACGAGTATCACGTCCTCTTCCCTTTCTCTCTTTCTCTCTCTCTCAACATTACCGTTCTCCCTCTCTTCATCGTTGTCAACTACGTTGACACATTCCATTCATTCACGGTTTGCCTGGGGCTGCCATTCGTTTTCTCTTCTTCTTCGCAACACCTTCCATTCTTTTCTTCCCCGCTTCCTTTCTTCTGCTGCACCAGCCGTTCCTTCGAGAGGTTCTCCCCATTTCAAAACCTAGGTATACCGAGAGAGAGAGAGAGAGAGTGTGTGTGTGTGTTTGTGTATTTGACAACCAACCAACACATCAAAATCCCAAATCAAAATGAAGACATTCGCAGGTCTCCTCGCATCAGCCTCCTTGGTGGCTGGCCACGGCTACGTGACCAACGGCACCCTCGACAGCGAGAGCTACACCTTCTACCAGCCGTACACGGACCCCTACATGAGCCCGACCCCGTCGCGCATCTCTCGCCCTATCCAGGGCAACGGCCCCGTCACCGTGGTCACATGGGATGACATCCAGTGCGGTGGTGACCTTGCGGACGGCATCGATGGGTCCTCGCCTGCCAACCTGACCGCTGCCGTCACGGCTGGGTCTACTGTTGACTTGTACTGGACACTGTGGCCGACCAGCCATGTTGGACCTACGATTACTTATATGGCGCGGTGTGAGAATGATGACTGCACCACATACATGCCTGGCAACGAGTAAGTATTTGTCTAATTTTATGCCTTCGATATAGCGAGCATCTGTCTGACTTATATCTTTTTTTCAATAGCACCGTCTGGTTCAAGGTTCAGGAGGATGGTCGTGACGGAACTTCCGACACTTGGGGTGCTGTAAGTCTTGTCAAATATCAATTATCATATATGTTTTCGTTCCTTCTAACAAGATTGTTACAGACCGCCGTCATGACAGCTGGTGGTTACATCTCCTACACCGTCCCCGAGTGCATCGAGTCCGGGGCCTACCTCGTCCGCCACGAGATCATCGCCCTACACGCCGCCGAGACCGAGGGTGGCGCCCAGTTCTACCCAGGCTGCCACCAGGTCAAGGTGACCGGAGGCACTGGAGCCGTCACCCCGTCTGACCTCGTCGCCTTCCCTGGCGCGTACAAGTCCACCGACCCTGGTATTCTGTACAACCCTTACGAGGCGTCGACTTACACCATTCCTGGCCCTGCGCTGTTCACCTGCTCTGGATCCAGCTCCAGCAGCAATAGCACCTCCTCTTCCTCCTCTTCCTCATCTTCTGCTGCTGCTGTTGTCGCCTCCAGCAGCGCTGCCGTTTCTTCTGCCGGCACCACTACCTTCGCCACAGTGACCCGCTCCGCCTCCGCCAGCGCCTCCACCGTCACCACCGCCGCTGCCATCGCCCAGACCAGCGCAGCCTCTTCTGCCTCTGATGATGAAGGTGATGACGGCTGCGACGCCGAGGTGACCGTCACTTCAACCATCTCTGCCAGCTCGGCCGTTCAGACCTCCACATCTGGTGACGACGGTGAGGACGACGGCTGCGAGCCAGAGGAGACACTCACGTCTACCGTGGTCGACGCCCAGCCTACCACTCTGACCTCCACCGTCGTCGCTGCCAGCCAGCCCACCGAGACCAGCGCTTCGTCTTCTGACTCTTCTTCCACCACCACCACCACCACCACCACTTCTGCCGCGTCTGGTGACGACAGCAGTGATGACGACGGGTGCGACGCTGAGGGCGATGGCTCTTCTTCCGACTCCGGCTCCGTGACCACCAACCCAGAGTCCGGCAGCTCTGCCTCTTCTTCCTCTGCTGCCGCCACCACCACCTCCTCCGCCGCCAGCTCTTCTTCCTCTGACGACAGCGGTGATGACGATGGCTGCGATGCCGACGGTGAGGGCGAGAGCACCGCTACCGCCACCGCCACCGGCGCCGCCCAGCCCACCGGCAGCTCTGCGTCGTCCTCTGGCGACGATGGTGAGGATTGCGACGCCGAGGAAGAGCAGGACTATGCGCAGCGGTACACGGGTCACTTTGCTCGTGGGCCTCGGGGTCTGGGTCTGATGTCTGATGCTTAAGTGAGTTGTTGTTTATGGTGGGAGGACAACAGGTCGGAGTTGGAGAGGGAAGAAAGTTAAGTAGTTGTTAGGGAAGTTTGCTATGGGATTGGTGTTGCGTCTACCTTTCGAACATAGTGTAGATATTCTTTTTATGGACATATACAATTCGGCCCTTGCCGGCATACAAATTGGACGTCTTCTTTTAGCATGAAGAAAATCATGTGTTGCCTTTTCTAAGTGTATATTGACTTAGATATTAAATCGCTAATAATTTTCATACTCCTTGATTACTGAATTGCTTCCAAATCCAGCGATCTATCTCCGCAACCTTAACCCTGGATTATATAAGCGTCATATTGAATGTCAAATCCGCGTTCTAAGTCCACCTGTTCTTATAGCTTATTTTGTGACTTGCATGTTGGATGGGTTATAACAGCCCTTTTAGACCGCAACAGCTATTATGGATCACCTTCCTGATATTTTCGACAGAGCTCATAGTGTGGTCGATGTGCCATATCTTGTTCATCCTCCACATGAGTACCGTTATGACTTTCTCGGCATCGAAGGATACCCCGAGAGAGCTGGCTGGACTTATAACGAGCTGTACAAAAGGCCAACTCGGACAGAGGAGGATCAGGCGGCTTTCTTGCAGTCCTGGCTCTTCTTTGGCCTCCTCGCTGATTTTCTAGATCTCAGAAAGGACGACTTTGGCGGTGGTTTCGAGGAATCGTTTCGAAAGGGCAAGAAGTCGGGCAAACCCCCACGGCTCTGTACGAAACGCTTGCCACGCATGCTACAGCGGTGGCGTCGGAGAAGCGATAGGCTGCAGGAGTCGTTTCGCTCGAACCTGTCCGAGAACCCTGACTTCGTCTTGGGCCTGAGGGACCAGTACTTGACCATCAAGGACGCAAAAATTCGCGTCGCCGAGGAGACCGCCCGGCGGCTTCAGCTGTTCCAGCAGACAGACTCGGAACTGGTTACTTATGTACGGCTCAGCGTAGTCATACTCCTAGACACTCTGATCGCAGGGAGGAACAGCATCTGGACGGAGACGCAGCGGACTTCAGAAGCTAGATCGACTGCGGCCTCGGGGCAAGACCCGATCCTCGTCCGTATAGCCAACTTCGCTCATACACTGCCCGGTCGAAAGATGCTGCGCAAAAGCCTGACGAAAACCATCGGCTGGTGTCCAAGCGAGATAAAATTTGGGTTAGATCATTCGACACTCATCTGGATGCATCAGCTGGGAAGAAAAGATGGCGATAAGGACCATGGGAGGTGCTCGTCTAGCCGCTGTGTCGCCTTCGACATTGGAAAGGACTACCAGACCAAGCACAGGCCGGAATGTGTGGCCGAGGGTGATGAAGGATGTCAACTCGTTGAAGTTGACGTGGGTCAAGTCATTGCCGCAATCATGAATGGAAACATTCCCGTCGTTTCGGTAACCCTGTCGGACACGACCACGGCAGCGATACAAGTCTCGGATTCGAAGAATAATTCCTACACTGCTATATCCCACGTATGGTCTGACGGGCTGGGTAACCCAGATGCGAACGGGCTGTATACATGCCAACTGCGGTATCTCAAGAGCAGCATCTCCACCCACGAATTCTGGCTTGACACTCTGTGCATACCGGTTGGAGAGGGAAATCGACACGCCAGAAACAAGGCGATTCGTGGCATGTTCGACATTTACCACAAGGCTCAAGTAGTGCTCGTTATCGACAGTACATTGACGACGCTCTCATCCAGCCTGAGCCCCCAAGAGGTACTTGTTAGAGTCTACTTGTCCAATTGGTACAAACGACTATGGACTCTCCAAGAAGGTACGGCTGCTCAACAGTCGCTCCACATTAGACTTCAGGAAAGCAGCGTGAGCCTCAGCAACCTCATCACCAGCTGCGAGAGGCACCCGAGCTTCTGGTATAGCTCCCCACTCCACAACTTTGCGGGCGACCTCGACAACCTCATAACTATAATGGAAAAGTCTGCGGCAGCAGAGCCTTCCATAAAGCTTACCGTCGCCTCCTGGCTAATTCACTCGCGGTCGACGTCCCGCTCAGCTGATGAACCAGTCTGCCTAAGCATCATGCTCGGACTGAACGTGGAATACATTCTTGATGCTGATGGTCACGATGTCCAGGAGCGCATGAGGCGTTTTTGGTCGCTATTTCAAGAAGTCCCAGTTAGATTACTTTATCTTACTGGGAGGGGTGGGAGGATTGATGTCCCAGGGTACAGATGGGCTCCCCGATCGCTGATGTCTATGCCCCCTATGAGTACAGAAGCATCAGTATGCGAGAGGACAAACAATGGACTGCGCCTACAGTGTCCGGCTTGGTCTTTGTCTCGACCGATTGAACTGTCTAAGGAATCAAGCAAGTTTTTCCTGGTGAATCATTGCGACACTGGAGATTTCTACATCCTGAAGCCGGCGCGCTTCTTTTCCGGGGTGGGCAAGACTATGGTGGATATCGTTGTCCTGGCCGATGAAGGCCTAATTGAGAGACCCCGCCAATATGCCAAGATCTTCAAGGGCTGTATTGGCTCCCGAGAGGGACGCTCCGAAGACGGACGCATCGCGGTAGCCTTTGGGCATGCTGTCAGTCTCAAATGCTTGAGACGGAGCGCATCCTTGGTCAGAGCCGCGGAAAGAAAATGGGGAGATGCTATTACGGCTTCTTCGATTTTTGATTCAGACAAAGCACAGCATCCTTTGCTTCTCATTTCTTGAGCTTTTCAGTGCTATCCCCCCACATACTAAATAGAAGGGGGGTCTAAAATACAATTGCAGTCTGTTCTATAAAATCACTTCGGAGCCTAGAGCATAAGTCTAGCTGTAATTACACTGCTGAGAAAGAAGTTGTGCTACAGCTTCTCAACTCTGGCCAATTGCCCAATATTATTATAAGTCCCGACCCAAGAAGAAACAAACATTTTGCACCACATGAGTATGCGGAGATGGTACTTCAATAGCAGTATTAACAAATCATTCTAACAGATAAGAGGCCTTATCCTGGATGCTCACAAAACACCCAGAATGAAACAGTTGCCTCCAAGGACCTCTCTTTTTCTCGAGTCGCCTTCACAACCCACCACCGCAGCATCATCAGAGGTGATGATTTCGGTCACATTGGCGAAAAATAAGTGAGGCTTTCCATCTGCTTCTTCAAAAAGAATCAGTTGTGTTAGGCGTGTGCGCAAAAGGGGCGTTCCAAGGGACTGGTGGTTCTGTGCAGGCTAGAGAGGGTTTATCGACCTGAGTGTCTTGAACTTGGACTTGATCGATGACGATGAGCAAATGGAAAATGTACAAACATACACTTTCTATGGACGGGTTCAAATTTATAATCTTTCTGCCGCTTAAGCTTTTGATAATGCTTCCGCATTGCTCTGAGGACATGGGTATGGACAATACCAAACCTGTCTTGGACTCTTAGCCTGTATTTTTTATTCAGAAACAGATAGCTACGCCTGTTTCCTCAATATTCATCCCTAACCACACAGCCTCGCTGTTTACCATTTCTGGTCTTCCTTCAGCCATGATCTCCTCCTGTAGCTGCAAAAATACCTTCCAGCCAGTCACCCAGCAGACAGCTCCGTTCGGCTGCCCGAGCCCACCATGGCATTCTCAGTAGACCCGGTCTGTGGACACCCCCCTGGTTGTCAGTCCAATGATCCGGTAATCTAGAACAAACCCAAAAGCATGAGAAATTTCCAGTCGATAAACCGAAAAAGGAACGGATCCTGCTCATCATGGTATCGTGGGGCCGCGATGGTGTTGCTCTCCCTTGCTGCAGCCCAATCATGCCTACAATGTCGGCGTCGCTACTCCGGAACTGTGTAGGCTGTTGATTATATAGTTGGTCCCTTATCCGAATGTGGGATGTGTGAGGACGATAATAGGTGCAGTATTTATTGCCTTCGAGATCCTAACCATAGGCGTTCCTCGTGACGTCTACCTGTTGATCAGACTCTACCTATTTTAATAGGTTCAGCGTTGACATAGTCGCAACCACGCTGACAGACATACGTCCAGCCAAGCGCCGCGGTGTCTAGTTGCCACCTTCAACGACTCAGAGAAAACGGTTACATGCCAAGGCTGATATAAATATTTTCCGTATTGATCAATGCCCACCAATACAAGGGACATGAAAATGCTGTGTAGCATTACCAAGTGCTCTTGTAAGCCACGCATGCAACTCCTATTTTGGGACTATATTCCAGAGAACTATGACATGATTATGCTACAAGCATCGGCTGGAATTATACCCGTTATGTGTGAAGAAGGAGCATTTCCACTAGTCCACATTATGGCACAGTGATCCATGCGCCTTTGTTTGTTGTTACTCGGCTACCAAGCCCGCCAGTCTTTAGATTCTTCTCTTCTCTTGTTGGGGGGCTTGTGGTCGGCGATTTTGTGTCTGGGGAGCAGTTTGCACTGGTGTACGCGTCAAACTCGTGTCCTGATGCTTCGAATTTGCTGGTGGGCGTCGTTTATGCATTGCGCGTGCTCTTTCTCCTGGTATTTATGGGGAATAATTTCGTACGGGTATCAAAATGGGCATATATTGATGGTCCACGACAAAATTTTGATGATAACCGGGCTCAGAACCCGTTGGACTGATGGATATAATCTTTATATCTATTAGTTCAACGTCATGAATGGAGCAAGTTGAGGAAGATCGTAAATCGCCCTCGAGGGGTTTCAGACAGAGATAATTTTGCACATTATTTCTGGTTGTATGATAAAAAATTAGATACTTTGGGTAATGCCCAGATAAGGAAATTGTGCATTGATGCTGCTCTCTAAAAATCTTTGTCTGGCCGCATAACTTCAAAGTGCTCAGGTTCTTGCTTCAGCATATCAGAGCGCGTCTTCCTGATAGCGTCAACCACACATAGACATGTCCGTACGAACAAGGCCCTAGAAGCCAGCGTTTGTATCGATATGCTCCCCACGCCCTTGTTTTATTATTATCCTGAGTTAAATAAATTAGCGTTGTTGTTGCTGAAGCGCGGGCAAAAGTTGGGTGGATCTCGCGATAATGCTCGCGGCTCCAGGAGTTGAACGTGAGACTCGATATCATGGTGAATTTGTGTGTGAAGGCATATATATTAACCAGGCAGTGCTTTGCAGGAGCACACGCCGTCGTCAGCTATGCATGCTTTGTTTTCAATTTTTTGGAAGCTATAAATTTTACTGCTCATGTCGACAATGAGACAATCCTGGCGCGGGAAAGGATCTACAGAACGTAAATAAATAGATGATCGATCCTGCAAAAGATAGGAGGGAAAATCGAATGACAAGATACCACGAAATTTTTTTATTTTCTTTGAAAAGAAAAGCGGAGCCATAGCATGATATAATCTAATCTGATCCATCTCCGAGGCTTGCGAGTTCTTCTTACCACTCACGGGCCCGCATTTTATCACTGGTTGCTCTCACCTTGGCTCCGGAGTCGCTCCCTCGCAGGAAGATCATTTCACGGGCAGAACTTTTCTCTTCGTGATAGCTTTGGCATTTTTAATCATCCTACATTCACAAATTCTCCTCGTCCTTGAAGAAAATTTATTTTTTGGGAATAATTTACTGCTATTGCGTTGTGTCTTCAAGTAAATGAATTGTCAACAAATAAAATAAGCCTTGCTCGTGTTTTAACCTCGGCCCGGGCCAAACAAGGCCTGATTTTGTCTTGGAGAACCGACATCAACTCTCGACTGCGACGAGCCCTTCCTCTCGTTCCTCCATCCTCATCCCCTCAAAACTCTCCCTCCGTGGTCGCCCTCTTCCTCCCCTTCGCGACTAAACCAAACCACCCATCCACTGATACACACACGCATCGAAACACACGCCACCAATCTTCAAACATGTCCGCCTCAACATCCACCGCCGAGAACCTTCCCACAGGCGAGCCCATCCCAGCTCCAACCGAGCCCACGCCCCTACCCTCCTCCTCCTCCCCAAAGGCGACGACGACCACAGCAACCGCCCACCTCAAAGCCCTCCTCCGCGTCCTCCCCCACGGCGCCGACGCCTTCCTCGCCCACCTCCAGCGCTGCCTGGCCACCCCCTCCGGCACCGACACCACCATCCTCTTCATCTGCTACGCCGCCCGCCTCTCCTCCGCCCTCCTCGCCGCCCTGTCCACCTCGCTCCTCCGCCGCTCCGCCCGCACAGGTCTCCTGACCCTCGCCTTCGTGAGCAGCAGCAGCTCCCCAGCAGCCGCCGTGCTCCTCGCCAAGGGGCCCGGTGGGAATAATAACAACAACGGCGCCGCCCTTGCGGCTGCAGCAGCCCAGCTCGCCGCCCTCGTCTCCTCCCGGCTCAAGAACCTAGGCAGCCTGGCCAGCGAGGCCCGCACCATCACCCGGCTGTGGGGCCTGTTGGGCATGTACTTTTGGGCCCGCCGTCTGGTCCTCCAGCTGCTGTCATCGTCCGACGATGATAACAACAAGGAAAAACAACAAGGCACGGCCACCACCACCCTCGTCTCCTGGGCCCAGCTCCTCTCCTGCACCGCCTTCCAGTACCTCGAGAACGTCGCCTACCTCTCCGGCCGCGGCGTGCTGGGCTGGACACCCAAGCAGCAAGGAAGGGCGTACGTGGTCGCCTCGCGCTGGCTGGCCGTCTACACCGGTCTCGAGATCGGGAAGCTTCTGGCCGAGATGGTGGCGAGACGAGGGGCAGGGGCAGGGGCAGGGGCCGGGGCAGAGACAGACACAACAGAGTCGGAGGAGGAAAGGGTGCAGGCCGAGGAGGCTGTTAGGAGGAGCATGGCAATTAACCTTGCCTGGACACCGCTGACGCTGCACTGGGCTACCGAGGGCGGGTTCTTGACGGATGCTGCTGTGGGCTTTGGGGGATGTATTCCTGGTGTGATTCAGATGCGGAAGCTGTGGAGGGAGACGGCGCAATGAAAGTGGGTAGAATGAAAGGAAGCCAATTGAAGACCAAAGGAAGTCTTGTCTGTCATATATATATATAGAGAGAGAGAGAGAGAAGCAGCCTATAAACTGTATAAAGCAATATGAATAGCCAGCATGTGCAAAACACAACTGAATCTAAAAAAACGCACTCATACAAGATGGTATCATATTTGCCTTCACCCGCCCTGTAATTACTACTCTTTGGGTTTGCTTCTGCTTTGTAGAGCGTAGCCGTAACTCAACGACATGCCTTCTCCCATCCTGTCTCTCTCTTTTAACACTTTGATAGTACCAAATTGAGCCAGCCGGGCCTAGCAACCTCGCCTCTTAAACTGCTCTGATGGTACTGACCCTCTCTCTTCCTTGCCATGTTAAGTTTAGCCCTTTACACAAGTATCACGTTGCTCTCCTAAGATCTTCCTCGTCCCGCCAACCTTTTTAATAACACTAAAGACGAGAGTCCAGTCCATCCGCCCATACCAGTATAATAATAGATATTAGCCATGACGCCGTATGATTCCGTTGCATCCTCGGCCCAGACATGCAAATGGGAGCAACACCTTTTCTTTTTTTCTTCTTTTTTTCTTTCTTCCGAGTAGTTGAGTAGGTCGAGTAGTACATTTTAGCGGCCCCTATCGTCGCTTTCTTCGCTCTGTGTAGGGAACGGTGGGCATCCATCCCTTCATTACGAGCATATCCACGAGGGGCCAATCCATTGCTATCGTAGGAGCAGAGCACAGAGTGAGACACCAACTGATGTGTACACCGACCAGGCCATCGAGGCTCTGGACGAGCCCGAAGTGGTATCGAACGGACTTCCGCCGCCGCGGCCATTGTCCGAGGTCGAGCTCGAGGTCGTCGTGGTGACTGCAGCGGTCGAAGAAGACGATGTAGATGACGTGGTGTCCGCTGCTGACGTGGTCGACGTCACGGTTGAGGTGGTGCTTGAATCACCAGACGTCGTGGAGGCAGTCGGCGCTGTGATCGTCAGGCCAGTGGTGGTGCCATCTGCCGAGGTGGAAGAACTGGTCGAGCTTGTTGACCTGCTGCTGCTGGTGGTGGTGGTCGAGCTTGGTATGGTGGTAAACGACTCTATGCTCTGTGAGGAGGTCGAGGCTTCTGATGCGGTGGTTGTAGCGGTGGTCTTGGTCGTCGATGTTTGCTGGGCGGACGAGGAGGTTGTGCTTGTCGTCTGCGCCACTGTGACCTGATTCAACAGGCATGCGTGTATGATGAGGGTCCCTGACTGAGCGAACCCCAGCACCGAGTTCGACGATGCTTGCACGTTGTCGCAGCTGTCCTCTATGTCGTCCTCGACGTTCCTGATACCGCTCTGACACTGATCCGAGCATATCGACCCGGATGCAAAGTCGGCTGTGGTGCACCCTTGGATCGTCTCGTGGTACACAGTATTACATGACGTTGGGAGTACGCCGTTCTGGATGGGCTGTAAGTCGTTGAGTGACACCGCGCATGCTGTCGATGCCATCATGAACAAGGCCTCCAACCTTGCTTTCCGCCGCCGCCTCGTCCGTGGGTGTCTGGCCATCTTGTGATTCGTCCTCGAGCTTCCGTTTGCCCCCTTGCCGGCTCAGTCCCTCAAATTTCACCGCCCAGGTTCACACAAGTGTGGCTTGGGATGTGAGTGCATTCCAGCGTACAACGTTCAGGACCAATTTGCTCTTTGCTGATTCTGTCGATGTCGTTCCGTTCTTGTGAGGCGGTATGTTGCGGGGGAGTATTGTAAGCAGCCCTCTTCAGCCTTTTTCAGCGAAACTCAAAATTGAATCCACTGATCTGAGAAACCCAGGACACCTCCTGGATTGGTTTGTGACGAACACGTCAGGGTTGAGACCCGGTCCCTGAGTACGGGCGCGGCGAAACGGGATGTGTGTCAGGACCTGTGGTGGCTTTCCCGGCGTCCAGGCCCGACCAAGAGGATGAGGAAACGCCCGGCCTTTTAAATCTCCCTCTGCTGTCGACTGTGAAGTACTGCTTTGTTACCAATACAGGCACAGGCAGCCTTGATCTCGTTTTTGGGTCTGTTTCTTTCTTGCCCGGGCCACAAGGCGACGATCTTAGGGGGCCAAATCGAAGGTAGCGTTTCGAGACGGTATTAGACGATGACAAGGTAAAGTTGGGCCGGATTCCTCGGCGTACAAGAGGAGGAATGATAAAAATGAGATTCAGAAAACTAAGTTACAGGCGGATCGGCTGTCCGCAGAGGAGAGTGGGAGTGTAAATGCAAGTAGAGAGAAAGGGAGTTTGAAAAGAAGCTCTCAACACACACGACTGGATTGGGGAGGCTTTAGTGTGTGTGGCTGACGCAACAAGGACCGCAGCAGCAACAAGGCCTTGGCAGTGGGTGATGATGATGAGCAGGCAACAGTTCATGAGCTGACGAGGAGAGGGGGTTGTATGATGTTCGTCCGAAAATGGTGATGGCCGACGACGGTTAGTCAATCACTTCGAGTTCCAGCTCGGGAGTGTTTGATTCGAAACGGCCGCTCGCTCCGGCCGCGGGTGGTCACAGCAAGGAGAAGAGGCCAAGAAGATGAATGAGGAGGACGAGGAGCAACTTGGGAGGGGAGATGCTGTACCTCTTTGAAAGGATCATGCAGGTTCACGTGGAAGGAGGAATGAGTGCAGAGCATGGTACCTGTGTTTGAGGATCTGCAGCGGAAGGAGGCACCACCATACAACCAACCTTCTTAGAAAGAGCGATCCCCTCCAGAAGAACGTCAGACGTCATGCCAGGCGAGGAGGGGCCAAGGGAAGGCGCCACCTCGATGTGACATCAGAAATGCAGACCAACCACCTTTCCCGTGGCATGCTTGTTGCCTATAGTTACCTGAAAGGGAAGGAGAACGAGGCCCAATACACGGCCTCGACAAGACCAGGACAATTTGTCAACGTACCAATCCCCTCCCTCAGTCCCTCTTCTCTCACTCTGCAATTCCCACTCCACACTGGCGCTACACAGTGGGCAATAGGTCGTGCAGGTGTAAGCCCCCTCTCCACCTTCGGTTGGGTTTCAACGACCTCGTTCAGGCAACGCCCAAGGGGAAGCTGGAGAGAGGATGATGTACTGTTGTGGTACATGGTAACATTTGCAGTGGCAACCCGCCCAAACCAGGCTCGGCGTGTCGCTCCCCCCAAGTCCAACAAGCCAATCCGCGCAGGGCTAGGCGGCAGTTCGTCTGAGCATCTGAAACACAAGCGCTGAAGGTCCGTTAGTTCGTTCGCCCCCCCCCCCCTGTAGATCATGACGTGTTAGTTGATTGGTCAGTGATTTTTCGTACTACCCAGTACTGATACAGTACAGCAGAGTTCAAAATCCCCCCTCGCATTTTTGCAGGAACCATTGAAATGAGCCACACATCATAGTACATAGGCGTTGAGCCACTTATTTTTTCCCCCTCGGCGCATCCTTCATTGCACAGCGGGAATATTGATACCCAATCGGTCATGCATCCAAAGAGTTGTTCATCAGTGCCTCTTGTGAGGATCCTTGGGGGAGGTTTCTCATTGATGTACAGTATAAGTATAGTAAAAATGGTGGTGGAGAACCTAGTCTTTTTCTATCTCGGCGTTTACATTACTGGTAATAGGCTTGCATGAATATGTTTCGACACGAAAGAACAGAAAATGAAGCAGACAGGCTTTTGATAGAGTGTTTGTTCATGCATGGCCAGGTTCGTCCGCTGGCGACAGGTCCTCCTCCTCCCATTTGGGATTTTCCCAGGGTGATGCCACGTGGAAACATCGACGCCCGGTCCAGAGAGGTTGAGTGGTGTGTGAGAGAGCACAACATCCAGGACCTTGGGGGGCCAGCAGAGGACCAGTCGATCAAACATGCTTTCCCTAGCTAGTGAAGAGCGGACACCCTGTGTAGATCTTTGGTATAGTGATGTAGGTCAGAGAAGGTCAGCATACCTAGGCAATATGGCGGCGCCTCTCTGAGATTCACTCGTATAGAGGACCAAAGAAGATGTCGGAAATCCGTGACTGGACTGTTCTTTCGCGTGACTCTTAACACCAGTGCATGATTCATTTACTTTATCCCACGCGGTTGGAAATCTAATCCCCATCTACCTCTTCAAGGTCTTCTGCTTCTCGGCATTCACAGCAACCGTCCGCCCCTCGACCAACATTCCCTTCTTCTTCCGGATCTTGTCCATATACCGCTTCGCAACATTCTCCTTGTCGCCAAACTCGCCTAGATCCTCCATCTCCTCCTCCGTAAACGGCACCCAGAACGGATCCTCGTCCAGGATCTCGAAGCCCGCGAAGATCAGCTGCGGCTGCGCGGCCCCAGATGTCCGCTTGCGCATCTCGTCTGCGAAGCCGAACGACTCGGCCACCGGCACGACCGACTGGATGGTGAAGAAGGGGGTGCCTTCTTTCATGGCCTCGGACAGGACGTGTCCGCGTCGCCGGGTGAGCACGTCGTACACGCGACCCAAAACCTCGGCTGTAAGAGAGTTAGTTTAGCATGCTCTTTTCTTTCTTTCTTTCTTCTCTACATTGGGGAAGGGGATTTTGGGAGGGCAAGATTGAAAAGAACATACTGCTCGCTTGGATCTCGCACGAGTACATGGCCAGCATCAACCGGGGCGACCAGTCAAGGAAGCCCTTGTGGATGGACTGCTGCG
This sequence comes from Cryphonectria radicalis, assembly GCA_014849355.1. Lineage (NCBI taxonomy): Eukaryota > Fungi > Ascomycota > Sordariomycetes > Diaporthales > Cryphonectriaceae > Cryphonectria > Cryphonectria radicalis. The sequence continues at coordinate 165,715 of JACWQW010000030.1, forward strand.
CCGTCTTGATGACCTCACCCGTCAGGCGGCCGGTATTCTCTCCCGCCAGAGCCTCCTCCTCCTGCGCCGTGATCGATATGTCCTCAATGAACACAGCAATGCCCTGCACAGGCTCGCGACAGAGTGGGCCCTGTGATGTTGCGAGCTGGAACCCGTACTTGATCTTGTCGGACAGATGACGGCCAGCTAGTTTCTCATGGGCCTCAGGCTTGACATCGTCGCGCTTGTCCGTCTCAAAGGCCTTGGCCAGACAACCCTCCCTGGTGGCGTCGATGAGCAGGTTGGCGCCTACACGCCGCGGGCCAAAGTCGGAGATATTATCGACAATGTTCTTAAATGGATCTCTGCCCTTACCCGTCTCCAGGATGGTCTTGAGCTGCGCCTTGAAATCGTCCGGAGAAAGGCATTTGGCCGCCGAGATGTCAATGTCCTCGTCGAGGCTCTCGTCATCACCCTCGTCGTCGCTCTCGTCGTCGTTGTCCGCACTGGCATGAGTATGGTTCACGCCATTCGAACTTGCCTTCTTGGTCTTCAAATGCTTGATAGCACCGGCGTTCTTCTCCAAAAAGTCAGTGACCTCGGCCGGGAGAGGCCGCACCCGCAGCGTTAGGGTGACCTGCTTGGAGCTTGTGACACCGACGACGGCACCCCGGCCCAGCTCCTTGTTGGCGGGTGGTTTCATCTCTTCTGCCCGCACGATGGTCTCTTTGTAAGGTACGATCGCCTCACCAGCCTGGATCTCACACCGCGCGAATCGCTCCCGCAGGTCCGTTAGACATCTTTCCAGATGCAACTCGCCGGCCGTCAGCAGCACGTGCTCCCCACTTGAGAATTGCTCGTACTCGGCACAGGCATCGGCCTGAACCAGCAGCTTCAGGCCTTGGATCATCTTGTCCAGGTCGGCAGGGTTGGCTGGCTCCAGCGCAACCCTGACAATGGGCCGCCCGCCCAAGCTACCCACACCTGCGAGGTTGACAGCGCCCTCCAATCGCGAGCAGAGAGTCCCGGTCTTGAGGATGCCGGAGCCTTCAAGACCACCAATGCCAAAAACAACGCCTGCGGGAACGCTGTCGAGACTTTCGAGGCTTCGGCCCATGAGCATGTACAGAGCCGAGACGGTCACCTTTTTGGGGACTGGCTGATGATGTGGGTTCGCGGGGGAGAATTTGGGCGGAAGAACGTAGATCTCGTCACCAACAGACAGTACACCTGAGTAGATGCGGGCAAACCCGATCAGATGCTCAGGGTCGACTTTCTGCTCTTCAGGCGCAGGCTCATCTTCGTCCAGGGTGGCACTATCAAGTGCCTGAGCAAGGCGGTCCACAGGATCACGATTTTCGATGGCGGCCTGTGCACGCGCAGCCTCTGCTCGTTTCTTCCGTGCCATCTCTCTTGCCTCTTCTGGGCTGAGCTGACCGCGGCGCTTATTGTGCGGCAGCTCGCTCTCGGGGATGGAGACCATCTTGCTGACGTACACAACCACAGGGTCAGTCTTCGACTGCTTGAAATTTACCATTGCGTCGCGGACCTCAGGAGCAATGTGCTCTCTGCCGGGCGACTCGTCAAGCAGCTCTGGTAGCCTCTCTCGCTGTGCGGTCGGAGGAGATGGCAGTGACTCAACCACGGAGACAAGCAGAGCGACTGACAGTGGCAGCCAAGACGAGAAAACCGTGGTGAGCAGGGTGCGGGGGTCTCGAGAGTTTAGTATGTGTCGGGGTATCGTGATGTTGAGAGACTTTGTGATTTTCTCCAGCATAACTGTGTCTCCTTTTCCATTGTCGCCGCCGATGGTTGCCGTGTATACCGCCCAGACTTGTTCCAAGACAAGCTGCACAAACAGAGGCTTCAGGTTTCGGCCCTTTAAGTGCTTCTGGCCCAGGACCTTCTTGGTCTTGGGATCCAGATAAAAGTTCCCCCACAGCACCTTCTCCAGGCTGCTTCGTTTGATGCCCAGCTTCTTCTCGTATAGTGCCGCGAATTGTCGGACCGTAAAGGCCCAGCCATCTATGGCGCTGCCAAATATAACGTTGTTCTTCTCAGGTGCAAAGTACAGGTCCTCGTCGTCTCGCTCTTCGAACTGCAGCTCGCCGGATTCGTTCTGCTGATCGACCAGCTGCACCTCCTTGGCAGCTGCGGCTTTGACCCTCTCCTCGATCCTCTCCCGCCAGTTGAGGTCTTCTTCCATACGCTCGCCCTGGAAAAAGCTGCCGAGGACCGCATTGACCTGCTCAAGCAGTTTGCTCAGATGCACGTATGCCTCGCCTGGTGTCATCTTCAGTTCAGTGATCAGCCGGTCCATCTTGTTGATGACCAGGAGGGGCTTGAGTTTCTCTTCCCAGGTCTGCCGCAGCACGGTGACAGTCTGACTGCAGACACCCTCCACCGCATCAACCAGGACCACGGCCCCGTCACACAGCCGCGATGCTGTCGACACCTCGCTGCTGAAGTCGATGTGTCCTGGTGAGTCGATCAGGTTGATGAGATACTCCTTGGCCTCTGGTGCTGCGTCTGGGCTTGACCTCCTCAACATGCTGAAATAAAGAGATATGGCTGAGGACTCCATGGTGATGCCTCGCTGCTGCTCATCCGGCCGGGAGTCGAGGTAACGGACCTTGCCCGCGAGCTTTGGTGAGATGATGCCGTTAGTGGCGAGGAGGGCGTCAGTGAGCGATGTCTTGCCGTGGTCGACGTGGGCAAGAATACATATCTAGACTTCAATCAGAACCATATCACGTTTGGAACAGGGAGGGGAGTTTTCAGGAAGTTGTGTAGACTTACATTGCGGACATCATCGGCATGTTGCTGGAGGTTGGCCAGCTGCTGCGGGCTGACGACGGGCATCTTGACTGGCCAGGCAATACAAACTGCGAAAGATGGAACAATATCTAACAGAACATAGAAGAATGAAAGGGAAAACAAAACATCTATTGGGGGTATCAAGATCTTTTATGTGTGACTGGCTAATGAGGGTACAGGTTTGTTCAGTTTGGCTGAGAGCAAAGTCAATGTTTAGCATCAGAATGAGCCATCTTACATACAGTGGTTGGTAGCAGGAGCGAGCAAGAGAGAATGGTAGGGTAGTGGGGCAAGGGGAAAAAAAGTCACTTGTGCTAGTGCATCATCAGGGCTTGCAGCCTAAACACTACCACTTTGCACCAAGAGCCCTTGACGGTACCCCGCCATCAAAGAATCAATCTTTGGGCCTGAAGAGAGAGTCTATCTCAATTTTTATCGCAACAAAGGATCGACTCTGCGTCGAGGGAAAAAAACAAGAAAACTCCTTTTCAGAGATTAGAGCATACAGTCTATCTCTCTCGTTCTGGACGGATTCTCAATACGACCTCTCTTTCAAATTGTGCGCGGCCCTCCAGTCGCGAAACACCGCCAACCCCCTCTGCGGCTTGAGCGAGTGAGTCGGCGGCATCTCTCTAGCGAGGTTTTGCAGCTATCGGCAATCGCACAAAAGAGACCCAGATTTTTCGTCTCGACCGAAATCTCTACAAATCCACCACCCCGCGACGCCATTCCTTCCGCGTCCAACCACGAGGCCACCAGGACGACCACCGGCAAAATGGCTACCTTTCAGAACGGCGCAGCTGCTGCGCGAGCTCTCGACGACAGCGATGTGGAGGAAGAGGCCCTGGTCGCCGACTACCAGGAGCAGGTGCAGTACGAGGATGGCATGGAGCTCGAGCAGGTCAGCTCCCTGACCATGGCCCAGCAGACCGACGATATCCAGTCGCGACTTGTCTCGGCTGCCCAGCCCCTCGACTTCGCCGCCCCTCTCGAGGTCAAGTTCCAGAGCTACGACTCCTACTGCAGCCTGTTCCACTTCATCCTCAACTCAGAAGGCCCCGTTGATCTCGAGCCCCCATCCGTAAGTGACACACCTCTCTACCTTGATACTACCGGCGCGAGAGACCGGGCAAAGACAAAGAACCGGCTACGTACGTACGTACAATACTAACGAGAGGGGGTTGGGGTTTTTTTCTTCTTCTTTCGCATTTAGTACTACTGGGCTTGGGACGTCATCGATGAGTTCATCTACCAGTTCAACACCTTCTCTTCCTACCGCCTGCGCCTTGCCCGACAGGCCAGCAACGAGGAGGAGGTCCAGATTCTGCGCGAGAACCCCAACACCTGGGGCTGCTACAGCGTCCTCAACGTGCTCTACTCCCTGATCCAGCGGTCCAACATCACCGAGCAGCTTGCCGCCAGCCGCCGCAATGAGGACCCCATGGCCGTCGCCGGCGAGTACGGCACCAAGAACCTGTACCGCATGCTTGGATACTTCTCCATCATCGGTCTCCTGCGCGTCCACACCCTCCTCGGCGACTTCAGCCTCGCCCTCAAGACCCTCGACGATATCGAGCTCAACAAGAAGGCCATGTTTGCCAGGGTCATGGCTGCTCACTTCTCCACCTACTACTATGTCGGTTTCTCCTACATGATGATGCGCCGCTACGCCGACGCCATCCGCATGTTCAGCCACATTCTCGTCTACATTTCCCGGACCAAGAACTTCCAGAAGAATGCTCAGTACGACAACCTCACCAAGGTCAGTAGTGGTGGCACTTTTTTTTTACTTCCTTCCTCCTTTTTTTTTCTTTCTTTTTTCGTGGGTTTACTGCATTCAAGACTGACCACCATTCATTCCTCTTTTCACCTAAAATAGAAGAATGACCAGATGTATGCCCTGATCGCCATCTGCGTCGCCTTCCAGCCCACCCGCCTGGACGACACCATCCACACCGCCCTGCGCGAGAAGTACGGTGACCAGCTGCTCAAGCTGCAGCGCGGCGGGCCCGAGTCCCTCCCCATCTTCGAGGAGCTGTTCAGGGCCGCCTGCCCCAAGTTCATCTCGCCCGTGCCCCCAGACTTCGACAACCCAGAGGCCAACGTGGACCCCACAGAGCACCACCTGTCCATCTTCATGGACGAGGTCAAGACCAACATGTGGAGCCCCACCGTCAAGTCGTACCTCCGCCTGTACACGACCATGGACCTGAAGAAGCTGGCCGGCTTCCTTGAGGTCCAGCCCGAGGAGCTCCGCTCTTGGCTTCTCGTGACCAAGCAGCGCACCAAGCAGCTGCGCTGGAACGAGCGTGCCCTGCTGGAGGGCGACTTGGTCAACGTCAGCGATCTGGACTACGCTATCTCGGGTGTAAGCAGACTGTTCCCTCTCGTGTTTGTGTTCTTAAGTTTCGGCGCTGTTGTGCTGACGCAAAAAAAACCACCAAATCATCTAGGACCTCATCCACATTTCCGAGGCCAAGGTTGGCCGCAAGCTAGTAGACTGGTACCTGCGCAACCTGAGCCGCACGTACGTATGAAGTATTGGTGGAGCAGTGTTCTACAGCGTCTATTGATGGCCTTTTCCTTCCGAGTCGTTACATATCGGTATTGGTGGCAATAAGGGAAGAAAGGGAACTAGCGCATACAGAGGCAGGTCATACTGCATTGCACGGGCGTTTCGGTATTAAGAGAGGCCCTGGGGATGCCTTAACACAAATTCACGGAAGGCTCCTGACGAAATCAAGCTTGATGGTCGGACGAAGGAAAGAAAAAAAAAAGAGAGAGAAGGCGGGAGGAGTGAATGAACAGGGCGAAGACGAAGGAGCTGTGGTACAGCTAGAGGACCTACCAAAAACTATGCCATATTAGATATGAGTGACTGACGATTCGGGATCTTCTCTTTGAGCTGCAGGCAATGGGCTCATCAGTCATGATGGTGGTCTTCGAGGCGGATTCGGATTGCATGACTGTCTCTAGCCAGCAGGTACATGGAGGAGGATCAGGCCAGCCAGCAGAGAGAGACTCCGTGCATCATCTACAAGACCACATAACCACAACATGTAATTCAGTGTGATTGAGAAATGTCTTCCCTGCATAGTGCTGCCAGCATGCTCCTTCGCAATTCGTCAAAAAATGTGACGTGTTGATTTTGCAAATTTTGACGAGACCGCTTCCGCCATCCTCTGCAGGGCCAAAACCATGATTCCGCTCAGCAATAGTTGCTGCACGTCTGATGTCGGCTAACACCCTGGGGTAAATAATACACCCCCGATCTAGCCGATTCTGGAGAAAGGAAGAAACAGATACTTCCTCGGAACTCATTTGTGTGGGTAAAAAGCCATGGAAAGAGAGAGAAGAAGAAAAGGTGATAAGGGAGGCCTCCTAAGGAATGTAGAAGTTCAAGTTAGTCCTAGAGCGGAGGGACGAGTTGATCCAAGGGCGTTTAGTGAAAGGTGAGAAGTGATGTGATGTGCTCTCTCTCTCTCTCTCTCTCCCCCCCCCCCCTCTCTCTGTGCCCGGGCGCCAGCCCGCCCGTCAGCCCGCCCGCCAGCCTGCATACGCCAAGATGTACGGTGTACCATGGTATCTTTTCCGCCTTTTTTTCCTTCTTTTCTTCCTCTTGGAACTTTGGGTCTCTAGTACCGCCGTTCCGCCCCCTTGGTCTGCCTCGTGTTCCGCCCGCTGATGATTCGGCTCCGAGGTGGACAGATAAAAAGTATGACCATGTATAGCTGGAGATCGCCACAGGAGGTGTGTGTGTGTGTGTGTGTTCCAGAAAAATGATTGTCCGTCGTTTTCCTTCGGCTTTAGAGAGGGGCTAGTCAGACCTCCCCCCTCTTGACTCTTTGCGAAACAAGGCTTGCAGCCCTTTCCTGTCTCCTGTATAGTATTCACCATAGGACCTGCGAGAGAGTGAAAAATGTCCACAGCAGCATCCACCACGCGAGGCTGGCGCAACGCAATGAATCAGCCCAAGGAGGGTAGGATGTGTATGTATGTGAATGGGGTCCGTGACGATATCCCCAGAGACGTACGTACATATACTGTACAACAAGGTATTTCTTGGCGCCCCGAATCCAATTGGACGTGAGCGGTATCGATCAGCTCATGATGACCATGTGTTCTTGGCAGCATACGAACGGGGGCTGTTTACGTGTGAGTTGTGCATACACACACGCACACTCACAAATACGTACCTGGGAGGGAGGGCAATCCTTTCTCTGTCTCTCTTGAGTGACCCTCTATTTCTCAAAAGAGATCAATTACCCCTGGCTATCCGGACGATTGATGGCCGCGGGGCGCGGGGGGGGGGGGGGCTTCAAGAAGTGTCGGCTCCTCCGGGTGACAGATCCACCGGAGACGACGTCCGTAGCCAGCCTGGTCAGGTCCCAGGGGGTGATAATTGATGCTTCACATGTGCTCTGCTCAGAGGCTCTGAATGGAGAGAGAGAGAGAGAGAGACTTGGTGTCCTCGAGAAAAGAGATACCAGCCCGGACAGGGTTTCTTGCAAGCGTGATTACGCTGTCACCATCGTCCTGCAAGCCTTGCATATCCCGTGTTGCAGAGGAACCTTGCTTAGCAGAGAACAACCCCCTGCCCGCTTCCCACCCCCCTCCCTCTCTCTTCAACCAACAGCAGTTGCTGGAAATGGAGGACGAGTCATCACATGTCGTGCTTTACATGCTCGCTCGCGAGGTGGTTACGCGTTGATGTAGGACTGCAGACCAAGTTTGTGGTCCTTTGTCTTTGATCTTTTTTTTTTTTCTTTTTTTCTTTCTTTTCTGTGTCAACCTCGTACCCTGCCCTCCCTGCGTGGCAGCCCTCATTCGCCGCCCCCCCCGCTCCCCAAAATCCTTACTCTATCGTCCTAGGGCTGCTGGGTTGTGGTGCCACACCAGTGTCACCAAGGGAACTCCCGTCTTTTATTGCTTTTCTTTTCTTCCTTCTTCTTCCCTTTTCTTTATCTTTTTCCCTTTCCTGTCTTCTTCCTCATTTTTCTTTGTTCGGGGGGGTTTTTTTTTTTGTCTCAGCCCCTCGCTTCCCTGCGCCCCGACCGCAAGATGTGGGAAGAGTTCTGGACCCGTAGAGGGGCCACGACCTCGAAGGGGCCCAATGGATAGGCCCAGAACCATGTCCATCTGTGTAAGGGTAGGTATGTTATATGTATGGGTGATCCTCAGGGGTATTGATAAGCCTTGCGGGTGTGGTGCTTACTGTCCTCGTCAGCCAGGATGTGTTTGTCTCAGCTTTTTGATATCCAGGGCATATCATGTACATGGTGGTCTAATTGTATGGACTGACAGTAGATTGCAGTTATGTATTGATTTACTCGGTAGGATTGATAAGAATAGAGGCAGTACAAGCAACTAAATACGTGGCCCTATGGTCATGTACCGTGTACTATAGTAGGCCCGCCTTAGAAGTCAATGGATGGATGGGCTGGCTCCACGCCGTCCATCTGCCAAGATCGCCTTGTAGACTGAATATCCACTTCATCTGGGGAGGGGGCAGGCACCAGGAGGAGAAAGAGGAAGAGGAGGAGGAGGAGGTCTGACAATCCGAGTCTCGTCCGTCCGTCTTCTTGTGTACCCCTATTGGTTCAATCTGGAGTACGTAGGGTATGGAGCCCGTCGTTCACTTGGCCGCTGGGGGGGCCCGGAGGAGGAGGAGGAGGAGGAGGAGGAGGAGAAGGAGGAGGGGGACGATGAATGTGCACTTCTTGGCCATGCCGGCAGGTGGGCTCGGAACCAACGCGGTGTCGCGTGGGTCATCCATCACTCTTGTCCACTGCGGGCGGAGAAGAAAGGAGGAAGTCGATTACGTTGATTCAATTGCAGGTCTGTCACGGGGTGTCTCTGTGTGTGTGTACGTTGTTAGTCAAGCGATCGAAAGGCTGCATTGCATTCCTGCGGGCGCCAAGAGAGAGAGGGGGCCAAGACCTGTGTCTGTTGGTGTGTACAGACCAGCCAACTTATGCGCTGGGACCATCTTGGATGCACGCAGCGGTTTTATTGTGGGTGGGAGGAATTGAATAAAGCAACTTGAGTAACTACCATTATGGAGCTGGGGTCACAAAACACGGACGGTCAAGGTGTCCAGAGCTGGCCTGGACCTGCTGGGCCCTGACCGTATAACTGAGGATTAACCCCGCCCTGGGGAAAGAACAACCTGTTGTCCCTTCTTTCTGTTTGACCTTTTGTTGTGTATGTCTGGCAAGTGCAGGGCAGCTTCACCACCGAGGGAGTAAGAAGTACGTACTCACCGGTGCAGAGCGGTCCTTCCCCCCCGCCCCTGGCGCTGTTGTGTCCTTCCGTTTCGGCCTCCTTCTCAGGCTCTGGCTTAGGCTCGGGCTCAGGGACCCCTGTTCCAATAAGACTGGTGGGGTGTGCAGCTCGACTCTCGACCAAGATGTAGGTTCAAGCCCAATCAATACAAGGGGAGAAAAAAACAAGAAGGGACAGGAGGAAGAGACAAGAAAGTTTCAAAGGTGCATTTATGCCCAAGCTGTGCATATCCACAGCAATTCTCCAAAGTTTGAATTAGTACCTTTGATTGACAATCCCTCTCTTCATGATGTAGCATCTTATTATTGCTTATATGTCCGACAACATCTGAGGTGTCGTGCCACCTTTTCACCACTACCACCAGGGGGATACCAGCAACAACAACAAACACACCAGAGAGACACATACACGCAAGGTCGACATACGACACCACCAGCTCAATTTTCACCATCATCCCGGCGTAGCTCGCATCATTACATCACCAAATCGCCTGCCTGAAAGCTGCCCTGCACTAAACACAACCCTACCACCAACTGCCAAGCCAAGCTTCCAAATCCCACGCTAGTCGAGGTCACAGTCACAAAGAAGAGAAAGACTCATCCGGAGGAGAAGGAGGAGGAGAAGAAGAGAGGAGGAGGGGCCTGCCAAGTCACACACTGATTCAGGTCGACAGCAACCCTCAAGCCCCTTTCTCACATGCCCTTTCCTCAGAGTGAGCAGACCAACTCACATGCTCGCAAAACTGAGAAGAAGTGAGAATCATCATCGATAGCAGAGGGAGGGTGAAGGCAGCAGCGCAGCAGCAGCAGTATCGACGTTGCAATACGACAACAGTAGAGGTTTGGTCGCCCAAGAAAACAAACATCTACCTTACCTCACATTTTTTCATCTCCTGCAGACCTCGACCTACTACTGCCTCTTGCCTTTTCTTCTTCTTTTTCTTACCTTTTTTTTTGTTTTACTCCTCCATCCCCCCTCTCCTTCCCTCTTTTTCTACTTCATCTTCTTTCTATGGTGGCCCAGACCATCACCACCACTCTTCCCCCACCAACCTCTCGTGTCGGGTCCAAACTCGAGCTCAGTCCCTCCATCTTCGACCGCTCTACTACAAACACCACCAGCAGCACCACCACTACTGCGAGTCGCTCACTTCAACCCTCATGCATATCGGCCCGGGCCTACTGCTTGCCCCTCTTCTTGCCCGCCATGGAGGCGACCAAGAATCTGGCATCGCGACTGCGACACCGAGCCTCCCTCCGCAGATCCATCAAGAAGACAGCCCGACCTACAGCAGCTGACAGCAACCAGGCCAACAACAACAACGCCGCCCCCCGCGATGGAACCAACGGCCAGCTGCACCAGGGCCAGCAGGCAATGAGACGCGAGGGCCAAAACGCCCGCAACGGCGCCACCGCCAGCGTCAATGCCAGCGTCAATGCCAGCGATATCCCTGCTGATGCTGCTGCAGACGACCCACCCACTCCTACTCTTCCTTCCCCCACCGTCGCTGCCGGCGCCGGAGCCTCGACGGCAGCGAGTCTCGCAACTGCCCCAGCAACCCCACTTGTGCCGAGCCCCGGGTCCGACGTGTCGCCTCTGTCGCAAGTGCCGCAGGCGCTGGCTGTTAACGGCGCCGGTCTCGAGAAGTCACCCACCGACTCGGTCACCGGCGGTGGATACTTTGCACTCACCAAGGAGGTCGACGACGCGTCAGCCAGCAACAAAATCACCTTTGCGATTCCAACCAAGCCCGAAGCTGGTCTGGCGGACGGGCGGGCGCAGGAACAGGTGTCCGAGTCGCCAGGACTCGAGACGGCCGTGTCGAGCGCGACCCCGTCTCCAGGAGCCAGTTTGCGAGACTCGACGGACGATGCGACCACGGATGCAGGACAATCAAGTACTGGCGGTGGGTCATGACACCTCTCAGCCTCGAACTTCTCTCGCCCCCCCCCCCATCCCCCCAATTTCCCTCTCAAACACCTCTCTAGCAGTTTGGCTGACGTGACATTTATATTTTTCTTGGGCCAGAAGGGCGAACGAGATCATCAGTCAACTCGCGACATCGCAATTCGTCGACATCTGTTTCATCGAGGTACGTTGAGAGTTACAGGGTTCTGTTCCACTGTGCATTCTGCTCTTCCTTCCGTCTTGATGTTTCTTGTTCTGCGCCGCAAACTACGAAACGCCACAATCAAGTGGTTGAAGGTGGCTCACAGGGCCCATGGCCCAATGTCGCACGACCTGCAGCAAGGGCAGTTCTCCAACGCCTGCAGGGCGGTGTGGGCACGAGGAGAGAGAGAGAAAGAGAGGGAGGGGGAGAGGGAAAACCCCATCCTTACCGCCCCCCGCCCCCCAGATGCCAGTCATGAACGGCCAGGAAAAATTATCAGCCAGGGGGCGGGGGAGCAAAGCCCTTGCAGTCGATGGAGCCTAGTCGCTGTAAGATAGCCATCATGCCTGCCTTGTCACACACATGCGTGAGGGAATCGCGTCGACTGTGACGAGCTTCGACGCGCGCGCACACACATTACAGCACACACCAAAACACAGCACTTGTCACATGGCTCGGGCACCTGGCGGTCATCCTCTCTTGTCCCGGCCTGACGCATGGATCGATCCCCCTCCCCCCTCCCCCCTCCCCTCTCCAACCTCCGATATTTCACCACACACACCATACAGGACAGATCTAGCACATGAGGAGAGGAGGACACGATCCTTCTCTCGGATGCCACTTGAGGGACCCGCCTTTTCTTTCAGGACATATCGAGGACTCGTGGACTCGGGCGCACAACAGTGGGGCACGAGGCAGATCTGATGCAACCTACGCTGCAGCTGCACACTGCACACTGCAAGCCATCCCAGCATGGGCATGTTCCTCCGTTCTCCCTCAACTGCTCGCTCTCCAGTTGCAGTGCAGGCTTTTCTCCAAGGTGGATTACGAGACACAGAGACTGGTATAATTCATTCGATAGCTCGTCAGCGCAAATCATCCATCCATCCATCCCTTCTTTTCCCGCCGCTGTCCGCCATCTCCTCCAACCCGCCCTGCACCCCGCTCTCCAATTGCCCAACCCCTCCGAATCGCAAGTTACAGTGGGGCCAGCCGCGGTTCATTCCAGTGAGCAGCAGGGTCCCCCTTTTTTAGGGCGAGTGTCCAGGACGGCCCTCTCTCAGTGTTATCAGATGTCAGTCATGAGCAGCCCTGCTGCAAGGATGACGGCCCAGGCTGCCCTTGGACACAAGCTTTGCTTGCTTTGCAATGCCGTCCGCAAACACACTGGGAAGTCCTGGACCGTGGCTTGGGCAGTCACTGGCAGCGTCTCTCGATCCCCACACCCTCACTTGCTGAAGATACAAATCGTATCCTTTCCGGGAGGAGGCGGGCCAAGGCGGCCTTAGAGCTGACATGAGAGGAAAACTGGATCGAAGAAGGCACAGAGTGTGGATTCGACTCCATCCCATCATCTCCATCAGCTTAGCCTGTTACTCTTTTCTCTCTCTCTCTCTCTCTCTCTCTCTTTTGCTGCGTCTATTTTCACCATCATCACCACCCCTACCTACCACGTTCAATCATCATTTACCGTTCTAAACCCCCCCCCCCACCTCCTCCTGCTCCTTGTCAATCATATCTTATCACCTCGGCCACATCAAGACTGGTTCATCTTCCTACCATCTTGTGTACCATAGCACCCGTTGCCATCCTAGAAACCCTTTTGGTCCTACGCGACTCGTGGGGCTCTGATTTGCGCAATCCTCGTTATTTCGAGTTAATTGTTATCCGTCGTCGTGGAGTACATATGGAGTCTTGCGCCAGGCGCTCTCTGCTGGCACCATAACCACCACCTGCGATCGCAAACATGGCCTTGCTAACGGGAGACGACCCTCGCAGATACCGCAAGCATGTCGCCTTCACTAATGTCAACCTGGGCGAGGCGACCAAGAACAACTTCCCCTCCCACACCCTCGTCGTCAAGCACCCTGCCTACACAACGAACCGCCGGTCGCGAACCTTCATGGTCGGCATTGACGACCACCAGTACTCGGACGAGGCGCTGCAGTGGCTGTTTGGCAAGTTTGTCGACGATGGCGACGAGATCGTGTGCGTGAGGGTGGTGGAGAGGGACGTCAAGCTATATGAGGCGGACAAGAGGTCAGAAGAGTTGAGAAGAGAGGCCAGCGCAGAGGTGTCCAGGATCAAGACCAAGATTGGCGATGGCAAGGCTGTTAGCATCATCCTCGAGTATGCCGTGGGCAAGCTCCATTCGACCTTTCAGCGCCTGGTACGTTGCTATATACACCCTGCTCCCCTCTGGACCCGCGCGCGTGCGCACGCGCGCCCCAGCCCAGCAACCCCTTTTCGTCCTCGGACTTGGCTGACCACCCCTCTCTTGTCCAAACAGATCCAGCTCCACCAGCCGTCCATGCTCATCGTTGGTACCCGCGGCAGACAGCTGGGGGGATTCCAAGGGCTCGTCGCGTCTCGAAATTCCTTCTCGAAATACTGCCTCCAGTATTCCCCCGTACCAGTGGTGGTTGTCCGGCCGGATGAGAAGCGGCAGAAGAAGAAGGGCAAGCGGGATAATGACCCGGAGATGCAGAGCTACCGCCAGATGCTGCACTCCAGCCAGGGGGTCCACGAGGCGAACGACGAGGGCGTGAGCGCGTGGCAGATCGAGTCCAAGCTGTCGGCAGACGAGGAGGCGGGCAAGGTCGCACGGGCGCTGGGCCTCCCGGCCAAATTCGACCCGACGCTCAAGCCGTACAAGCCGCAGCGCCAGAAGAGCTCGCTGTCGGTGACGACGATCGCAGGCACAGAGCCGGAGCCCGGCCGGCTGGTGGCTGACCCCGGCATCACCCCGACAGCCAGTGCCGCTAACAGCGAGGACGAGGCTGAGGGCAGCGGCGAGGACGAGGACGAAGGGGATGCCGAGTTCGAGGTCACGACCGGGGCGAAGCTGCTGCAGACGCAGAACAAGGAGCTCAAGGCACAGCTCCAGGCGCAGCAAGAGGAGCAGAAGAAGAAAGACCGGCTGCACGCCATGGAGGTGGGCGAGGGTGCAGCGCTGCTCAAAAAGCCGGAGCAGCTCGAGTCGGAGGAGGAGGACGATGACGATGAGGACGAGGACGATGAGGACGGAGGAGGGGCCGTCAAAGTCTCGTCAGCAGACTGATGCCAAGAGGAAAAAAAGAACAAATGAGGAGAGGGAACTCTCGACTTTCTGTTGTTGTGGTTGTTGTTGTTATTTTTGTTGCTCAGGGGCGACAATTTGCATTTGGGGCGGCTGAAGCATCTTTCTGGGAGGTCGGTCTGGACTCAGAGCCAGGTCAAGCACGGAGTTTGCAGGACACAACAGGACATGGACAGGGCAGCAGGTCTGGGATCAGGCGAGTTCCAGGTGTGATTTTATCTCTTCTCGTTCTTTTCTTTTTTTTTTCCTTCTTTTATCTTTTCCTCTCCTCTCATTGGGAGGGCCGGAGTTGTGGCTCCGGAGCAAAAGCAAATATCATTAAAAAAAAAAAATGGCGGCGACATACAGGACAGGCCCATCAGATGTTCCCAGCACAGGGTCGGGCGGCGGGCTGCTGTGGCCATGTGGCCATGTGGAATTAAATTACATTCTACTCTGTTAAGGCTTCATTACATATATTCATTGATGCAAATTAGGGTGTCCCTTTCTCTCTCTGTCTCTTGTGTCTCTGAAGAGTGGCCAACGTGTGATGTTTTTTTGAGACCACACACAAGTCACGGTCGCGATCGATATAGTAAGGTTGAGGAGACGCTCCCACTGTGGCATCCGAATTTGGCTATATCAATGATGAATGACATATTTTGTGTAACCGTAGTTCTCCTTATGACTTGTCTATCAAGAAGGGTGGGAGGGGCACTGAAAGGTCCCTTGATTGGGCGCACATGGGTTGGTGGCTTACGACTTGTTGCCCCTCCACACCTCGGCAAATCAAACCCCCCCCCTTCCCTGTTGCTGAGATTAATAGCGGGCGGCACAGCGGCATTGACAGCGACGCGTCCACTAAAAGGGCCCTGCAGCTACAGAGCCTAGAGAGAGACTGCAGCCCTAATTACAGGGACTCCATAGGCTGTGAGATAAAGGAACAAGTCATCTACAGGCAGTACTCGGATGTCCCAGGACCCGTCCCGTCCGTTCCAACAACACCAACAACAACACAGTACCGAGTCTGCACAGGACGAGACGAGATCTGTTTCGCTCAGACTTGTTCCAACAACCAGCCAAGCGAAACACAACAAGCAGCCAAAGCATTGTTGCACAACAGTTTCTATTTTCAGCGTTTCCTCCCCCCCTCCCAAACCCACTCTCCACACACACTCTCCCCTCCTCCCCCATCAGATGACGACGATCTCTTTCTTCGCTCTGACGACGACGTCCTTGGTCATGACTCCTTTGTGATGAGGAAGGACAACGCAACCACCTTCTTCCCTCGATCGTCCACTTGACTATCAAATTTTATTTTATTTTATTTTTTTTTTGCCCTCTCTTTTTCTTTTTGCCGTTGCGACTTCACGATCCAGAGTGAAATGTTCCACGCGTCCAGAACGACGAATCGCCTCAGGCACCACCATCAACACCATATCCTCGACCTCCACCAACACACTTGAGAGAAGCTTGAACAACAAGACCCTCCTGCCAATCGATCCTCTTCCTCCTCCTCCTCCTCCTCCTCCTCCTCCTCCTCCGCCGCCGCCGCCGCCGCCTACTCGTCCTACTCGTCCTACTCGAGGTCCGATCCACGACTTACTACTACTACTACTACTACTACCGCAGCCGCCCTTCCTCTTCCTCTTCCTTCTCTCACACTCGACCACAAGCTCACGCCAATGAAACCGTTCTCGTCGTCCTCGTCGTCCTCCTGCGATGATTCCGCCTGCAGCGCTGTCCCTCCCTCCACGGCCCTAGGGACGGTCCTGTCCCTCTCGCCCTTCCTCGCCACCTTTGTCCTCGTCTCCGTCACCGTCTCGCGCACCCTCTTCCCGCGCCTATCCCGCTTCAACGCCGTCCGCGATGGCGAGGACCACCTCCTCCCGGCCTCGGCGCCCCCGACCCTGCAGCAGGTCCACGCCGAGCACGGCTCCAAGTCCCTCCGCCGCCGCGTCGCCGCCGCCACCTTCGCCACCACCATCGGCCTGGCCACCGTGCTGGGCGAGCTGATCCTCTCCGAGATCGCCGATGTCGTCTCGGCCGGCGCCCGCGATACCGCCCTGGGCGTCGTCGTCCCCACCCTGCTCGTCGTCCTCGTCGTCCTCATCCCCTTCCTCGAGATCCAGAGCGTCCTCGCCGCCTCCGGCCTCTGCAGCTTCCAGCGCTCCTCCCGCGGCCGTTTTCCCCGCTGGGCCTGGACCCTGCAGGCCCTCGGCTTTGGCCTCTGGCTCCTCGTCTTCTGGAGCATCGGCAAGGCTGTCCCCGCCGGCGCGGCTGGCGGGGCTGCTGACCAGGCCGACGGGTTCCTGTACTCGCGTGCCGCCAGGCTCAAGGGCAGCTTCGACGCCACCGGCATCTCGATCGCGTCGCGGTGGCGCGAGGGCGGCGGCTCCTCCTCCTCCTCTAGCGGCAGCGGCGGCGGCCTCGACGGCTGGTGGACGGCAGACACACTGGCGCGGGCGTGCCTGGAGCGCATCGGGGTCATCGGGATCTCGCTCATGGCGCTGCTGTCCGGGTTCGCCAGCGTGAGCAGCCCGTGGTACACGCTCATGGATAGCACGGCGCGGCGCAGGCGGCCCGTCACGGATGCCGACGTCGCGCGGAAGCAGGCCGGCCTGGACGCCACGGGGGAGCTGCTGCTGACCAAGAGGCACCGCCTCCGGTCGCTGCAGACGAAGATGGCGGCGACCACCGAGTCGAGCCCCACCGCCCGGTCTCCTGGTGGCGTCATGGGCAAGATCGTCGGCTCGCTCAAGGGCATGGGCGGCGGGGCCGGGGGCGGCGACGCGGCCGAGGTCAAGGCCCTGCAGCTGGAGATCTCCGGCCTGGAGACGATGGAGGCGAGCCTGGGCTCGTCGCTGGCCGCGCTGCGCAACAGGCAGGCCGCAGAGGCCCGCGCGGGCACGGCGGTCGGCAGGCTGCTCGCGGTGCCGGCGTACGTATTCAGCGTCTACTGCGTCTACCGCATCCTCGCCACCTCGCTCACCTCGTTCCGCCGCCTCTACTACCCGGCCTCGGCCGCCTTCTCCTCGTCGGACCCCATCAACCGCTTCCTGGGCCTGCTCGCCAGGCACTGGGACCCCAAGCTCGACCAGACCGCCTGGGCCCGCCAGATCTCCTTCCTCCTCTCCGGCGTCATCCTCATCGCCTCCGCCAACGCCGTCGTCCAGACCTTCCACATCTTTGCCCGCTGGGCCCCAGGCCTCCTGCACCAGGCCCAGGCCAACCTCGCCCTCATCATCGGCCAGGTCAGCGCCACCTATGTCATCAGCGCCGGCCTCCTGCTCCGCTCGAACCTGCCCCGCGACGTCGGCTCCGCCGTCGGCCACGCCCTCGAGAGCGCCCTCGAGCCTGGCTTCGTCGACCGCTGGTTCGAGTCGTGGTTCCTCCTCAGCTCCGCCGCTACCGCCCTGGGCATCTGGGTCGGCAGGAGGATACATGGGCCCGGGGGCGGCTTTGGTGAGTGGGGGGAGTGGGATGAGTTTGTCGGCGAGGAGATGGGTGAGAAGAGGGCATGAAACAAGGGAAGGAGGGGAGGTGGAGGGGGGGGGGGAGAAAAAAACACCCCCCTTGTGTGGTCTCATGGTCGGAGATTTTCTGTTTGTGGGTTTATTGTATGATAGCAGCAGCAGCAGCAGCCAGAAACAGAAAACTAGCGTGTCTTGAGTCGATGAATTGACTGTGTCTATATCTATTTCTTGTCCAACATTATCAGATTCCCTCTTGTGTGTGGGTGAAATGAACCGCTTCTAGTATATCGGAGCCAACCCGGCGTGTGCCGCCCGTCTTCCTAAATCAAGGGCCGCCGTTAGGATGAAGGATGATAGAATTGTCCTGTTACTGAGATTAAGTAGACAAAAGGGATCAAAGGTAATTAATTTCATAGCAAACGAGTGCTCCGTCAAAAGTTACCATCATCAAGCTATTATAGCGCATACACACCGGGAGGGCTGGAAACGAGGACTGTCAAGACTTGCCTCACCCTGATTTGTGTGATGATCCCAAGGCTGTATTGTATGTACGTACGTATGCGGCAGGCCGGCCTCTCCGTAAACCAGCTTTGTAGACATGAGATAAATAAAGAAAAAATAAAATGAAATGAAAGATGAAAAAGAAGCACGGTTTCAATTCTATGGAGAAATAGGGTTGGGAGGTCAGATACGGCCTCGTCTATCATCCGTCCGCAGCAACGTCTCCGAGTTTTTTGAAAACAAAATATCAAGCACAAACATGTCAACAGTGTCATCCCCTCACCTCCGCTGCTTCCTCTCTCTCTCTCTCTCTCTCTCTCTCTGTAGCCACATCAACCATCATATTTATCTTCAGGTGGATTTAAAAGTTATTCACCATCACCAGTGAAGCCATTCCACTTCCATGATCCACAACCCCTTTTATGAATCAACAACGACAACTTGTATCAAGTCGATTCATTCCTATCAATAACCCTCTAAAAACCCCTTTTGCTTTGCATTCGCTGAGTGGCAGGCCATCATCATCACCTCACCACCACACCAGAGCATCCATCTTCTGTCCAACCCTCCCTCCCCTTGTTCCCTTGTCCATCCCCACAGGTCAACCTCAGCAGCCCAGAGAGAAGGGTCCCTCCTCCTCATCAAATCCGTCCCAGACATCGAAATATGTGCCCTAGAAAGGAAGAAAAGAAAGAAAAAAGATCTCGTGCCAACCCTCCCTCCTCTTTCATTGATGACAAAGGCCGCAAGGCTAGAGAGATACTAAGGTATGGGATCAATCAAACCAGGATCTGCAAAGATGAAAAGAGTCATATGAAGATGACTTGAATGGAGAGGAGAGAAAAATATTGGAGAAGGAAGTTGAGCAAAAAGAAAAAGAAAAAGAAAAAAGGATGCTGAGAAAAAGACCCTGCCACGCCTAAGACCGCGCCACCTTTTCAAACCCTTATCTTTTTTGTTCCGAAAAAGTCAAAATAGATGAAAGAGAATCATCAAAACCATGTCTGCCATGTGGGAAGGGGGGAGGGGGCCAGTCTTCATCTTGTATCAAAGAGCTCTCCGGCCAGAGCAGTGTCAAATTGGTGACATGAAGGATAAATCGTGTGCTTTGCCGTGTGGACTGCTGAGGCCGTGAACACCTGAAAACAACGGACGAGGTGGCGGGGTATATCACGAATCTCTCAAGAAGGGACAGGACGGCCACGGCGGCCCTTGGCCGAGGTGGACACGGTGGTCCAACCATCAGCATCGACAACTGGGGTCGTGGGAGTCGAGGGCTGCTGGTCGCTGCCTCGTCGCTGCTCGTTGCCTCTGCGGCTCGGCTGGCGACCCTCGAATGAGCGTCCTCCTCTAGAGGCACCACCTCCGCGACGATCACCTCGGGGTGCGGCGGGGGCACCACGAGAGGCGCCAGCGGAGCGCCAGTTGCCGCTGTCGTTGGCCCGAGACTTGAAGGGCGCACGGTCATCGGCAGACTCGCGAGGTCGAACAGGGATCTTCTGCTGCTCCGATCCGTTCACGCCGTTCTGGGCAGCACCCCCCGTGGTCTCGACCTCCTTGGGAGCAGCCTCTGCGGCATCGGCGGCCTCCGCAGCCGGAGCATCCTCAGCAGCAGGAGCAGGGGCATCGGCCTCGGCAGCGGGCTCAGCAGCGGGCTCGGCAGCCTCGGCGGCAGCCTTCTCGGAGGCCTCCTTGGCAGCTGCCTCCTTAGCCAACCGCTTCTCCTCCTTGGCCTTCTCCTCGGCCTCCTTCTTCTCCTGCAGCTCCCTCTGCTTCTTCTCCTCGATCTCTCGCTCACGGGCGGCAGTATCAATAGGCCTGGCAGCACCAAAAGGACTGGCTCTGGACTCGGAGGAGGTGAGGGATGGCGACATGACACCTGGTGCCTCGGAGATGGTGCGCTTCTGCAGGTTCAGCCTGGGACGGCCAGCAGGAGCAGCTGGGGCGGCGGGCGCCAGAGCAGGCGATGAAGGGGCCTCGCTGCCGGGACGGGAGGGCACAGGAGACTTGTTAGCCGGAGCGTCGGGTCGCATCTTGGCGCGCCAGTCGAACTCCTGCTCAGCAGCGGTCGGGGCGCGGGGCTCTCGAGGGGGGCGGGAGTCCTGACGGGACTCCTGACGACCCTCACCAGGACCCCAGGCGGCGGGTGAGGCTCCGCGGTTGGCATACGAGTTGGTCCGCTCGGTCATCCTGTGGCCAGATCGGCTGCCAGCGCGGGATCCACCGCGCTCCATGGGCGGAGCGGCGGCGGGCGACAGAGGGCCCTTGCGCTCCCAGCTCATCTGGCTGTAGTCAGGGCCAGCGGCTCGCGGCTCGCGGAACTCACGGTTCTCACGGGCTTCGGTGAACTCCCGAGGGCCACGGTTGTTGTTGCTACGGCCGGGGGCATCGGGCAGGGGGCCTTTGCGTGTCCAGTCCGAGAAGTCTCGGTTGCTCTCATTACCGTATCGGTCCTTGGCTGTGTGGAGAGGTTAGTACAGTACTACTGCACCCCAGATCAGGTCTGTAGAAATCGGGTACGTACGAGGATCGGCGACGCGGATTCGGATGTTGCGGTTGAAGAAGCTCTCCTCGTTGAGAGCCAGAGCCTTCTTGAGGTCATCTGGGGTAGCAAACTCGGCGTAACCGAAACCCTTGGGACGCATCTCAGCCCGGTCCTCAACAATGCGAACGCTGACAACCTCGCAGCCTGCACCAGTGAAGAACTCGGTCACAGCCTCCTGGTTGGCATCGTAGGAGAGGTTTCCGAGGTGAGCCGTGTAAGGGGGCTTGTCGGGGATAGGAAGCTCCTCGCGCTCCTGGCGGGCGTAGCCTGTTACAAACAACCATGTCAGATCACAAGCCCGAGACAAGAATTGTGGCGCGTGTGAAGTCAGCCTCACCTGCAAATCGATCACCTCCGCCGAATCCACCAGATGCATCGCCGCGGCTGTAGCTGGAACTGTAGGTGGTGCGCTGGCGGTCGGTCGCAGGGAGGGTTTGGGTGCCTTATTTTTTTTCCCCTGATGTCAGTCGCTAGCTATTTCGAGGGCACTTGTAGCACCAATCGATAGAAGAATGGCAGCTCACCAGAGGCTGGCAGGAAACGAGTCGTAGTTAGAAACATGCTATGAATTGGAGGAGGGCCAGGAGGGATCGAGGGGTAGCAAACTCACCATAGGTCTCCTCGACCTCATCGGCCCAATTTCCACCGCCAAAGGCTGAGAGACGGAGGGAGGGGTCAGCTTTGCAGTGCGGCGACGAGGGTGGGAGGGGCAGACCATCCCGACGGCGAGGGGCACAGGGGGAAAAGAAGACGCACAACCATCATTCATGAACTCATTAAGCGACAGCTTCTGGGCCTTTTCCTTCTTGGGAGCTGTTGGTGATGGGAACATTCGTCAGCAAACGCATTCGAGAGGCTGGCTCCTGGGCCAAGTTGGGGGTGGGGGGTTGGGTTGGTGGGCGGGGTGCATCGTACGCATGATTGCGGTGTTTGAATGGGGACTTGACTACGCGCGACACTTAGCCGTGGCACGTAGACAAGCTGGATAGGTATTGATGGCCACGAAGTCTCGTTCGTTCCGAGGATTCGCGGGCGAGATGCAGAGACCTGAGAGAATTGAAGTCGAGAATCGGTGGGCAAAAGCCGTGGTCCGGGTATAGAATAGGTCCGGTTTTCGACTCGGTGGTGGCGCTGTGAAATAACACTGCTGGTGGGGTCAGCTACGGGGAGCAAAAAACAAGAGTATCCTGTTGTCTTCTCCTCAATCGTCGTTGTGGAGAAGTGTGTGGATGGCCTCGGCTCGTGGTCACTTGGTGGTTGAGTTGTCGAGGTTGTGATGGACAAGGTCGACAAAAAGGTTGTGGTGGTTGTGGTTGTGCCTTTCTTTTGGGGGAGGAACCTCACTAGCGCGGAAATTTTTAGGTCTGTCTGTCCCTTCCCACCCCGCAGGTCAGGCAGGCAGGTCCGCAGGGAAGGGGGAATAGGAGTTGAAAATTGGCCCCTCGGCCTGCAAAAGCTAGGGCCTGGGGCTCTTGGGGCTAGTGTCAGTGTACCAACTAACCACTTTAGGGACTAGCGCCATGTGCCCTTCAAACCATCCCCCCCAAAGTGATGGAAGGTGGGAAATATGCAATCAGGGTAGGGACTGCCCAAAATATTCATCTATCATAGTTTTAGGTATGTACTTACCCGGTCCTTCCCCTGCTTCCCACCTTTACTTTATCGACAACGACAACGCACCGACTGTCACCCAGAAAAAGAAACCCTCACCTCACCTGCAAGTCCATCAAACCCAGCTATATAGCTCATTGTTCCATGCTCCAGTCATCCTCTTTCTTTCAGACGACTTGCTATTGTGCTTGCCGCATCAATGGCCTCGCCTCAGCCCCCTTCCGAAACCCAACAGCCGGCGACCAGGACAAAGGATGAGCTGCCCGACGGGGTCACAGAAATACTGGCCAAGAGCCTGCAGCTAGGGGCTGGGGCAGGAACATGTGGGCTGTTGTTCGGTGCAACAGCTGGTATCGTCCGTGGGACTACTCCAGTGCTGTTCTCCATGGTGTCGGGCCTACAGTGGTTTGGCTTGGGATCCATTTATTATGGTAACTTCGGAGTTTTTTTTCTTCTTTCTTTTCTTTCTTCAACCTCTTTATTTCTACAGGGAATGCAAGGCTGAATGTCAACCAGGCACACGAAGTATGGCCATTGCAAGATATGGCCCTGGGCATGAGGTTACGCCCTCACAAAAAGTAGGAGCCAGTGCCCTGGGTGGGGCCGTCTCGGGCATGACTGTTGGAGGGTTAATGCGTGCGTCAATGGCTTCTTCCATCATAGGGATTTGACACATTTACGAGTTGGTCAACTGACGGCGTGTAGGCGGTACCCGGAATATCCTCCCTGCAGCATTGGTGTTTTCGCTGCTCGGTGGTGGTGGTCAATTCGCAGTCAACAAGTGGACCGGCTCAAGCAATGCACCCACGGAGAAGAAGAGCGATAGTTGGTTCACCAAGTTTAGTCCGATGAAGAGGCTCACCGACCAGGAGTATGAGACCATACTAGAGGAAAAGCTGCTCAGGCTGGAGGCCGAGATTGCGATCATTGACGACGACATTGCCGCGTTGAGAGCCCAAGAAGAGCAGAAGAGTGATTTTACGAGGCGATCCCTATCAGCAATGACCCGGGAGAAGTCATGATGGCCTCTGAAGTAAGACAGATCAAGGCCCGGGAGCATCCAAGATCAAGCGACTTTCATACGGCGGCACAGCATTGGCCAATCTTTTCGGATTCGATGTTTTGAAATATTTGAACATGCATTTACTTCTAAGATACGCTGAATCCTCACACATCTCACCGCACACTAGTATTTACGAACCCAGCTCAGTCTCCTTGGACGCCTGCGTCACACTTTGAGGCGCCAAATAACCCTCCGCCGAGACGCTATCGGGCACCGACTCTGGCCTGTAGTAGTCCTCGCCCTTGAACTTGGAACCACCAGGGCCTGGCGGGTTCGGGCCGACGTTGTTGGCGGTCGCGCTCGCGCCCTGGTCCAGGATATCGTTGCCCTTGCGCTCCTTGCCGGCGCCGACAATGTCAGACCTACCGAGCGCCTTGCTCGTCACGACGTCATTGTCATTCTCTCCGGTCGATTCAAACTTGGATTCGGGGCCGCCAGTGCCCTCGAAGTGGGTGCCGCGGGTTTGCCTATGGTGATAGAGAGTCAGCACAGCTATTCCCAAAGGTGGGAAACGACATAGGCAATCAGGGGGGAGACACTTGCCTTCCGCGGTCGTCCAGCTCACCACCCTCCTCTGGTGGAATACGCTTGTTGTAACTGGCGTTTGTGCTCAATTCAGAGTCGTACTTGA
This sequence comes from Cryphonectria radicalis, assembly GCA_014849355.1. Classification (NCBI taxonomy): domain Eukaryota; kingdom Fungi; phylum Ascomycota; class Sordariomycetes; order Diaporthales; family Cryphonectriaceae; genus Cryphonectria; species Cryphonectria radicalis. The sequence goes on from JACWQW010000030.1 coordinate 189,791, forward strand.
CTTCCGCGCCGGGAAACTTGTTCTCGACGCCCGTGTCGACGCCAGCATCATCTACCGAGGAGTTGTTGAGCCCCTGCTTGGCCTGGTAGCTGTTGAGGTCAACCTCGGCCTGCTTGGCGATGCGGTTCAGCTCCTCGTTGGTGGGTGCCATTATGTTGGACGGTAAGTTTTGGGTGAACGTTTAAGGATATATGTGAGTGGATGGGACTGGATTTGGGTGTATAAAAGTTGGTCTGCGACGATCTGAAAGTGCAGATGGAATGAAGCACGCAAAGTAGAATGGTCCATCAACCATACTTCCCCGAGCTAGACTCGTCTATTATATATCGCTTCACATCTGATGTTTTGACGCTCTGCTATCAGACGTCATACACCCCATGTTGCTACTGATGTAATGATGGGCACCAATTGCGGTATGGGAGGGCCACCACCAAGGCGTGATGATCTCATAGTGGCCACCTCCCAATACGCCCGGCGTGCTCAAAACACCAGCACGACAAGTCATTACCAGAAATATCTAGGACATTGTTTTATCTACATACAGATTAATACTTTCTCCTTTCCCTACTGATGTAATATCTAAAGAGTCGCGCCAGGGTGCTGGACCCGCTGGCCAGATTCCTTACGGCCACCATCGAGCGTGTGGACCTGTGGATCCCAAAGCGCGGGCGACAAACCACCTGGGCAGTCGATGCGTGGTGAAACGGTCGATTCCCGGAGCAAAAGTTGCCACAGCGTAGGGTTTGAACAGCTCGCTGCTGTAGGAGGATTTGCTCCGGGCATCTGTACATCCAGTAAACACTTTTTCACCTGACGGCATCTCTCCATTTAGCAGCCTATTCTCCTTGGCGTACACTGATTATCAGTAACTAATCATTATTACCCTCGAAATCTACCGACTCAGTAATACCTAGAAAAGCACATGTATCCTGTTGTGGAAATGATACGTTCCCTCGGACTCGCAGCAGGAAAGTGTCTGTAATAGCGCAAGCCCCTCAAGAGGCACGAACGCCATTGACGTTGCCCGCCATGCTCTCCAAGGATGTGGGGTTGCAGTGATGCATTGGGATGCAGTGAGGATATGAATGCTCTGTCGACTGCTGACTATACAGAACGAGGGCTACCTTTGAGAATCATCATGGGAACCAGTATCTGCCATCGACGTCCAGATTGCAATTCTACCACTTTGTGGTGACTACTATGCGATGACTCGATCACGATTATATACTTGAAAGGAGTAGCAGCGTTCCTGGCGTGGTCAAAAGGACAATCCAATGAGGCCCACCGTGATGTGTCCATCATCGTCCTGTCCTACCCATGTCCTTCTAAGGTAGTATCGTGTGGTCTCTTCAGGGTCTTATTCTCGTGCGTCTTATTGTCACTCACTCCAGTCTCACAATGCGTTTCTCTTCTTTTTTTCTCTTCTCTCTTTTCCCTTCCCCAAGAGCACCCTGAGTACAAGATTCAACCATGATGCTTCACTGGCTATCACACTGCTGTGGACATTGTTTGAACTTGCAAATTTGTGCCAATGCAAAGCACATGCTTTAATATTAAGTATGTGCAAGGATGTTTTGATATTATGGTCACATTTCAGTTGAACCAGTGATCAGGCTGCGATGGCTATTAAAAACAGGGAGGAGCCTCAAAGACACCCTAAAACATGGAACTGGATTTGCTCTCTATAAGAGAATAAAGCTGGTCTTAAAATGATGAGCCCGTCTCACAGGGACATCATCTCCTGCATATCCTCAACAGGGCCCATCGAAGGGTTCCACGTCGTCGGCCTGCCATGCATGACCTTCTGCCACACGGGGCTCTTGGCCTTCACCTCAGCCCAGCGCTGCAGCTCCGGAGGCACGAGCTCGGCATCCCAGCCAGCTTCGACGCAGCGCAGCACGAGCGGGAGGAGATGGCTGTCGAGCACCGTCGGCCCCACCTGGGCGCCAAACGTCCATTCGCTCTCGTTTTCGCAAGCACCGCTCTGCCTGCGGTGTTCTGTGATCTCTGCAAAGATGGCCTGCAGGTCTGCGAGGTGTTTAGCCTTGATGGCTGGCTGGAATACTACGCCGTTGCTCTTATTGTGGCTGTGGTAAAGTAATTGAGAGGAGTTAGTGGCGGGCAGCCGATGGGCGAGAATGGCAAGAACAGATGATTAAAAAGGGGGGGGGGGGTTTTTAAAAAAAAAAAAAAAAAAAAAAAAGAACAAAGAAGAAGAAAAAGGGAGGAGGGCACCGCGATCGTCAGATTTGAAGCAAAGACGAGGAGAGGCGCGGCTTACAATTCGAGCTTGACCTCGAGAGCCTTGCGATATTCTGGGCTGAGATCAGTCCTCTTGAGAATATCCTCCACAGGGGAACGGTTATGGTGCGTCATCTCTAGTGTCGGGTTCTTGTTGCTGAACGACAGGCCAGGGATGGCATGAAACCTCTGGAGGAGGTCCTGGATGACGGGGGCGTGCTCCGTCGGCAGCATGGCTGGGTAGTGCTTCTCGGCCAGGTAGAGCGAGATGGAGATACTGTCGGTGAGGGGCTGCTCGAGGACGTTGCCGGTCATGGTGGGAACCTGGCCTTTGGGGTTCACCCTGAGGTATTCCTCCCTGAGGTTCTCGTTCTTTTTGTGGTTGACGAAGCTGAGGGTGATCTTCTTGGGCGGCCTCGCGTCTCGCGTCGTAGGGCCGAGTTGGATGGTGTGGCGGGCCATCATAGAGTACAGGGAGAATGGGGAGGAGTAGAGCGTATACTCTGCATTGGTCAACTCAGCCATGTTTTCAGTCATTAGTGATATGGGCTTGTTGTTGTGCTAAGTATGAGGGGGGGGGGGGGACAAGGAGAATTGTATCAGTAGCGTATTATAGGATGAAATATTAAATATCGACAATTTTATCGTAAAACACAAGGCGGAGGCGATCACCGTAAGATCAGGTGAGGATGGTTCCTACTCGACGACATTATTTGAGACATTATTAATACGGGAGATGGTAGTCGCTTTCAATCAGCAAGAAGGATTCTCATTGGTTTCAAGCATTGTAGTAGCACCCAGTCGTGCCAGTCTACCGCTGCAGGGACCCCGCAGTGGGAGGGGTAAAACGCTCCCACTTCAAGTTGATAGTAATGGAAGTATTGAAGAAGGCGGTAACGAAGCTGATCAATGGGACGTACTATGTAATACATTGTCCCTTATCATTATGGTGTCTCTTTTTGAATCCTCTTGTAATAACACGTACTTACTTATATATACTTAACTTAGAGGCAACCCATCCAAACGCAAATGATCGAGCTCTGCAAATCACAAAAGAAAGTGTCACAAGTGTGGTCTAATGGCAGCGTCCTTCTCTTTCTACCGTCCGATAGACCGCCGCAACACCCTCTTCCACAATTGACTTGGTCTGTGGGTGGCAGATGAGTCCTCATGTTGTGCAGTATTAGAACCCATCTGCTCATACCAACGCCATCCAAGAAGGCACAAAAGGATAAGCACGACAGATGCAGCCATGGTGACAACTAATTATTGTGTGTGTCAACAATTAGCTGTATGACAATTTACGAGCATGCATGATCTCTCAAGAGCAATATTAAACCTACGGGACGCTGCCAGAGCCTGACTCCGACTCCAAGGCTGTGAATCTGGTGGGCTGAAGTCGACAATGTCTAGAGCCATCAGACTCGAGACCCATGACAAGGGCGTCTGATTAGTGGCCGAACATTAGCACCTGAAATACACCAAGGGGGGAAGGAAGCACTGAATGGGGATCCTTTACAAAAACCAGCGTCGCTGCTGTGAAGACAACGAAGATTTGAGACTGTAGTTTGGAGTTGACAACCCCTTCCGCATTGACCTGGCGCTGGCGCAAGTCCAGAAGAGTGACAAGCTGCAACAAATTTGATTAATTAAGTAGTCCACGCACCTAGTCGAGAAGATGAGCAGGGAGGAAAGTGATAGAGAAAAAGATCTTCTCTGAGCTTCATGGCCAACTAGGCTGGGGTAGTGACTAACCGACATCCTGACCCTCTGTGCGTCCTCTTCTAGACGCTTCAATTTCATCTGGGCCTGCTTCATCCAGCGCTCCAGCTTATTCTGCTCCTCTTTTCCCTCAAACTCCATGAGATCCCTGCACACCAGCTCTTTCTCCTCCTGCACCCGGCGTATCATAGCGAGCTCATCGAGGATGTCGTCGATCATGAGGAGATGGTCTGTCTCCTTTTGGATGGCGTCTTTGAATGTCCTGGCGGTTCGGCCGATGCATTGTTTGTATTCTTCATACGCTTTTGTCACTTGGCCAGACTATTAGATGTCGATTTTGTCAGTTTGCGGTGGCCATGACTTGGAAAGGTCGCAATACTGAGCCCGCGGGATGGGTATCACTCAACAGGGAGATGACTGACCACGAAAGCAATCTCGCTGGCAAAAGCATTCAGATAGCTCCCGCCACCATCGGACAGGTGAGGTTCGTATTTGAAACACTCCTCGACGATGATCCTCGCCATGCGCTTGCCCTCAGTCTTGGGCGTATCAGACCAGCGATCGGGACCATGTTGCTGTCGCGCATTCCCGGCCTCCTCAATCTCACCCGAAACCTGGTCGTACCGCTGTTGAATCTCATACGGTAGTGATCGCTTGTTGGAGCAATCCCATTCCTCTGGGTATGCAGTGATGACAAGATCTGTGGCGGGATGAGCAGAGGCACACACGAAAATGACAACCCATGATTGCGAGCCATGTCTGGTGGGGGGGGGGGGGCTTCTGAGGAACAAACCTTTGGCTCTCCAGATCCAGATTTGAGAAACGACCAGGATCCGATCTTGGGTATTGAGGCCACGGTCACACGTCTTAGTACCGTCTTCCAGGTCATAGTCCCTCTCGTGCTTCCGGGGTCCTGCCTCGATCTTCTCACGGGGTTGAGAGCGTTTCCTCTCCAGGTAGCGCGAGATCACCTGTGTTCTGTCCCGGCGGGCCAGCTCTCGATCCTCGAGGAACTCGTGACAGTACTCATCCAAGGTCTTTGCCGAGGGGATCTCGCCCTGAAAGATTTGGTGCAACTCGCCCAGGCGTACCACGTGCTCTGTCACCTGGGATGGCCGGTCTCCTGCCTTCCAACAGTCGACGATCTGTCTCGCTGTCTCGTGCACATCTCTCCTTTTCTGGCGGCCTTCGTCGCTGTGAGCCTTGTGGTCATGATGCCGTGGCTGTTGGACGTCCATGTTGATGATAGGAAGCTGAACATGATCAGTCACACAGAAGAAAACAAGAAGCCATGCGGACTAGAGGGGCTTTATTAAATGGTATTTGGGTTCTCTTACCACGGCGAAATAGGCATCTCCGTCCGCCACACCCGGTAGTTGCATTCGCTACAACACAGCCATGTTAGTCACATTTCTGTCGCACGAGGATTTGGAGAATTTGAGGACAAGAGTTTGGACTGGACACTCACATGATATTTGGGTGTTGTGAGACACAATGGGAGTCTCATTTTCGCCATGAAAACTCTCATCCAATAGTATTTCACGACACTATCCCTTCCAGACGAACAAGAGTTGACGCTTGCTTCTACCTGGCCATCTGTATGTGGAAGAAAGATCTTGTCTGTAGCAGTTTGCAACCATTCAAACTATCATCATCCCGAGTGGCCATGATCAGCGTCATAATATACATCCTCAGAACTGTCACTTTCCAAGCAAGACTCACATTTGTGGCTGGAAAGTGTATCCAGCAGCTCGATATGGACTGGGAGCTGCACGAGCCAGATGACAACCAAGAGATTAACTGGCGACGGCCAATCTCGTCGGCCAGAGATGTCGCTGCGTAGAGCATCTCGAAGATCGGCTTCGCGGCGTTCTGTACATATCTGACCTGAACAGCGTTGTCGGAATCACCATCACTGTGCCGGTCTTTAGACTGGAACAGGGCGGATATACGACCATTGAAGTGGAGAGAAGATGTATACCGGGGCGGCCCTCGGGCTTCCCAGGCCCATAAGTCGTGGTCATGCTTCTTGAACAATGCCAAGATGGCACACTCGTCTTCTTCTCCCTCTTCCTCCTCCGCCAGGAAGCAACCGGCGCGGCCTCGAGCGCAGTCCATGGGCGTCTGGAGAAACATGTCGTAGGCGTCCGTCTTGGCCCCAGAGCCGAGCAAAATCTCGATGGTCCTGGTCTGGTGGGCCAGAATGGCACAGCGCAGCGGCGTAGAGCCATCGTGATCGCATGGGTCGACTTGCGCACCATTCTTCAGGAGGCACTGCGTGATGGACTCGAAATGGACGGCCAGGTGGAGCGCAGTACAGCCTCTCGCATCCGTCGCATTGACAACGCTCGGCATGACGTTGTCCCCGGCGGCAGACTCGAGCAGAGCCCTGACGGCGTCCAACCGCAGCTGCTCCGGGGTGTCGTCTCCCCATTGGCACTGCAGCACGTAGTGCAGGGGTGGCGAGCTCCACGGGTCGATACGCCAAGTCTGCAGCAGCTCGGGTCGCTCTTGGAGGACACCTCGGATGCGCTCGCAGTCAAAGGTATCGATGGCCTGTTGGAGGGCTGCGACCTGGCCTTCCTGACCCGGGAGGCTCTGTCCTCCTTCTGCTGCAGACAAGAGAGATGCGTCTGAGGTCGCCCGTAGCAGATATGGCCTTTCTGACACTTCGGAATTTGCTGGGGATCGAGGCACTGAGACAGAGGCTGACCAGTCAGTGGCATCATGCGATTCCAGCACCGGCGCAACATTAGGATTCATATTGATGAAAGCGCAAGCGACTGTTCTTTAGTGACAACTTAACGCGGTTCTTTGCTTCTTGTTTTTCTTGTTTTTTTCATGACATTTGTTACGAGGTTTTGATGCTTGAGGTTTAGCAATGTATAAATGGACAGCAGAAGCCCTGCAGGTGGCTGGGCGAAGACCTGCAGCTCCCAAGACGGCGTCTGAATCCTGCACGCACACAGGCTGCCATCGTCTCGGTGAAGCCCCTGTCAGTCTATGCATGCTGCTTGAGTTCTCAGCTCCGGGGGATCAGCAGCAGCAGCAGCAGCAGCAGCAGCAGCATCTCTCCCTCTCCCTCTGCACATCCAGCCTGAGAAATCGAGGGGACCAACCCTTGCTCACTCGACCTTTGCGCCGTATTTGTGTGTACAGCCTCGTGTGAAGAAGGGACATGTCTTGCTGGCGCTGCTGTACTACCACCACCCAGAGGGGGCGGCTCAGCCCTGGGAAGAAGGAGGCAATGGTCGTGTCACCAATTCTTTGTACAAGTGACACAATGGCTGAGAAAGTGAAGTTTGAAGTAAATTATCGAGAAATAATCCTGCAGCGAATGGGACGACAGCCCGTCCACCTCAATTGGGAATAGGGGCGGGGGCGAGAATGGCGAGAATGGTCGTCGTTCTTTTATAAGGTAAAGTATTGTTCTAACCAACCCTTTCCGACGGGAGAAACAAACCAAAATAGAACCAATCAAAAGTCTTCTAGGATAGATAGGTTAGCCTTCCACTGGTGATACTAAACATCTATGGCTTGCATGGCCAACGGTTGAGAATCCTACTATGGAAACAAGAAAGGATTGAACCGCAGCAGCTGAAGCCGTTGTTGTCGTCAATGTCTAGCAAAGGTGAGCAGGCACGTGCAGAAGATAGGAGGAGAAAAGGTACTTGCATGCTTCGTGAGAAAAACAACCATCAGGAGACACAAATTTAGAGGAGGTAATTAATTCGTAAGAAATTGAGAAGTGCTGAGGAGAGAGGCCATCAGAATCTCGCTGTAGATGAAGAGTGGACCCCCTGAAACTTCACATGGGGGGACCGCCCCTGTGGGCCCTGAACCGCTCCCGAGATCCCGGGTTCAGCGAACCGGGGGGGGTTGCCTGTACCATAGTAGTAGTAGTTGTAGTGCTATGGTAGTACTATAGTACTGTACTACCTACTGTGTAGGGTGGTATCTGCCCTAGGAGACAGGCCGGGGGTAGGGGGCTTGGGGGGCTTGGGGGGCTTGTGGCGGTCCAGAAGGGGGGGGGGGAAGCACAGGGGGGAGAAACAGAACTACGATACATAGTATCTCCAAAAAGCTACTTGGGCAGGTACCACGACACCTCCCTACAGGACCATAGTGATGCCAAGTACTGCGACACTATAGCACCACGTACCCCTCCAAAACCCAGTGCTTCCTCATCTCGGCCAGAACGGGAAGTGTGCTCGAGCTCAACAACCGTCAACCGTTCGCCAACACTTTACACGTCAAACCCAATTTGGAGCTTCACTTTTTTTTTTCTCCCCCCCCCCCCCTTCTCCCTGGCCCCTCTCTCTGCCTGCTGCTAAAAAGCACCAGACCCGACCCCCCTGGCACCAACATCATCACCCTTTCGGCCCTCGCGTCCGGACAGTACGGTGTTACTTATGTACTGCTGCAGCGTCAATTCTATTTCTTGTTCCATACTGGATCCTTCCCGCTAGCAGCGCTGACTGTGATTACAAACGGGCAGCGCGCCCCCCCTTGTTTGGTGGACGGCGGAAACGTAACTACAGTACGGACCAGCATCGCATCCCACCCTCGCTCCAAGCATATACATACATACATACATACGCCTCTGCCGATTTCCGAAGCCCACAACCTCCTTTGCGACGACCTCCGTACCGCCTGCCTGCATGGTTCACCATCACATATCAGCCCTGCTCTGCCTGCCTCCGCCGTTTCTCCTCCTCACGAGAGCTGTTGCTGCCTTCCAAACCTCCGTTCCAAGAAGAAGTCCCTCAATGGAAGATGCCAGCGATCCAGCCCTGTTCATGTAGGTCGCATAAGGGCGGATCTTTCGGAGAGCCAGCTCGAGACAAGACGACAGCGAGGGGTGGTACTGACTGTCTCTCCTTTGCCTCCCAGATAGCAGAACGGCACGCGCCAGGTAGAGCGTCGCTGCCTCCGGCCACCATTCCCACCACCACCACCGCCGCCGCCGCCGCCACTACGACCACTACCCCCACGACGACGTCGACGACATGGCCCTCCTGAACCCCTCCTTCATCTTCGGCGTCTTCGTCGTCCTCTACTTGTCCTCCTTCGTCCTCTTCGCCATCGTCCGCTTCCTGACCGGACTCTCGATCCAGCGCATCGGCTACTTTTCCCTACGCCGTCTCGCATATGTCCTCAAGGATGGCATCAAGATCGAGATCAGGGGCCTGGGCCTCAACGTTCACAGGCCGACCTTTGCCCAGCCCACATGGCTCAGCGTCGTCGTCAGCGAGCTCGTCGTCACCGTCGACATCCGCGAGCTCGAGGCCAGCAGGCTCGCCGGGGCGGCAGCAGTCGATCCTGACGACCCGGCGGCCTATACGAAGGGACAGGACCCCACCTCCTCCTCCCCGTCGCCGTCGTCGCCGTCGCCGTCGTCGTTGAGCCCGCCCAAGACCCCGATGCCCCGGCGTCCGACCAATACGCAGAGGCGCAGTGAGACGTGGAAGCAGCTCACGCGCATCAAGGAGCGCATCAAGAAGCTACACAGGAACGTCAATTGGCTGCGCATGGTTGATGTGGTAGCCACCAACTCGACCGTCAACATCGTGGGCGTGGGCAATGTGCAGTTTGGCAGCGTCACCGTTGCTGTCGACACCCGGCGCAAGATGGTCGACCGGGCCCGCTTCTTCTGGGCCTCGGGGCCAAGAAAGGGGCATGGAAAACGCCAGGCCGAGTGGATCATGACTGTCCGGAGCGTGCTCTTCACCCCCGTCGGCGCCGAGTCGCTCGAGGTCCTCGACAACCTCACCTTGAACGTGCACGGCTTCCTGTATGAGACCCGCGACGGCCTGCGGGAGGCTTCCATCGCCCTGAAGCTGGGCCGTGTCCACGTCCCCCTGGACGAGATCCTCGACTCGGTCAAGAGGGCCCGGGAGAGCAAGATCGCGGCCGTCTCCGCCACTCCTCTCCCGCAGGAGCCGATGGACGAGTATGTCGACAAGATTGTGCAAGAGATGGAGCAGCCGGGCAGCACCGACGAGCAGCTCATGCAGACCGTCTCCGACTCCAAGGAGTTTGTGAGCTCGATCCTCCGGGGCATAAAGGAGGTGCAGTTTGCCGTCAGCTTCGTCGCCCTGACGAAAAAGATCGAGGCTGTCAAGACCGCCGGTCCCCCTGTCATCCTCAACGCGTCCATGAAGGAGGTCGGAATCGATCTCCACCGGCTAGACCCAAAGTCTCCGGCACATAGGATGTACTTCCCCTCCAAGGACCTTGCGCACGAGGCCTTGCTCGCTGCGCTCTCGATCTCGATAGGGCTCGATGACGGACACGGGAGTCCACAGCGCCTGATGTACGTGCCCATGGCGACCACGACCGTCAGGACCACCCTGCCCTCCAAGACTGTGGAGATCTCTGGCACCAGCGACCCGGAGCAGAGGAACGCCAACATCTTGTTCGCCAACTCCGTGGTGACGTCTCCTTCGGTGGACCTGGACCCAAAGCATCTTCCGCTGCTGCTTGCCATGATGCGGCCCAGGCCAAAGGGGGGGAAACCGCAGCCGCCTCGAGAGCGACATGGGCTCATCTCAAGGCTGCTTCCGAAAGCCAACATCAAATTCTCCATGCACGAGCCCGTGCTCCGAATCGCACTGCCGCCCGTCAAGAAGGACGCGGATCCTGATGACTTCGACCTCATCATCTCCTCCATCTCGTCGATATCCCTCGACGCCGAGTCGTTCCATTCGACCGTGGAGGAGCTTCATTATTCCTTGGCCTCCAACCTGAGGCTGCAATCTCATAATCTCTATTATCAGACCTCGGGAGGCGAACGGTTCGACCTTGTGGAGACGGAATCGTTCGATCTCAAGGTGAACCTCAGCGCATCTCCAGACGTGCAGGTTGTTGCTGCTGGCAACCTACAGACATTTTCTATCCGGCTGGTCCGCCCTGAGATCACGGATGGACTACGACAGATCATCCGGCAACTTCGTCTCAGGGTAGAGCCGGACAAGCGCGGCTACTCAAAGTCGCACAAGGAGTCCAATTTCCTGCGCAGTTTGCCCCCATGGCTCCTGCACTTCAAGCTACAGGCATCCGATTTCAACGCTGAGGTTGCCGGCATGGACGAGGAGATCTCCAACGAATCAAGGGGGATGGCCTTGTGCTTGGAGTCATGGACCGCCGAGTATCGAGCACAAAGACTTGACGGGCTGCCCCGCCGCGGGGCTAGGAAACGGGCGAGCAGTCGTGTCAGCGTGTCCATCGACCCAGAGATCATCAAGAACCTCCCTGCGTCTCCCAGGAAGAAGCATCAGAGCCCTGGTGACGGGCGCCGCGTGGCCTTCCATGTTCGTGGCCTGGAGGCTTTCGTGGTCGAGTCGGCTGACCGGTGGGAAACCGATCCCTTCATCAGGATGCCTCGCTTCGAGGTCGCCTTCTCCACCAACACCGACAACCAAGGGCCTGTCTTCCACATACACTCCCATGTAAAGACCTTGCTGGTGCAGTATTCTCTGTACCGACATTATGCGATCGGCGTCGCCGTGTCAGTCCTGCGGAAAGCTTTCATGCATGGCAGCGGTGATGTCGCATCGCCCAACATTCCATCAACACCTGCCACGCCGAAACATAAGAGCTCGGGCTCGCTGTACCTGTCGCCTCCTATGCCGGACAATCCTTTCCAGGAGCCCGAGGATACCAGCCCTGGCGCTGAGCTGATTGCCATCGACTTTAAGGCCGCCTTTGTGCAAATCAAAGCAGACATGCCGTCAGACCCGCCGATGATGTTGCATATTTATAATCTCGAAGCGGGGAAGCACCGCTGGTCCTCACCATTCTTCCACACAAAATTAATCAGGCTGTACTCAGAGCCCCCCAGGATGCGTGGCGTGTGGGCCAAGATCATCAGCATCAAGCATGGGCGTCTTGATTACCGAGAGTCCCGTCGTAAGATGGCGACTGGCGGCTATCAGGACGAAAAGATGTACGACATTGTGACAGAGGCTGTCAGAGGGGCTGTTCCTCATGAGTTTATCATCAGCAAGGTCTCGGACAACGTCACCAACGTCATCAAAGCTGTCGAGCAACTGCATCACCGCTTCAAGACCGGCACAAACGAGTACATCCTGGACAAGGGTCCAGTGGAGCCCAGGAATGTGCCCAAGGTGTCGTTCAGAACCAAAGCGCTGCTCTTTGAACTAGAGGACGGTGCGTTTGAGTGGAAGCTGGGCATGATCTATCGAGCCGGCCGCATCGAGCAGATGCAGAGGCAAGCACGAGAGGAAGCCTTCCGGGTCAAGGTCAAGAAGATCCACGAGGAGGCGAGGAGAGAGACCAGCGTTCGGGCTCGCTCAACAGGCCCAAGAGCGCACTCGAGCCATTCTGGCACGTCTTGGGGCGGCAGGAGTCAAAGTGCTGACGGCCGTCGCCCGCGTTCCTCTAGTGCTGGTCGTGAGCGCGATCGTGCACCGAGATATGATCCGGACAACGGCTGTGAGATCACTGGACATACCCTGGTCTCCATCGCGGATGCTCGAGCCAAGCTCAACGCACACAACGCCAAGAGCTGGAAGACCCGGATCGATCGCTTCTATGCCATGGCCCGCAACGGCATGAAAGACATCAGGAGTACTTTCTGGGGGACAGGCCACGTGCCCGACGATCTCGACGATGGTGAGAACATCCTCGAGGTACCAGAACGGCCTGCGCTCATGTCCGCCTTGATCCACGATCTACACTTCACCATCGATAAGCCTTCGTTCCCGATGAAACACCTCCCGGAGTTCCTTCACAAGGTCGGCAAGGGCATGCCCCGCGATATGAAGTATTCTCTCCTCATCCCGATGAACCTTCAAATCAACATGGGCGAGGCTAGAGTCTCGCTGAGGGACTACCCCTTACCTCTTTTACATATCCCGAGCCTCAAATCCGGCCAGTCCTTCCGCCTGCCTGCCGTATCGTTCAAGACGGACTTTGTGATTGCGGAGGAGTTCCGCGGCATCGAGTCTACGAGACGAATACGGGTGGACGTCATACCAGCACGAAACACAGAGCTCCAGGGGGAAGGAGGGAATGATCGCGGCTTTGCCATTGATGTTAGACGCACCATTGGCCCCATCAAGTCTTACTCCGACATGACTGTAGACATCAATACGTCGCTGCCAACAAGGATCACTTGGGGCCCCTCATATCAGCCGGCCATCCAGGACATGATGATGGTCATAGAGTCTTTCACCAAACCACAATTAGACCCCTCCGAACGCGTTGGCTTCTGGGACAAGATACGCCTCAACTTCCACTCGCGCGTGCGCGTCGCCTGGAAAGGGGATGGCGACGTCCACTTCTGCCTCAAGGGGGCAAGAGACCCATATCAGGTTATCGGAAATGGTGCTGGTTTCATGATGTGCTGGCGAAACGATGTCAGATGTAACATCCACACTGATGATGATCCAAAGCGCTTCATGACCGTCGACAGCGGCGAGTATGTCCTCGCCATTCCTGATTTTAGCCATTACGCACGCGACACGGTCCGACGTCAAGATGACAACGACAGCGTCCTCAGCGAGGACAGCACCAAGTCAGGCACTGTCTTCAAGAAGGTCGTGATGAAGCTGTCAGGGAACGTGCAGTGGATGGCAGGCCTGGTTTTTGAGCAAGCAATCGAGAACGGCAAGCGGAGATTCGACTTCCGCCCGCACTACGAGGTGAACCTCAAAGGACCGAACTATGCGACAGCAGAAGAAGATGGACTGCCTTATGATGCCTTTAGGGGTTTCAGGAGCCAGTACATCCACCTGTCGATCGCAGTGAGGGCCCCCGTCGATCGGGACTGGGCGTCTTCCGAAGTCGAGACCTCGCGGAGCTACAATGCCGTACATCTCACGCCACGCTTCTTCACTCATTTTTTTGCGTGGTGGTCGCTCTTTGGTGGCGCCATGTCCTTACCCGTCCGGCAGGGTGCCCTGTGGCCTGGACGGGAAAAGAGCAGCAAAAAGTTCGGGAGGCACCTCGCAACCATCAAGTACAACCTGTTATTTGCTCCGCTGTTCCTCAGCCATATCTACAAGCACAAGGACGTCGAGGACTACGATGAGAACGCGGTGTCTGCCACAGGTGTCAAGGTTCGCTTCGACAGTTTCAAACTCGATATCCACCAGAGGCGCGAGGAATTCAACACCAGTGACAAGAGCCGTAAGACACAGAGTCGGACCACGGGGATGAAGATCCACGCCGCGCAACTGGATCTGGCCTCTGCAGATATCCGTGCTGTCTCTGCTAGTATCAAGGGCACCACGACAGAGGCGATCATGAGGAACAACCTCGGGTCGTTGATGACGCAGCAGCAGGAGGACGACGGCACGGACCTGTCCAAGTTCACCATCCCTGACAACGACTTGAGCTGGATCGATATGGACGACTTCGTGGAGCTCGACTGGATCTTACCCTCCGAGTCAAATCCGGACACAAAGATTCTTCCCCTGGCTTTCTGTCCCAGGCTCACCTACTTCCGGCAGACGGATATTGGCGGTGTGATTGCCGGTGATCCCGAAAGAACAAGCCCGTTTGGTTCGGAGCCGACGCACCTGTGCATCATGAGCCAAGACGACGACCCCCGCCGCGTGCAAGCGCAGCTGGTCCAGCAGCGTCTTGACCAGTTGGATGTGCAGATGCAAAATCATACACGCAAGATCGGCGATGCAGAGCTGCAGCTGATCCGGCAAGGAGATGACGATCTCGAGGCACGCAATACGCTGAATGCCCTCCTGATGCACAGCAGCGTGTTGCACGATAAGAAGGAGTTCCTCGAGAACATGTTGGATCAGATGACGAGCTCTCCCGTCCGCTCCAACGGATCCGGTTCGGATTTGGGCAGCGGCAAGTCAGATACCTCCGTGGGCTCTGGAGACCACACTATCAATCTCCCCACAAGCGCCGAGTTCGCCAGCGACTTCTTGAACCGCTTCGTCCTACATAATCTGCAGCTCAAATGGAACAACCTGCTGCGGAATATCATCCTGCGGTACATTCATCAAGTCAGCCAGCGCCGCGGCTTCATCTACTACCTCTCTCGGCCAGCGGTCAAGTTCATCTTGGACATTGTTGAGGAGCAGACCAAGCTGAAGAGCGCAAAGGCGTCCAAGGACACAGCGAAACATGCCAACCGGACCAACACGAACGGCACGCAGGGGGAGAGGGACGACATCCAGGACCGGATCGACAAGATCCTCCAGGACGGGCGCAAGTACGTCAACGCTGACGACGATGCCAAGAGCGCAGCCGACGACGTGCCCAATGTTTCCATGGAAGATCTGACCGGCGGTATCGCCGAAGGCTTTACTCCGCAGAAGAGCTACCACGTCCGACTGATCGCTCCTCAGATCCAGCTCCAAAGCGACAAGAACACGAACAACGTTGTCATGATCACTAGCAAGGGCATGGAGCTGAAGGTCGTCGAGGTGAACGACAAGGAGAGACTGTCTGACTCTGTCAGCGGGCTTGTGCAACGTCGATTCCTGGTCAACATGGACAGCACCCAGTTCTTTGTGACCCATCAGAAATGGTTCTCCACCCAGCTCCTCTCGATGTACTCGGGCAGTACTTATGGGACACCGAGTGGCTCCGCATGGCCGCCTTGGGTGCCGATGGAAGTCATGTCCGACTACCAAACAGATCCTATCGGCTTCAAGCGTGTGGTGCAGAAGACTTCTGCCATGCTCCGTTACGACAAGTACAACACTCTCCGTCTCAAGTACAATGACGATGTGAACACAGGCGATGGCGCGGATGGCGAGTCGAACGACACGAATGCGGAGAAACGCATGGACAATCTCACGGTCGAGTTCCCGCAAGCGAGAGCAATCTGCAACTCATCACAGTACTACGCCATTTACGTCATCGTGCTCGACCTGCTCATGTACAGCGAGCCCTTGGAGAAGACACGTAGCGAGCGTCTGGAGAAGATCATGCTTGCTTCCGACTTCAGCGACCTCCGGGGCACGCCTGAGATGGTCATCAAACTGCAAGAACGGATCCGACAGCTGGAAGACATCAAGTCACACTTCCAGGTCCACTCCAAATACCTCGACAAACAAGGATGGCAAGACAGGTTGCTGGTCGAGAGAGACCTGGCCGCATGCGAGGACGAGCTCTTCTTCATGATGAAGGCCATCACGACCTCGCAGAGGAAATACGACTCGACGCAGGGCAATGCTCTACTTAAATGGTGCATCTCGGTCAAGGACATTGTGTGGCATCTGGTGCGGGATGCCAACGAGCCGCTCTGCGAGTTCCAGCTCAAGGACGTCGAGTACGACCGGACTGACAATGCTGACGGGTCCCACATCAACCTGATTCGTGTTGGCAGGGTCCTCGGCCTGAATCTGCTCAACGATGCGCTCTATCCCGAGATGGTGGCACCGTTCTTCGAGGACCCGCGGACGGCGTCTGTCCCCGAGGGCCAACCCATGGTCACCGTGTACTGGTATATGCTTGAGGCTGTCGCCGGTATCCCAGTCATGGATCACTTCGAGGTCAACCTCTTCCCCCTGAAGATCCAGCTCGAGCGGGACATTGGCAAGAAGCTCTTCGAGTATGTGTTCCCAGGCATGGGAGGAGACAAGTTCTCAGCCAATGGCGGGAAGAGCGATTCGCCGCTGACGGCCAAACAAAATGTTCTTGGCGGCGACAATGTGGCGGAGGAAGAATTGTTACAAGAACCTGTGCGGCCCGCCACAGCCATATCGGAGAGGTCTGCCTTCGACCCCGGACAGTTCGAAACCCGGGCTGGGTCACTTGAACTGCGGCTGCGGCCGACGCTCACCTCGGATACCAAGATGAGCCCAACTAGGGGCAAGGCGCCCAGTGTTCACTCCGCTGAGAAGTCATCAACATTTGGTTTCTTCCGCTCGGGCAGACCTGGCCTGTCCAAGAAGAAGTCTTGGGACTCACTCCTCTCTACCAACCTGCCACGGCCTGCCGTGAACCGCACAAACACTACCGTCTCGTCCAAGAATGAGACCAGTTCGATGAGCTCCGATACGACCAAGAAATCTCGCTTCGGCCTCCGCAGGTCAGAGAACAAGAATGACGAACCTTCGGACGACCTGACCGAGATGATCTCGCGCGCATCCAATTATATGACCTTCTCGCATATCAAGCTGCCCTCGGTCGTTCTCTGCCTCAGCTACAAAGGAAAAGGCGACCGCAACATCGAGGATGTTCATGACTTTGTCTTCCGCCTGCCGACCATCGAGTATCATAACAAGATGTGGTCGAACCTTGATCTCGCCCTCAACTTCAAGAGCCGTGTGATCAAGGCCCTCATCAGCCACACGGGCGCCATCATTGGCAACAAGTTCAGACACCGACCAAACGTTGCGCAGCAGTCCAAACTCCGTGAGCTCGCCAGCAGCTCGGTTATTATCGCCGCGCCGAGCATAAGTGACAGCCAGAATGGCAGCGGGGACGACTCATCGAGCCTGTTCGGGCATGACTTCTCGCGCTCGCCACCGCGCTCGATCCAGGAGTCCGGCTCGTCCATCCAGATCCCGCGCAGGAACAGCCGCAGCTCGAGCATCGCATCCAGCGGGCGGTCCATGCGCAGCGGCCAGCTACAGGTCACGACCAATTCCACCATCACCGCCGGCGGCTCCAGCGCAGGAAGCTCACAGAACCCCCTCACGCACATCCCAAGCGGCCCTGTGGTGCCCAGCTTCCAGATGATGCCACCTACGCCTAAAGACCGGTCGCCGTCCGACTCGAGCAACAACAAGCACTCGGGCTTCGGCATCGCTATGCTCCGCCCTTCCTCCAGCAGCAGCATGCGCTCGTTCAACAATGCGAGCTTCGGCCTCAACCAGCGGCGAGGCAGCAACATGAGTTCATCAGCCTACAGTGCCGGCAGCGGCTCTCCCGAGCAGGTCGTGAGCCGGTCGCGCACGATGCTTGGTGGGCTCAAGGAGAGGAGCGAGAGCGGTGGGAAGGAGGCGGGCGCCTTCTTCAAGGAGAAGTTCACAGCGCTGGCGAGCAAACTGAATAATAACAGCAACAGCAACAAGGACGGTAACAGCAACTCCAGAAGCGAGGGGGAAGCGGTGCCGCCTCCTAAACTGCTCACGACCCAGTCCGGCGGCGAAGACAGGCGTCGTCCGGGGTCGCGATGGTCGTCCAAGAGCGCAGAAGTCATCGAGGAAAATGATGATGCTGATGCTGATGCTGATGCTGATGCTGATGACGATGATGAAGGCAGTGGGACTGCCGGAGAGGAGGTGGAGAAGAAGAAGGAGGAGAGAAATGGATCAATCCAGAGCCTTGACATCGAGAACTGAGTGGTGAACCTCCAACCACCACCCCCTCGTTTTTTGTTGGAGAACGACAATGTTTGCTTCTTTTGTATATATATATATACAAACATATATATACTGCATACCCTGGGAAAGCAACCAACCGGGCGGATTTTTGTGATTTTGCAAAACGTGGGCCAGGGCTACGTTGTTTGGGCCACACGGTGCAACAAGCACAAGAAGACAGAGAGAAAGAGAGAGAGAGAGAGAGAGAGAGAGATTATATTGGAATGGCAAAACACCGGCATGGAGGAGTTGGACCTGAACTTTTGTTGTTGTTTACTATGTGGCGGACCTCCTTTTTTTCCTTTCTTTTTTCTTTTTCTTCTCCCCTTGCCCGTATTGGGGAGGCGCATGTTTGTTGTTACACAGCGATGACAGCTACTTTTTGAACTTGTTGGATTCAAGATTAGGGTAGGGGGTGGGTGGTTGATTGGTTGGTGGGCTGTCCTCTTTTTTTTTTTTTCTCTCTTTCTTTGTGTGATGTCAAGCAAAAAAAAAGGGGTGGGTGGGCCTCTGAAGGAGTTTTTTTTTTTCTTTTCCTTTTTTTCCCCTTTGGTTTGGTGGCGCCACACAAATGACGAGATGGGAGATTGGAGAGGGAGGGGGGAGGGAGGTAGACACACATTGCTGGCGTGAAAGGGAAGGGAGGGACAAACGTCTTTATATATACTATTGTATGCACAATTAGGCGTTAGAAAATCTTATAATATTCCATGAATTTACCTCTTTTTTGAATGACTTACCAAGCAAGCATAGGTCTTGAAAGTGTTGAATTCATTCTTTTCCCCAACCGGGGGCGCAGGAAGATTTATATGTATGCCTGTATGTTCTGTATGTACAAGTTCTGCCTCTTGATATCATCCATGTGCTCCTTCAAAGTCCAGTCCATTTCCACGCCATGCTCATGCAAATGCTCGAGTTCCGTAATAATAATAATAACAAAACTCCCCTTTTCAACAAACGCCGAACATGTGGCTGTGTGGTTGAACTCCAAAACTTTCGTTTCCCCCCCCCCCCAACCCCCAAAATCGCTCAGATTCAAAATAAATAACCGGGAATCAAAGAGGCTGCAGAGCCGTCGTGTCGCGTGGGCGACATCTTCTCTCCGTTCAACTCCCACCAAAATATCTTCGTTCGCCGTTGGGGAATCAAAATCAATATAAACAAATGAGAATATAGCCGTCAAATCGAGGCAACCCCCCCCCCCCAAAAAAAAGGGGGGGCGGTGTTTCACAATAAAAAGGTACCGCAATCGCCGTGGTCCATCTGAAATGTAAGGCGAGGGTGATTTTGCTGCCCTCGGAATGCTCCGACAGGATCTCGATCCTCGAGGCTGGCGAAAGAGACAACTCATCGAGCTATGGTCCTTGTCTCGGATCCTCAAAACAGGGTTCGGTCGGTCGGTCCATGATTAACCTTGGCGAACGTGACTTGTCATGACTGCGTCTCTCCTTGGATCCGAGGTGCAAGTGATGTAACGGTGGCGAGTTCTTCTGCTGAGCAGAAGTCTGCAAGCATCTCCGAAAATGGCTCCACCGTACCGCCGGGCTGTGTGGTAAACTCTCTCTTTCCCCCCCCCCAGCCCTTTCCCCCAAATTCAAGCTTTTTGCTCTCGAGGGTCGCGACGTGTCGAAAGAGCGCCCAGGTTTCCAATGACCACCAGTCCTCCCCACTCGCTTGCATGAATTGGATCTAGTGGGGGGGAGTTAAAGCGTGGGTGGTGGGGCGTGGATCCTGTCGCTACTTTGCGACCCTTGCAACGGATGCAAAATGATGTGTTGACACCACGAGTCAGACGCCTGCCAAAACCGCCAGGGAAAAATCGCGATATCGGCTGTTCGGGCAACGTCTCCTTGGTGACCTTGCAGGAGAAGAGGAGCCTTGCATTGGTGCGAAATTCTTGGCTCGCCCGGATGAATGAAGGTGCTGCGTCGGAATCGATAGGCTGTTTGTAGACCGGTGCCCTGCGATGGCGATACCGTGGTGAATAGGCTGTGCCCTGCCGGTGTCGTTCAATATGTAACCGGAACCCATCGAGCTGGAACGCCGTCGGCGCCAATCTCGTATGCCCTCGCGCTCGCTTTCCTCGGAGGGAGGGCCCATCGGGCTCGACCGGGGCGCTGCTCGTCCAGCTTGCCGTTCTTACGCATGGCCATCTCCATGACGGCCACGCGGATGAAGTCGGAATTTTCCCGCATCTCACGCTGGCGCGGGCCAGGAGAGAACGAGAACACAGCCTCCTTCCCTCGGGCTGGTTGTTCGCCGGAGGAGCGCGCTGCCCGGGTGCCCGGTGGTGCACTTCGTGATCGGTGGACCTTGTAGGTCTGCATCTGGATGGAAGCCGTGAAAGAAGAACCGTGGGGGCTCGCCGCAGAGGAACCGGCCTGCAACTCCAGGCGGGCCGTCTGCGTCGGGTTGAGATACCTGCGAACGGCAGCCGAGGGCTCTTCCTCGAGTGTGGGCGGCATGCGCTCGTCGGTGAACGGCACGTTGGGCTCCAGGGTCAGGATCGACCTCGTCAAAAAGTCCTCGGGCGGGATCGAGGGCATGTTCATAGATGAGAAGGACCGTGCAGCATTCCGTAACGCGCGTAGGCTGGCAGTCAGGTTCGACTTGAACGCGGACCGGAATGGCCCGAACATCCTCGTCCCTTCCTTCTTCTCCTCCTCACTTTCAGGTAGAGAAGGGTCAAAGACGGTGATGTCCAGCTCCTCTGTGTCCGTATCGCGTGTGTAGAGAGGGTGGTCCTCATTCTGACCAGGAGGCGAGGACACGGGTGTGAGTGACCTCCTCATAGGCCGCACTCTCCGGGGCCTCGAGGCGCTGTGGGGGCTCTCGACAGACGAGAATGTCTCTGTCGAGAACGAGTCGGCCAGCGAAGGCACAGACTCGCAGGACACTGTCCGGGTCGACATGGGTGATACAAGGGGGTCCTCTCCAGCGGACAGGAAATCATCCGACAGGTCGTCAGGTGGGCTGAGCAGGACATCCAGGGGCCCTCTGATGAAGTTCAGGCTGAGTTCCTTCTCCGAATCCTCGCTCTGCAGGAAGGACTCGACGGTCATGCGCTTTTCCGTCTCCCTGGCCGGGCGCTGTCGCGAGCTCCTCCTCGGGGCGGGAATGGTCGTGACGGCGAGCAGGGCGGCGACGGACGGCGGGATCGCATCTGGTGAGTGGGTATCCCTCCAGCGAGGGGAGCTGGAACGGTGCCTGCGCTCGTCATGATTCCGGTGGGCGCGGTGTGGAGGGTTGCCATGTGCAGCGTTCTTTTTGGACTTGGTAGGTATCTGTACGGGACTTGTTGGGGTGGCCGGTCTCGCGTCGGCCTGTGGAGAGCTCGGAGGGCTCGGGAGTGGTGAGCCGTCAGCCGGCCTCCTGACAGGCTGGCGGATGCTCACAGCCATCTCCTGAGTAGTGGTCGTAGTGGTGGTGGTGGTGGTGGTGGTGGTGGTGGTGGTGGTGGCAGTGACGTCTGCAGTAGGAAGGCTGCTCCGGAAAAGCTGGGTCGCGTCGCGACCATATCTTCCCCAGATGGATGTGGTGGAGGCGGCAGGAGACAGCTGTGGTGAGGCGAGTGGTGACGAGGTTGTGGAGGAGGCGGCAGAAGGAGGAGAGGAGCGAGGAGGACGGCGAGCCTGGGGCTGGTTTTGTCTGGAGACCAGAAAAGACCTGGGAGACATCATGGTGGGCGGCGGGTCAGGGCCAATTTAGGCCAGACGATTGATAAGGCTTGGCCGCAGCAGAGAGACACAGGCCCGGCACGTTGGTTTTAGATCCGATGTAACGGTTGGACATGACCGGCTGGCCCTCTTGGTGGTCCAGCTGCCAGTCGCCTGGGGTGTCCTGTCCTCGTCCCTGGTGAAGCGAGGCCGCAAGCGGCGGCCGTGTGAGCTGTGGGGCCCAAGGGAATGTCGTGGCCAACTGCGAGACGCGGGATGACCCAGCAGACCGGGAAGGAGAACGATGACGGTGGTTTGTCTTGGCCCAAGGCACTGCGCGGGCGCACGCACGCACACAAGTTGCCAGGTGTCGGTCGAGCTGGCAGGGCTGGACTGGTTCAGGGTCCAGTTGCGCGTACGTAACAGTACGTAAGAGGAACAGGCGTCCTGGACGCTGGCGCGGTGCAGGAAAGGTAGAGAATAGGGTCGGTAATTGGCCAGACGGGTCGACCTGGTGCTTCCAGAAGGCTCCCTAAAGCGTCGAGATCTCGTTGGTCGCAGGGGGCTTGGCTTGCTGGATCGAATGAGAATCGTTTGAGAGCCCGAGAGGCGAAGGCCGACAAGAAATTACTTGATACGAACCCGAGTTTTGAGTCAAGATATTGGTCGCCTCTGCCCTGCCTCGGCGATTTCTGGGTTTTTCTTCTTCTTTTTTCTTTCTTCTTCTTTTCCCCGTGCACTGTACGGCGTGCAAAGAAATACGAAATCCAGGCCACGACACACACAAGAATGACCGTCTCGAGAGTCCCGTGTATAGATTCTTTCTTTGTCGCGGTAGTCGGTCGCGTGCCTCGGCGTCTTCCCACTTAAGATATCCACCAAAATAAAGATCCTGGACCAAGCCTGTGTCGGTTCTTGGGCTTCCCAGGTTAAGGTCAAGGTCAAACTTGGCGTTGTCGGCTTTTGCCTTTTCTTCTTCTTCCTCTTCTTCTTCTTTCCCTTGTTGTTGGTCTTCTTTTTTCTCTCTTCAGGTTCGCTCCCAACCAGAGACCCAAACAGCCCAGTTTGTCATCGGTTCCTGGTCTGCCGCTCGGTGTGACCTCATCGGCAGTCGGCGGGTGTACCCAATCAAAGGTCACGACTCGAGTAGTGCTCGAGTTCTTCTGATAACAAGAGAAGTAGAGGGGAAAGAGGTCGATTTCGAGGTCGTAGAGGGCGATAACGGGTGGACAGGTGGTAGATGATGGTGATGGATGTCAATAAAAGGTGATGATAACAATGTCGATGATGACGAGAAGGGGGGGAGAGGGAGGGAGGGAGGGAGGGAGGGAGGGAGGGAGGGAGAGAGACAGGACAGTTGCGATAAGAGAGGGAGAAGGGGAGCTGAGGGATGTTCAGCGATTGCCTGATAGTCAAGCTTCGGGTACCCAGGCAGGGGCTGGCTGGGTTGACTCAAAACGAGGACTGCAGAAAGTTGCCCTTGTCTCGCCTCACCTTTCCGGGGCGGGAGGCCGCACTGATAGGGAAGCTGTTGGGCCTCAGCCCCGTGTGCCCTGTTCCTGTGCCTCCGGTCGAGCCTTGAGCCTGAACCTGACCTGACGAGAGACAAAAGATGATTGTGTCACTCGCCCACCCCACGCCATGCGCTGCTTACTGTGCTAGTATACTACTACCGCTATTGCAGTTTGTACTACTGTAGTGCTGCTACTATGCACTACGTACTTTGCAGTACGTACCTTGCTGATAAGAGAAGGAGCAGGGAAAACAGGCAGGGATGAGGGGCAGGGGATCTCAGGGTCGTCCCGTTACTTCCGGGGTACGTACATATCCATCCCACTTGCCACATTATCGTAGTAGTGCCGTCACTTGCTGCAGCGTCACTGGCTGAAGTCCCCAATGTTCCTTCCTCATGCGAACATGACCCAAATACGGGGTGGCCACCATGCACGCTCATTCAAACGTCTGTGTTTTGTCATCCTCTCTCTCACCAGGTCAACACCATCTGATCAGCACAACCGCACCACCCACCACCCACAGACACGATCTCGTTGGCCGTCGTCGACCAAGGTGCCGTCTACGAGATATCTAAAACCACGGATATTGGCTCATTGTTTGTCCACCTCAACTCCTCAACCCGCTCGTTCCCCACAAGTAAACGAGGCACGACGCAAATCTTCCACCCATCGGTCGACCTTCCTCTCTTTGCCCTCGCTTCCAATAGAGTCATTTTCCCACTCTGAACTTTTTTTTTTTTGATCTTGAAAAATTTTCCCGTCACGTCCGTGAGTATTGTGGTTTCAAGGCATGCAGGGTCGTTTTAAAATCGACTCCCAAAATCCCCCCCCGGTCCGGTGTCGAATAAGACTCTGCTTATTTCCACCCACAGCCGACGGAGCCGCCCTTCTGGAAGAAAACGGAAAAAAGGAAATGAGCAGATTGAAGAGAAAGAAAGAGAAAAAAAAATGACACCGTCAAAGATCTTACACCACGGGCAAGGATCGTCACTATTTGGACCCGCAACGCCCACTGCAAATGCCGGCGGGTCGGCAAGGTTGGGATTTCAACCTGCGGGTCCAAACGCAATAACAAAATACAACTACCACTACCCACTGCTCATGCCACCTGCATGCACCCTTGAGATTTTATCCCTCTCGGGCTCAGGGGATGGTGGGCTTGACCGCATCTGCTCTCCGCGGCAAAAACAAACCTTGCTTTCGGGGCTTTGTTGACGACCGAATGATAGAAAAGCAACAAACAAGACACACGGCAGTAGAAGACCAAGCAGCTTCGACTCGGGAGTTACTATGCAGTGGTAAGAAGAGGCTTCAGTCTTCTGGCAGAACTATACCCCCTCCTTGTCCAAGCGTTCGCAGCATCATGAGCTTATCTCTGCCGTGCTCCCTTCCCCTCCCATCGTACCATGCATCTTGCCCCGGAGCGAGCCCATGGGAATCCGCGGCTTACCGAATCCAGCCTGCAGCATTTTCTCATGCCAAGAAAAAATAATTCTTCTTAAGAAAAAAAAAAATATGCACATGCCGAGAGTGGGTCGAAAGAAAGGAAAGAAAAGAAGAAAACCGAACAAAACCAGAAAAACCCGCATGATACAGATGGCGGATGCATACCGACCCCTATCCACCACGAGCGTCGTGGCATGCACCGGTTGGTACAAAGACTTATATGGTACCATAAGCGAATGGCAACATCAAATAAAAGAGTCACATCTCAGATTTCAAAGACTTCGGAGGAAAAAGAGAGCAACGCGACACCAACTGCACGTGGCCAGATCGAGACATCTCTCTTATCACTCAGCCCTCATTCGCCCCAGCCCCCACCTCCACAGCCCAGGCCTGCAGGCCTCGGATGGTGTATGTGTAAGTAAGTCTGTGTGTGTGTGTGTGTGTGTGCGCGAGTGTGACTAGAGGGCCGGGAGTGTGGCTGCCATGCATGTCATCAAACACACACATCTGTCATGTGTGTTTATGTACGTGCGTGTGCGTAGGATGCGCATCGCGCGACCGAGGTGTCACCTCGGACAGGGAATTCAAGGGGCGGGGTTCTGGCCGCGGAGAGGGCGACGATGATCTGCAAAACACCCTGGGGGAAGATAGTCTCTGGGAGCCACGAAAGGAGAGAGGACAGGAGGCTTGACCTAACCTCACCATCCAATAAACCCCTGAAGCATCAAGTAGCAGTGCCCATCAGTTTGCATTACCCCCCCCCCCTCTCATGTGAAGGGTGTATGTACTGTGCAGTCATGTTCCTCGGCAGAGGATGATGCGCTTGGCAATTGATCGACACCAGGCACGTCACGTCTTTTGGCTCTGCATTAACCACTCCGTCCTGGGGACATCGATATCTGCCGGAGCTGCAGTGAGGTCACGTTCGCCTCTGACAAAAAGATGGAATTATGTGTATAGAGATGGCAATCCAATAAATCATTATAATTGACATGATCAATTCAACTTGTAAATGGGTGTGTGTAATATAGCTTGCTGATCTTTAAGGAGGGGGGGGGGATGGTTGTTGTGTCCCCAAGATAGTTTCACCAGACTCGAGGTGAGTTGGGACGGGACAAAGAATTCCTAGTAGAGGCACAACAATTCAACAGGAAAGAATCGATGATGTATCAATTGGCAATGCCTTTTCCCTACCCAACACCCAATCCTTATGCACACGTCTCTGGGTATTATATCACACACACTCACACTCACACAGCTCACCCGATGCAAGCTTTTTTCGTCCCCCCCCCCCCGCCCCCAGGAGTTTTGGCTCACTCACTCATCCCCATCCACATTCGCAGCACCCTTCTTCCGTGCCTCGGCCTCTCTCGCCCACTCCTTGGCCTTGGCACTGACCTTCTCACGACTCTTCGCATTGCCGTTCTCCTCTTCCCACTTGGCCCACCGCTGGAACCACCCTTTTGCCTTGTGTGGCTTCAGCCCCTTCATCTTGAGCCCACGCGCAAACACCCCTCGCACCGCCGTAGCGTCGGTCTCCTTGTCTTCTTTCTGGGCGGTGGCGTACGCCGAGATCTCCAGGTCCAGCAGCTGGTTCCAGAGGTCAAACTTCTTGGGGTACGCAGCCAGCAGCCCCTCGAACATGGTCCGCCCGCGCTCCTGGTCGCCACTTGTGGAGCGGAACTCGAGAGCCGCGAACTTGGTCATCAGCGAGACGTGCGTGTGGGAAGGCAGCGCCTGGGTCGCACGAGGCAGGAGGCCACGGGCACGCTCGGCATCCTCGATGGTGTTGTGCAGGAAGTGTGCGTAGTTGGTCCACACCGAAGGAGACTTGGCGCCAAACTTCTTGGTCATGGCTTGGAAGAGCTCGTCTGCTTTCTGTTGTGGGGGCGACATCCATTAGTAAATTTGTCTCACTGGAAAACGTCCGTGGTGGTGGGGGGGGGGGGGGACTTACGTCGTGTTTGCCAGTCTTGATGTAGATGGTCGACAGTCGTTCGTGAACCACCTGCTCGTCGTTGTACTGGCAAGCCCGCTTGAAGACCTCGTCAAGGGTTTCGTTGGTGCCGTAAGCGTTCTCCATGTTCAGGTAGGCAGTCCAGACGTTAAGCTTCTCTGCCTCCTCGCGGATGTTGATCGTCTTGAGGGCGCGCTCAGCAATCTCGCGAGCCTTTGCGGGTTCGCTGACTTGCAGATGGAAGGCCATATACTGTATCCACAAATCAGAGGAATCCGACTGTCCCAGCAAGAGCCTCTCAAAGTCGCTTGCCGTTTGCGGCCCATTGGCGTCAAGTTGGGCTGTGCGGTCGACCTGGATCTCCGGCCTGCGCTTCTTCTTTTTCTTGTCTTTGCCGTCGCCCTTGTCGGATTCAGCGTCAAGGTCATCAGCAGCTTCATCAAGAGCTCCGCCAGACCAGTCAAAACCACCAGCATCCAGACCCTCGTCATCGCCAGGCTCCGCCATCTCGTCATCCTCATCCTCGCCCTCGGAGGAGTCGCTTTGGTTGTCAGTGCCGCGAATGATGATCTCAGGGGCATCCTGGAACACTTGGTCGTCGTCACTGTCGTCCTCATCCTCGTCAGAGCCAAGAAGCGCTCCAGCATCGTCGTCCAGATCGTCCATGTCCTCGTCCGACTCTTGGTCCTCAAAATAAGAAGGCTTGAGACCGAAGCTGATTTTCTTCTTCTCGAGATCAATCTTCATAATGCGAGCCTTGACAACGTCACCTGCGCTGTACAGCTTCCTGGCATCTTTCACGTGTTTCTCCGCCATCTCGCTTCTGTGACATAGACCACTGACATTTGCAGTGCCATCAATCACGATGAAAGCGCCAAACTCTTCAACGCCACGCACCTTACCAGTGACCACTTGACCTTCGGTGAAGTCAGACAGGGTCTTTGGCGGCACGTACTCGTTGTCGACGATGGAAGATTTCAGACTCATGTTCACCTGCCCAGCAGCCACATCGACTGCAACAACGCGGCCCTTGACGAGCTGGTCAACCCGGAAGTTTTGCTTCCAGTCTTTCAAGAACGAATCGGACAAGTCAGAAATCTTGACGAACGCCGTCACGTGGCCGCCAAGATTGACGAAGAGACCCTGGTCGGCAACATTCTTGACAAAGCCTCGCTTTATCTCACCAACCTTGAGGGCAGAGACAGTGGTGACCTCCGGGTCCTTGACTGGCAGGTTGGAGCTGAGCACCCGCGATGGACGGGTGGAGAGCCGCAGCTTCTTGTTGCTCGCGTCGACGTCAACGACTGCAACTCTGATGATCTCGTTCTTGGTAAACTTCTTGGGTCTCGCGTCGTCGTAGTCATCTTCGAGGTCTGCGAGATGGACCGGTCCAGAGACATCCTCACTCAACTGCACCATGACGTGTCGATCGCTGACCTTGGTGATCTTGCCAGGTAAGACCAGGCCCTTCTTAATGGTGTCCCATGTTATTGCGTTCGACGAGTTCGAGGACCTGGCTGTCAGGTCAAGACGATTCTGGGGTGCATCCACGGCCTTCACTCGCACCTGCATTGCAGAGCCGACGGGAAAGCTGGCAGACGGGTTGCTGAGCAGAGACAGGTCATCAGACGCGTCGCTGATGGCCATCCTTCCACGCACAGATGGCGACAGGTTGATCCAGAGGCAGTTCGTCTTGATGTTGTTGACAAATCCTGTCCACTCAGATCCAGCTTCGATCTGGCTCAGCGACAGCATCTCGAGCTCCCCTTCCTCCTTCAGGTCGCTTGGCTTGGCGGACAGTTCAATCAATGCATGTGTCGAGCGGTGTGAGATCGGGAGGAAGCGGTGATTTCTTGCGTCATGGACGCCGAGAACTCTGACCTTGATGACTTGCTTCGGCTTGAACTTCTGCAGAGGGTTCTTTGGGTTCCCAATCTTGTCCCAGGAGTCGTAGACCTGAGATACGTCCACACGGCCTTGAAGGTTGTCAGCAAGCTGTACGTTGAGCTGTGTGCTCTTGATAGACACGATCTTGGCCTTTGTGATCTTGCCAACAGAGATGTCATCTTCGGTCTGGATAGAATCGTCGACGGGATTCTCAACAGGCTTTCCAGTGGTCCGGGGTCTGGCAGATCGCTCTTCCTTGGCATCCGCAACCGATGGAATAGCAACGACCGCTCGAGCATGATCCCGGTCGATGGACACGATCTTGACGGATATGGACTGCAGCTTGTGCATGCCAAAGTCCTGTTCTTTCTGCTGCTCTTGGGGTATCATGGCTGCCGGAAGGAGGGCAGTCAGGTTGCCACCGAACTGCACAAAGACGGCCGTAGGAGTGATGTTCCGGACAAATCCATGAACCAGCTGCCCAGCTTTGGCCTTCTCCCAGTTCGAAAGGAGTTTGCCCTCCCTCGCTGCAGCGACCAGGCTCGGCTTCGAGGTCACCGTGAGCGCCCGACGGCCTTCATTCTTCTCCAAAACCGCCAGATCGTTCAAGGTTTGCCCAACATGCACCCTCTTGAGCGCGGCCCGATCCTTGGCGGTAGACTTGTCTGTCAGATGACCGACGGATAGCACGGCCTTCAGCAAGCTGTCATTCAGCTCCACGTATATGTCGTCTTCGGTTTTCTGGCTCACTTTGCCCGAGACAAGATCACCGACGCTGAGCTTCTTGAGGGCCAGTTGCTTGTCCATGCCGAACGCTGCAGGATCTTTGCAAGACACGACAAGTCTGTTAGTCTCGGCATCGATATCGATCACATGCACGTTGACAACCTGGCCCTGGCGGAAGTGCTCCTTGGGATCGCTGATGTAGGCCTCGCTCATCTCGGAGAGTGGAAGAAACCCGCGCAGGTGGCCG
This sequence comes from Cryphonectria radicalis, assembly GCA_014849355.1. Taxonomy (NCBI): domain Eukaryota; kingdom Fungi; phylum Ascomycota; class Sordariomycetes; order Diaporthales; family Cryphonectriaceae; genus Cryphonectria; species Cryphonectria radicalis. The sequence goes on from JACWQW010000030.1 coordinate 219,499, forward strand.
TAGAACTGCACAACAGCGCCGTTTTGGAGGACATTCATGATCGTTCCCAGCACCTGCATGCCAACCGAAACGTCATCAAATGACTTGATGGGCTTCTCATCCGAGTTGACCAGTGTCTTCTTCAAGGTGAGACGCAGTTGACGCTTGGACGGATTGGTCGACAGGACTCGCGCCTTGACCTTCATGCCCTCTCGAAACTTCTTTTCGGGGTGTTGCAGACGAACATCGGAAAGATGCATCTCGGGGACCAGCCCTGATATGCCGTCCGCAAGTTTCAAAATGAGGCCGTGAACACCATTCTCGCCGATGACAAGCTTTTCCACGACACCGCTGACGACGTCTCCTACTGGTACATCCTCGACGCGCAAGAACGGCTGGTCAAGTACCGTCTTCTCAAAGGAGAGCAAGAAAAATCCGTCAAAGGCGTTGTATCCAACGACGCGGCCCCGGTGCTTGGATCCTACCTTGAACGGGCCGCTGGACTCGTATAGGCCATCGACTTTTCCATCCTTGACCCGAGAGATATGGACAAAGCCAGGTATGCCCTCGACACCCACGTCAACAAAGAGACCAATGTCGGTCTCGACTTGTTTGACAACGCATTCTTCGACGAATGAGGAGACAGGCAGCGCCTCCAGAGGCTTCTTTTCTTCGTCATCAACCTTGGCGCTGACACCTTGCAAAGATTTGACGTGTTCCAGAATCGAGATGCCCAATTTTGGCCTCTTCGCTTCCGGGAACGTGCAAATGACCCTCGCTTTGAGCTTTGACCCGACCTTATACTTAGTTGCGAGGTCTGTACCATTCGGCCCTATGCCTGAGTGGATGTGATCAGCCGTGGCATCAAGATGACCCAAGACCTTCCCAATAAGACCTCGTTCAGTTATCTCAGACACAAGCACCTCGACGGCAGTACCAGGGACAAAGGTGTTGATCGTAGAGGCCTCGGATGGAAAGTTCTTGCAGCTGCCCAGCTTGTCGCTCTTCGTAGACACCTGGACGACCTTTCGGTTCGCGCTCAAGCCTGTGGAGATGCACAAGAACACGTTGCCTGGCTGTAGCCGACCCTCGGAGATGCTGTGATCGACCTCCTTCGTTGGCATAAACCCAGTGATATTGGAGTCTGCAATGCCAATATCCATGACGTATCCGTGATCTTCCACACTCGCAATGGATGCCATGACAGTGCTGTTCGAGACCAGCTCTTGCTGAGACAGAGTCGAATTGGCGTCCTCTGGCCGGAGGGACAACTCTATGCGCCTCTTCGCTTTGCTTGGCAAGGCAGACGAGTCTTCCATCGTCGAAACCACATAAGCTCGAAGGTATTGTCCTATCTCGAATAACTCCTTTGGATCAATGTCATCGTCCGGTGAGTCATCTCCGTCGGCATCGTCGGAAGCGGCGGCCTCCTCAATTCGCTTCGTGAGGGCTTGTGAGATGGCGGCAATGGAGACATGGCCGACAAGGTTGTTTGGTAGAGCTAAGGCGACCTCGAGGTCACTGATCTCGCATACTTGACCAAGGACCAGTGAGCCTTTTACAAGCCGCTTCATGTCCGAGTTAGCCAGCCTCTCCCGCAGTATGATCAAAATCCGCAACCGAGGGCGCATACCTTATAATTCAGACCTTCGATCTTGACAGCATCCTCGTCCCGAGCTGGTCTGCCGGTTTCCTTAGCATCCTTGGTGGACGACTTGCGCCTCTTCTTCTTTAAATCTTTGCTTCCAGTCTTGGCCGACTTGCCGGACTCTTCCTCAAAGAGAGCATCGCGCTTGGCCTCAATGGTGATTTGCTTGTGCTCGAGAGGGGTGAGAACACTACCACCGCCTCGGGGGAACAGTGGCTCTTCATCCTTGACGGTCGCGATTGCCGGTGCAGATGAGGAAGCCTTGTCGGTCGTTTTCGAGCCCTTCTTGACCTCCTCACTCTTGCCCGGCTTGTCGGATTTTGCCTTCTTCGAGGGCCTCGTGTCGGTGGCAGGCTTCACATCTTTCGTAGAGGAATTGGTGGACGGCGCACCCTTCCGTTTGAGAGAACTCATGGTTCCATGTGGTGGTGAGGTTTTCTGCTAGGTGGAACAGGAGCAGTGAAGACTTGTGTTGTAGCAATGAGCAAGGAATTCAAGCTGCTGAAAAAGCGTCCTCAAGAGGCACTCACGAGCAAACTACTCTCCAAGAAGAAAAAATCAGAGACCCAAGCAGGGATGTGCACTATCGATAAGCATGCAGTCGGCCTCGGCAGGCAGATACAAGGCGGGGACTCCCATGTCAGCAGGTATGTACGAACAGACAGGGGCTCAGGGGTCTCAGATCCAAGTTGGATGCATGTGCCAATGACTCCATAGCACTCAGGGCACAGCAGACAAAGATCAGAGACACTTTGGATTCTTCATACCAACTTGGACCATAACAAAACAAACCATACTCCTTTTCTCAAGACAATGATAGCACCCAGGCAGCCCTCAGCAGAGGTCTTCATAATTCATCCCACAAGTCTCTGCTCATGAGTCCTAGAAAACGATTTCGAAGAGGGCGTGCTGAGGCCAGCTCAGCTGCTGCTGGCCCAGCTCCAACAACGCTGCAGCCCAGCCAAGCAATCACGACGTCACGGGTCTCCTCGCCCTCTGCTGCGTCTGAACCATCAACATCAACAACACCAGCCACACCCAGAAGGGAACCTGACAAAGGGATGCCACCTCCACCGCTTCCACAGCTGAGCTCAAGTAATAAAACAGATGGAAGCAGTGGATCAGACCAACAAGGATACAAGACAGTACGTCATCTGGACCTGGTACCAGCAGCGGCATGCATGGTGACAAACAAGCCTTGCAATCACAATGCTGATTTGCTCACTCTCTCTACAGATACACAAGACTAGGAGTTGGTACGGATCATTGACTCGAAAATCCACTGCATCCACATCACTACAACGCGAGACGATAGTAGGCAGTCCACTCAAGGCTGGCTCTACCCCTGACTTCCACCGTTACGACTTGAAGAGGAATGGCGAGACGGCGAGTTTGAGTGGTGGGAGTCAAGCCTCGGTCAACGCACTCAGCAAGTTGCACGAGACGGACACTGAGACGAACAACGATACACCTTCGGCGAAAGCGCAGGCTGATCAGGCCAAGACCGGGGACGGTCTCGGTACAAGGACAGAGAGTGATGACACCGCAGCACCCGGAACGAGCGACGATATGGGCGGAAACATAGATGGCACCATGTCGGATGCGCCGCCGGCAGCTGATACTCAACAACAACCATCCGGGTGGCTAGGAGGGTGGTTTAGTCGCAACCCCGTGCCAACAGATCAGTCGGCCGGGGCTGATGATGCGCCTGCTGTGTCTTCCCAATCAGAGCCCGCCAAGGAGGCGGAATCCGATCCACCTACGCAAGAGGCCACGGCCACTACTTCGGAGGTGGAAGCTCCTCCAGTCGCATCTAGTCAACAGCCTGCGGCCTCTTGGTTCAATGTCTTCTGGTCAGTCAACAAGACCGCGCCGGAGGGTGGCAGTGAGGGGTCTTCAAAGGCAGCAGAAGCCTCAACGCAACCTGCACCGGAAGTCACGTCTGTGGAAAGCGCCCCCGCACAGGGTGATCCTGAACCGGCGTCAAAGCCCTCAGCGGGATCAACATGGGCATTCTGGTCGAGGGACGCGCCCAAATCACCTGGGGAACAGCCACCAGGTCCCGAGACCGGTGAGCTGGCTGTCGTAGGTGACCGATCAGAGAGTCACCCACAGAGGGCCAACTCGAAAGACATGGGTGGAGATGAGCAGCCAAAGGAAGAGCCTTTGAAGGGCCAGTCGGTGAAAGCCAGGCCGAGCAAGGACAAGCTAGGCAAGAAGACGAAGAAGACCCGGCCTCAGTCCTTGGACCTCAACGAAGCACCCTCTCGTCCCGTAACACCTCAGTCTGACGCTGCTTCTACCAAGATTGAGTCTCCGTCTAAAGGCAAGACCAAAACGCCCACGACTGCGGCCAAACCCGCTCCTCCCAACCTTCTCCTGCCTTCCTTCAAGGATACTTATAGGATGAAAGAAAGCCCCTCCATATTAAAGCAGATCACAGCATTACTCCTGAGGGCACAACAAGCACCAGCAAAGCATGTGTTCCTCAAAAACGAACCTCCCAAGATCAGGAAGGCCATAGCGATTGGAGTACATGGACTGTTCCCGGCTACCTTTCTACGTCCCATGATTGGTCAACCCACGGGAACCTCGATCAAGTTTGCAAACCATTGTGCGGAAGGCATCCGAAGATGGGCAGAGAACCATGGTTGTGGAGACTGCGAGATTGAGAAAGTCGCCTTGGAGGGAGAAGGAAAAATCGAGGCACGCGTTCAAAACCTGTGGACCTTGCTTCAGAACTGGATGGATCATATCAGGCAAGCGGACCTCGTCGTGATCGCTTGTCACTCCCAGGGCGTACCCGTCTCCATGATGCTCCTGGAGAAACTGGTAGACTCCGGTGCTATCGGCAGTGCCAAGGTTGGAGTCTGTGCCATGGCGGGTGTCAGCCTTGGTCCATTTGCTGAGTACAAGAGCAGCATGGGTATTCTCATGGGCACTGCAGCGGAGCTGTGGGAATTTGCGAACTCCGAGAGCGAAGTGTCCAAGAGATACGAGGCAGCCCTGAAGAAAACATTACAGCACGGCGTGCGGATCACATATGTGGGGAGCATTGACGACCAGCTGGTCCCAATGGAAGTAAGCAAAAGTTCCACCCATCATACCGATGATGTTTACTAACCTAGTCACAGTCTGCCATCTACTCCCCGGCGAACCATCCGTACATCTACCGAGCTGTATTTATAGACGGCAGGTTACACGCGTCGGACTTCATCACCCACCTGGTCGGCTTCGCGTGCAAATTGCGCAACATGGGCGTTTCCGATCATGGTCTCATCCGCGAGCTGTCCATACCGCTTGCAGGAAGCCTCTATGGGGGCGAGGGTCACTCACGGCTCTACGATGACGGTCAGGTATACGAGTAAGGCTGCCCCTTTTCCTTCCTGTGGGCAAACATGCCCCCTATCTCACACCAAGGAGGAATCGCTGACCTTTTCTTATAGTCTTGCCATCTCCCATACCCTCGAGACAACGGACGTCGGCTCCGTGCCCTGTCAGCTTGCAAAATACGAAGGTCTTGCCCAGCCGAACCCCTACGTGCTACCGTGGATCATGCGAGGTCTGCTGGAAGAGGACTATGTCAAGACGGAGCTGAGTGAAGAGACAGATCAGCTGCTGAAGCGCTTTGACGACTGGAAACCCATGACTAAGCCTCTCCAGAATGTCAAGTACCGACTGGAGGCTGTCAGATCGAAGTTATAGGCGGGAGGGAGGACTGGAGCACCCCGGGGGAGAGTCTTGTATAATAATACTATGTAAGGGTGGTCTTTCTTCTTCTTTTTCTTCCCCCCGTCACAGAGGGTTCCAATCCTAGTTGAGCTGCAGCTAGTCAATACTGTTTATCTTTCTCTCTCCCCGTTTAATTTGAGGGTTTATTTACCTTGTGCGGCTTTGTTAAGTTTGGGGTTATCAGCAACACATATACAGCAATCACAGCAAGGGAGAAGGGGGGGGGCGGCGTACTCGGGGCGTCAAGGAAAGGGAGACAGACAGACAGTGGCTCATGAAATGGCTCCTAAATTCTGATGCAATGGTTCTCAAGGACCCTAGACTTCTTTTTGGATTTTTCTTTTCTTCTCTTCTTCTTCAGATGGTTTCAAATCATAACATATTGTGAGAACACAGAAACTAGTAGAGGCCGTCCATCCCAAGATAGATAGCGATGTGATGATATAGCAGATCTATCATTTCTACAGAAACAATATGCTGAGTGTGAAGAATGTACTAACTATACAATGAATGTTATGCTGGCTGACCATGCTCAAACACAACATAACCATGCAATCTCTTTTTCTTTTTCCTTTTTTTAATTATTTTCAAGAATGCCAAGGCAGCATGTTGTATTAGTATAAATGTTCGGGTTCCTGTCCATGTCTTTCCCCTCCCACCTTGATGCTATGCACAGTAAACAAGCAAGTGTTCTCTCTCTCTCTCTCTCTCTCTCTCTCCCTCCCTCCCTCTCCCCCCCTCCTCCTGTCCGACGCTCTTCTCCCAGTGCACACCAAGATCATCACAGTGCACACTGTCACACGTCGTCAACACATCAAAAGCGAAGAAGAATGTCCTGTGATGCCCAAGGGCAAACAGATAGCAACACCAAGATAAAGAATAAAGGAAAAAAAATTCAGGAGTGATACCAAGAAGAGATGCTCGCTGGTCCGAAAAAGCACACCTTATAGCTCCCACTAGTGCAGTCTGCCATCTGTCTGCTTCATCATCATTGTTGCATTGTGTATGTCGCCTCTTCTCCTTCTTCTTCATGCTCCATTTCTTCCTCCTCCTGATCCGAACTGCTAAGCCATGTTTGTTTGATGAATGTAAAGCTTCTCGTGCCAACCCCCCCCCCCACCCCCCAACTCCCTCCACCTTCATCTCCTCGGCCTGGCACGGCCAGCGATGTTGATTAAAACGTATACTAGCCCCCGGCCCTGCAATGCCTGGCTCGTTCCTCCCCTTCCTACTCTTCCTCCCCCCGCCTCAGACATCCATCGTTCGTGATTATGTAAGGGTATGATGTATCATTCCTCAATATCCATACCGTCCACCACGCCGTTCAGGCTCTGCCTGGGACCTGCTGGGGGAGCAAGTCCGATCCTCGCCCCGCTCCCATCAAAGACCCACGGGCCAGCATCGTTCCGCGGCGTGATGGGCCCCTCGTGGACATTAGCCGTCGGGAGCCCCCCGCTTCCTGGGCTAGGAGTCCTCCTGGCGTTGTTGGGAGTGGTGGTTGGGATAGGCATCGGGTGCGACGTCGTGTGGGAGTTCTCGGTGGTCGAGGGCGTGCTGGCACCGCCGTCGCTCGCATGTGCATCGGCCACAGCCACATTGTCCATCGAGGAGCTGGACGCAGAGGGCTCGGGCATCTCGTCCTGGGCGGGCGTCATGGGCGGGTTTGCGGGCCGGGACCGTTCCAGAGAGGTTCTCGCCGCCCTCTCGGCAGCCGATGCCCTGGCTCTCTCCAGCGACGTCCTTATCCTGTCCATCGAAGACCTGCCAGCCTCCACCTGGGCGGGCGGGTCTAGCCGCAGCTCCTTGCTCTTGCTCTCGTCCGTGCTCGCGTTGTCCTTGCCGTCCAGCTCGCCGTTCAGCTCCTCCCAGTCCTCGGGGTCTTCTACCTCGGCCTCGAGGTCGGCCGCAGCCCGGCAGTTGGGACAGATGAAGATCGGGTAATTTGGTCCGGACAAGAGGGCACGAATGCACTTGAAGTGCCATGTGTGAGAGCATGGTGCAACAAAAAGGCATTGGCAGGGCTGTGTGGATAAGGAATCATAAGTTAGTGAGTGACCTGCAGAGAACAAACTACACAAACACAGAGAGAGAGAAGGGGGAGGCAACGTACAGCGATGGAGTTTAGACAGATGGAGCAGTCCTGCGAGTAGTCCTTCCCTGACCCCTCGCTCTTGGTCATGTTCCAGAGCCGCTTATGCGAGCTCATACTGTGTCAAAACGTCAGTATCAAGTTGTCGCTGGGGAAAGGGGTGTGTGTCCACACAGGTCGTGAAGGGGGAACGTACTTGAACTTGTTCAGCTTGTTCTGCCAGCCGCGGTTCAACTCCAGGCGCATCTTGACGCAGCGGAAGATCATCTCCTCGCCTCCCTTGAAGTCGATGCCCAGCTGTACGACGTCTCCGTCGTTGACGGGGAATGGCTTAGACTCCTGACCAGGAGGGCTCAGCCGTATGTGGTTGAGGAATGTGCCACTGCTGCTCTTGACGTCCTTGATGTACCACTTGCCCTCCTCGTACCAGAACTCGCAGTGGCGGCGGCTGACAACCTTGGACTTGAAGCCCACGGGGGCCGAGGACGGGGCGTTGGTCGGTACCGGAGGCTGGCTGTCCCGCTCGGAATAGCGACCGACACGAATGACCTCCTGACCGGTAGGGAGGGTGCGGGCTATCGGGGAGAAGTGGAGGGAGGGCCGGGTGCTTCGAGGGTCGACGAAGACGGAGAAGCGGATGGAAGGGAGGATACCGTTGAGGCCGGTGCCATCTTCGGTGGGCCTACCAGCAGTAGGAGCAGCAGAGGAGGAGGCAGCCATGACAGTGCCTGTCGTTGCTGACCTGGACCGCGTCATACTGCGTCGGCCAGTCGACTCTTGCTCGGGGTCTGATGTGGTGATGGCAGTACCAGGTAGTGGTAGTTGTGGTGGGGGGAAATTGACGGTCAGGGGGGTAGATCGAGTTGTGGTCAGCGGCTGGATCTGTTCTTCGTCGTCGTCGTCGTCGTCGTCGTCGTCGTCGTTGAGGGCTTGTCTGGATGAGGAGGAAGTGTTCAACGGATGCGTCCAGGTGGGCACTAGCGTGAAACGGCGCGAGTTGGTGGTCGAGCGGTCGGCGTCGCTAGTCGAGGCGGTGGTAGTCGAGAGGGTGGTGGTGTTGGTGGTGGCAGCAGCAGTAGCAGTAGCAGTAGCAGTGGGAGTGTCAGAGGCGGATCGCGTGAGGCCCTGGGCGGGCCTGAAGAAGGATGATGAGGAGGTAGGAGAGACGGGGGAGACGGGGGAGGTAGGATAGTTGGTAGTGTTGCTGTTGCTGCTGTGGTCTCTGGACAGGAGGTGGTTCTGGGTATAGTTTCGTAGATAGGACAGACCCCTCCTTGTCCTCGAAGTGGTTGCTGTTGTTGTTGTTGTTGTTGTTGTTGTTGTTGTTGTTGATGATGATGATGCCGATGCTGGGCCGTCAGGGCGGACGTCAGGGCGTGTGTGATGAAGGTGAGGGCGTGTGTGAGACGCAGACGACGAGGCTGGGTTGCCAGCAGCCAAGGAAATAACGCCCGCTGAGAGGGAGGAGGTTGTCGCAGGGGCGGGCGAAGTAAACATGACCTCCAGCGCTGGGAATAGGGAAGGATGCAGCCGTGCCGTGGTTGTGCATGAACAACAACAGATGACCAGTGCGTTCCGAAGTGTACTTTGTTCTTGTTCTTTTCTTGTCTCGCCTGTCTGTCTGTCTGTCTGTCTTATTGAGTGGCGGCGAACCGAGCCGAGTAGGGACAACGGGGGGACGGTGGGCGTGGACGTGGACGGGGGCCAGCAGAGGCTTGCACCACACGAGCTGGTAGGTAATAGAAAGGTAAGAAGGGAAGATCTCAGAAGGGTTCCTCCCCCAGGGCACCTGTAGGGCGGTCTCCAAATTTGACGGGTCGTGTGGTTGGCCGTGGAAAGAGAGGGGGCGATGCGGTAGTTACTCTGTTTTTTTGCACAGCGGCCCGTAAGAGGAGTCGTCTCTTGTCTTGTTTGGTTTCTGTTGTGATTGTTCTTCTTTCTCTCAACAAGTACACCTCGATTCGAGCGGGAATAATATTGTAACCATTTGGGTAGGGAAGAAAACAAAAAAGGAAAAAGGAAAGAGAAAAAAAAAGACGAAGCAAGGAAGAGAGGGAAAGGAGCGAAAGGAGGGCTGGTTGGGTGGACTGAGTGGTGGAGTTTACTGCCTTTTTTGGGGGGGGGGGGGCCGTTGGTCTGCAGTCAGGGCCCCCGGTCAGGCCCGTTGTAGAGGGCCCCCCACCACCCAAGACCACCCCTGGGCCCTGGGCCCTAGGCCTGCCAGCTACTGTAGTAGCATTATAGTAACATACTATGGTAGTATTTTGGCCTATGTACAGTAGATAGAAATACCCACTGACCCAGGCATCCAGGGGTCCCCTCGACAACCGTTCTTCTCTTTTTCTGACGAGTTAGGGCCTGGACCCATGCCACCGTTTCCGACGTGCTATGCCCCGTAAAGCACTCCAAGTAGTAGCCACTGAAGACAACCGCCTGGCAACAATAGAGGAGAACCTGTCGAGGACAAAGAAGAACCAAAAATTATCAACTGCTTACAATAAAGACCCGGCAGCAGAAGAACCAAGACTGATAATGGCACGAATGGCACAAGGGAACCCCATCGGCTACTTTCACTGTAGCACATAACTTGAGGCTGTCCTTACTGAGACTGGACCGGACTATTGAAGGGCGTTGGAAAATAAGATAGCCGCCCTAAGGTGAGATACTCGGTAAAAATAAAATAAAAAACATGCAGAGCCCTCGGATTAACCCCATACAAGCTGATTAAATGCCTTAAATGTGCCCTGTGCACTGTGGGCATCAAAGCCACTTCGACAGCCTGGATTAGGTGAGAGAGAGAGAGAAGGGGTTCCAGCCATCATTGCGCACATTTCATCTCCATTCTTCAGCCAAGTAAAGAAGACTAGACAGAACAAGAATGAATTATCATTCCATATGTACAAAATAATTAGTGGCCTGAGGTACGAAACGGCCATGCACGTCAACGTGTTTGTCCCCGCCCTCGACATGCATCCCCTCCCAACCACAGCAACCCAAGACGAGGGGCGAGGGGTGCGGGTATGGATGGGTATGGGTATTAAGATGGGCTAACCCGCTTGGCTAAACAATTCGGTTCCAGAACTCGAGGGGGCTTGGAAAAGCCACCAACCACCGCCAACTGCCAACATGGCTTTGCATCGGTTTAGCCTTGAGGCTTTACAAGAAGGCCATAAGAGGGGGGGGGGACTCTTTACTAATGCCTCTCTTTTGCCCCCTCTTCGTGCAGAGTCACAAGCGAAGTGAAAAGAAGAAAAAAAATATCGTGGCCAGAATATCCCCCCTTTCTAAGACTTGCGTACTTAAACTTTCCAGGTTGTTATCTAGTATAAATATTAATAAACAATATATCGATACTCTTGGCTTGCCCTAACAGATCTGCTGCGATACTGCCCCTTGTTATACATACATAGATATACATATATATACATAGACTGGGCTGACGAGGACGTAGTGCAAGCCATAGGTCTCAGAAATTTCCGAGGTTTCCCAGGCTATGCCAGGACGCGCAAAAAGACCTTTGAGGCCCATCTTTAGCAGCCTGTGGGAGCGGGAGCGTCCGTCCGTGTTGAGGGCCTCCTCGTACAGTAAAATACAAGCCCTATACCGTCCCTGCGTCTGTGTCTGAGTCAAGTCGCCAAGCCAGCCAGCCCATTATGCTCTCTCTCTCTCTCTCTCCCTCTCCCTCATACTCTCTCTCTCTCTCTTCATCCTCATCCTCCTCCTCCTCCTCGTCGTCCTCGTCGTCCTCCTCCTCCTATCCTGGTCCTGTGCCTGGATCCTGTTTCGTCACTCAGGGCGCTGCACTGCTGAGCCCCACATGCCCCAGATCCTGTCTTGCAGATCTCCGAATCCTTTTGGGGGATCCTTCCCGTCAGTCAGCCTTGCCAGCCTAGCTCTTCTGACCATCATTTATAATGTACTCAGTAATTCTGAGAATACTCTGGACCCTGTGGCCTGCGGTGTTGGTTAGGCAACAACAGCATAAACTTGCACGAGATGGCCAGAACTCAAGGCCAGAATTCTACCGTGCTGCCCCAGCCGGGTGTCCCTGTCAAACCATGTACCATGTGACCATCAAAAAAGAGTCATGAGGATCTCTCACAAGACCAGCCAAGACCAAAATTATGCAACTTTGTTGTAGGGAAAAAAAGAAATTTGTGGTTATGTGTGAACTTAAGCCTCACGAAAGAACGACTAATGATGAGGTGCAGTTCCAGATGCTGTTCCTCTCTCCAAGCTACACGGAATATGCTCATGCGTTTCATCACTAACTTCTGTAGATACAATAAATGAACCCGAGGTTCTATATTGAATACTATAAAATAATAGCAAGCACCTACGTTGGTTGCCCTTGGCTGCACCCGAGCAGCCACACCAACATGTGTGAAAATCGATAGTCAGGAACCAAACCTCGTGGCATTAACAAAGAGGTTGCTCCTCAAACTTGCTGGAAGAAGGATACTGCTGACGAGAGGGGTTACCCTTCTTCGCTCACCTTCTTGTTCAGTTCGCCATCCTGAATCGTCTGATTGCATATTACTCGGACTTTCAGAGCAGCCGAACCGATGCTTACATTTTCCAAGTCCAATATAAAATGATGATATTCAAGCTCCGGTACATCTTGACGACGCTCCAGGAGGCTGGCAGGCACCGCTCATATCACATGCGGCCTTGCGTTCGACAATGTACCCCAGGCACTCTAAAATGATGCTTGCGGCCCTGTGCTGCTGCTTCCAACGACCAAGTTCTGCAGCCGCTGTCCCCCACGTGCTGCGAAAGGTTGACCATGGGTTTACTCCCAGGGCACCGACACCTGGTGAGGTCCAGCTGGACCTAGGCCCGCAGCTGTCCAACGGCTCTAGCATCTGGTTTCCCGGAAGCCAGGAGTTCGACGATGCCACGTCCCGGTGGAACATCTACGGCGAGCCCAACATCTCGGTCGTGGTGGAGGTCGCCACGGCAGAGGATGTTGCTACCACGGTTACATACGCCAACTCGATCGACATGCCCTTTCTCGCGGTGAATCGCGGCCATGGAAGTCCTTATACTCTTGCCAAGGTCCAGAACGGGATCGAAATCTGGTTGTCCCAGCTCAACAGCATCGATGTCGCCGAGGACGGCAACTCCGCTGTCCTTGGCGGAGGTGTGTACATAGAAGAGGTCGTGGATACCCTGTTTGCGTACGGAAAGGTTGCAGGTGAGTGTTGACGCCTTGTGCTAGGGAGAAAACTGGCTGACAGGAGCGTGAAGCAACGGGATCATGTGCATGTGTTGGCAATATGGGTGCCGGGCTGGGAGGAGGCCACGGACGCCTCCAGGGGTATTTTGGATTGATTGTTGATAATATTATCTCCATGGATGTCGTCCTCTGGAACGGTACACAAATCACTGTTAATCAAGACTCATACCCAGATCTCTTCTGGGGACTCCGCGGCGTCAGTGTGCCATAATTACCCAAGGGGGGGGGGACAATTCTATACAAAAATCCCATCACTAACACCGCATAGGCTGGCCACAATTTCGGAATCGTCACAAGCTTTGATTACAAAATATACGATCAACCATCTTCTGTCTGGTTCTACGGACTCTACTATTTCAACCAAGACCAGCTCGAGAACATCTTCAACGAGATGAACCGGCAGTCGGAAGCCACCCTTCCCGAGGAGATAGGTGGCGTGCTGCTGTTCTACGTCTGGAGCACGGCCATCAACGCAACGGACCCAGTCCTCGTGCTGACCTTCAACTACGCGGGCGACGCATCAGCCGCCGCGCCCTACATTGATCCCTTCAAAGCGTTTGGCCCCGTCGCCAGCACCGAGGGCCAGGTCCCCTACGACCAGATCTCCAACGTGTCGGGAACCGGCGTGGCCAGCCCGCTGTGCGCCCACGGCACGCAGCGCATGCAATTCTCCTGCGACCTTCTCACGTACAACGTCACGACGAATCGGGAGGTGTACGAGCTGTACAGGAACATGACGCTGGCCAATCCGAGCCTGGCGGCCGCCAGTGTCGTGTTTGAAAGTTACAGCCTGCAGGGGATCAAAGCTGTGCCTCCCAAGAGCACCGCATATCCACACCGCGGAGACAACCTCATCTGGTCCCAGGTCATCGCGTACGATTACGATCCAGACCTGGACGCCACAGCTATCGCGTGGGGTGAGCAGGCGCGCCAGCTTATACACGACGGCCAGGCCCCCGGCGAGGAGTATAATGTTTACGTCAATTATGCTTTTGGGGATGAGACCTTGGAGAGCGTGTACGGCTATGAGACGTGGCGCTTGGAGAAGCTCAGGGCACTGAAGGAAGAGTGGGATCCGCAGGGGAAGTTCAGCTACTATATGCCCATCTCCTGAGCCCTTGACTAGAGTCGGATGAATGCAACTTTGCTCTTCTTGGGTAGGCTTCCTGCCGAATAGATTATACACAGTCCAGAAGATTAGGCCAAAAAAAAAAAAAACTTTCAGAGTTTCTCCAAATAGTAGGATCTGATAATTGCACTGTAGACTGACCTACTAGATGGATAACTCCTCCGCCTTTTATGCTTTGGGCAACGCAGGCACTTGATATCATGACTGACTGAACTATTACACTCTGGCAGGTTGGGGGGATTAGAGGAAGAAGAAGGGGGGAAAAAAGCCTGAAGAGAAGAAAATAGTATTACTCAAAGAGGATAGCAAAGTAAACTGGGTTGAATTAATTAGATGGGCTGTCGGAATCAATTACTATCAAAAATTAAATAAATAAATCAAGCATTTGAGCATACACCACACTTTAGTAACATGATCAGAGAAACATGGAATTTTTTGAGTAGTACATTGCAATAACCAATACTGTTTATTATCAAGTATAGATAAACTGTTTCCTGCAACATAACTCTTGTCTAATTCTTTTGATTGATTGACAGAATGTCGATAATTGCAATGCAAACCCCTCACCCCCCTTTCCCTTCTCGCCTCTCTCAGTCTTCACTAATTGTAGTGAATTATCAGCCTCATCAAGAGCAAGAACAGTTGCAATCTGCAATCTTTCAGAATATTATCTTTCATCTGAATGAATAATTGAGGGATGCATGTTATATCAGAGGTTAGACAGCATGGTACAGATGAGTATGAGCACAGTAATTGACAAGAGATCATATATGTATCGTCCAGCTCAAGCTTCTGAAAACTTCTCCAACAATAAGTAACAGCTTGCTCTGATCTGGAAGTACTCCACATGAAGTCACTTAGGCAAGTTGATCCAACTTGCTCTCAGCTTCCACTTTGCGCAAAGCTCTCTCAGCCTTGCATAAGGCTGAGGATTTTCCCCACCTATAGGGACAGGGTGGCCGAGTGGGCCTTGCACAATTCCTACTGCTAGATAATACTCCTTTCCAGTAATTATGCCTCAAAAGCACTCCATGTTCACTTTCTGCTTGCCATCTCGAACCTCAGCCTACTTCTGCAGGCCATGACAAGGTCGTGCATGCAGATGGGTGGTATCACGAAAGGGGAATCTTAATCACGTCAACAATGATTAAAGAGCAACCGGGCGGTCTATTTGTCCGAATTGGCCCAGCCTTACTAATAGGATGCACATCTTCACATCCCCAGGTTCCTCAACGAAGCCTGCAGTATGGAGCTTGGGTCCAAGCTCGTACTACCATGGGTGGATCCCCCGTGTTGATTCTTGATAATGGGGTCAATGGTACTTTGCAATCAGTCCAGGAGAGGTTTTCTAAGCAGTGGATATCTGCCAGGAGTTGTAGAACATGTCGAGGTGTATCAGGCTTTCAGTTCCAGATGATGGGCGATAGTTACCGAGTACAGTACGTAGAAGGCTTATCTCATACCAATGAAAAAGAAAAAAAAATTTTTTCTCACTTCCACGAGAGTGAGAGAGCTGTGGGAACCGTGCTCAAGGGAATTCGTCCCGTTAAAGTATACTCCAGGCATTTCGGATATCAACGTGTTAAGTCCATATTCTCCAGGGCTTAGTTCGGGTCTTAGTGGAGGGATATCCGTTAAAACCGCTATTTTATCATGCTGAATCTGATAGGCCGTTACTTATTGTCTCGGACGCGCACTGATGTTATCGTATCGTTTGCACTGGCTACATGCGCTTTCTAGTGGGGTACTAAGGCTGAGAGAAATTGAACCTTGCCAAGCAGTCTGCAGTATCTCCCTGCCCCCCTACTGTTTGCGGATGAGTGGTCCGCTAGTGAAGGAGCTTAGAAATCAACTCTTCTCAAGACGCTGACGTGTTACTTCTCTTATGCTGTGGGCGGCACGGTGGACAGCATCCGAAATGGCTGCTGTGGCAAGGCGCTAGCATGCTTCAACAGTATCATCGGCGCTGACGTTGTAGCAATTAAGGGTTTAGTCTTGCCTTCGGCCCTTTTCCGCGAAGGGCGTACGGTAGATGTGTGAGGAGATTGTCGATCTCGGAGACGTCGAGGCTGGAGGCCTTTGCTTTCTCTTAAAACCGATATAGCATCGTGTAGATTCTCATAACTAGCACGACCAGTTGTTGTTCTTCTGCATCGTCATCCTCTTCGTGTTCTTTCGTTTTCCCATTTGCCAAAAAAAAGGTCTCGCGGAACCTCACCGGCCTCGTCTGGTCAATATCCCGATATCCTCTTGGCCGCTTCGCCTCTGCACTCTGTCCAGCAAAAGACCGAAGCTACTTTACCTGTCATTATTAACACACTTTGCGTCTGTAAAAGTAGCACAATCGGATGAGCTGCCCATCATGTGGGGCACTACAGTAGACGACACAACCCTTACGCGAGCAGAGAGTCATCACAGGAATCAATTGCACAACAGCTCCGACCCGAGCACAAATGAGCTCCCTGGAAACACATCTGCCACGGGGAGCGATGAAGACGCCGGGTCAACGGAGCAGCCAGGGACCTGGGGCGAGCGAGACGCTGGCCTGCCTGATGAGCGTGCTGCTATGCGAGAGTTCTCTGAGCTACAGAGAGAACTGTCCGATCTCTCAAGGGCAAAGTCGAGACCAAGGAGCCGGGCGGCAAGTCGAGTCACCACCACAAGATCCACTCACAGAGCCGCCTCAAGTGCCACGACGCACGATGGTGAGTCGCAGGCCGACAACGCGGAGATTGCAGATGAGAAGGGCGAAGACGACGACTTTGAGCTCGACGCCTTCATCCGCGAGGGCCATTTCGAGAAGCGCAAGGAGGGAAGGTCCGCCAAGAAGGTCGGCGTCGTCTTCAAGAACCTCACAGTCGAGGGAGCAAGCGAGACTGTCCAGTTCGTGAAGACGTTACCGGACGCGATCCTTGCAACCTTTGGGCCGGATCTCTACCGTCTTCTGTCGAGATTCCTACCGTTTCTCAGGTTCGACAGGAGGAAACGGCGCACCCTGATCCATGATTTCACCGGCGTCGTCCGCGGCGGAGAGATGATGTTGGTCCTCGGCCGTCCAGGCTCGGGCTGCTCAACTTTCCTCAAGGCGATTGCAAATGACCGGGAAGCGTACGCCTCAGTCAAAGGAGACGTCACATACGGCGGAATCCCGGCCGACAAGCAGAAGACCATGTATCGTGGCGAGGTCAACTACAACCCGGAGGATGACGTGCATTTTGCGAACCTGAATGTTTGGCAGACATTCATCTTTGCGCTGATGACAAAGACCAAGAAGGGGGCGATCCAGGACATTCCCATCATTGCACAGGCGCTCATGAAGATGTTTGGTATCCCACACACCAAATACACCCTGGTGGGTGACGAGTACACTCGCGGCGTGTCTGGAGGAGAGAGAAAGAGAGTCTCGATCGCTGAGACACTTGCGTCAAAAGCCACTGTTGTCTGCTGGGACAATTCCACGCGTGGACTCGATGCTTCCACAGCCCTTGACTATGCCAGGTCCCTGCGGATCATGACAGACATTAGCGACAGGACATCTCTCGTTACCCTGTACCAAATTGGGGAAAGCATATTTGAATTGATGGATAAAGTGTTGGTCATCGACGCTGGACGTTGTATTTACCAAGGACCAGCCAACGAGGCTCGACAATACTTTGTAAGTAATGAGTACTTTCTCCTTTACAGCAGGCTCTCGAACCCAAAGCAACTCCGAGTTCCTGTTACAGTGTGTACTGACGGTGGAAGTAGACCGACCTTGGATTTGAGGCCCCTGCCCGCCAGACCACCGCCGACTTCTTAACTGCGGTGACCGACCCGAAAGAGAGAAGATTCAGAGAGGGCTGTGAAGCGAGTACTCCAAAGACGCCTGAGGAACTAGAACAGGCATACAGAAAGTCACCGTTCTACACCCGTGTCCAGGGCGACATCCAGGCGTACGAGACGCACCTGAGGGACACAGAGCATAGAGATGCGAAAGAATTTGAATCGGCCGTTCGAGAGGGCAAGTCCAAAACAGTGGGCAAGAAATCTCCCTATACCGTCAGTTTCGTTCGACAAGTCCAGGCCTGTGTCAAGAGAGAGTTCTGGCTTCTGCTTGGAGACAAAACGTCCCTGTATACCAAAGCATCCACGTACGTGCCGTTCCGGACACAATTATTCTTCTACTACATCTCCTCCTCGCGGTAGCTTCAATCTGCTAACTGTGACCACAGAATCGTCTGCAACGCTCTCATTGTGGGTTCCCTCTTCTACGGCGAGTCCCTCAACACCGATGGCGTCTTCACTCGAGGAGGTGCCCTGTTCTTCTCCGTCCTCTTTCTCGGCTGGCTGCAGCTGAGCGAGCTGATGAAAGCGGTCAGTGGCCGTGCGGTTGTGGCCAGACACCGCGAGTATGCCTTCTATCGACCGAGTGCTGTGAGCGTCGCCCGCGTCGTTGTGGACATTCCAGTCATCTTCCTTCAGGTCTGCGTGTTCTGTTTGATCATGTACTTCATGTCCAGTCTGGACGTCGTTGTCTCCAAGTTCTGGATCTACCTGCTCTTCGTCTACACCATGACCATGTGTATGACGGCGCTCTACCGGATGTTCGCCGCGCTGTCGCCAACCATCGACGATGCAGTCCGATTCTCTGGCATTGCCCTGAATCTCCTCATCATCTACACTGGGTACGTCATACCAAAGACGCAGTTGGTCTCTGACTACATCTGGTTCGGCTGGATCTACTACATCAACCCCATCTCGTACGCTTTCGAGGCCGTCCTGACAAACGAGTTCTCCGACCGCGACATGGCGTGCGCAGACGACTCGCTCGTGCCCCGAGGAACTGGAGTCGATCCGAACTACCAGGGCTGTGTGATGCCTGGCGCAGCTGTCAATGCTCACTCCGTCAACGGCGCCACGTACCTCGATGCGCAGTATGACTACACGAGGAGTCACCTGTGGAGGAACTTTGGAGTTCTTATCGCCTGGGCGGTCCTCTATATTCTTGTCACTGTCTTTGCGGTGGAGACCTTCAACTTTGCCCGCAGCGGCGGTGGAGCTCTAATCTTCAAGAAGACGAGGAAAGCGAAAAAGACAGTAGCAGAAGCATCGTCTCCTGTCGACGAAGAAAAGGCCATCCCAAGCAGCGCGTCGTCGAGCGGAGTCATCGCTGCCAACAGCTCGAGTGAGGCAGCAAAAGACAAGGGAAGTGGCCTGGGACGGATCTCCAAGAGCGAAAGTATCTTCACGTGGCAGGACGTGGAGTACACCGTGCCGTACCAGGGCGGCCAGCGGAAACTCCTGAACAAGGTCAGCGGATATGTGAAGCCGGGCCTCATGCTTGCTCTTATGGGTGCATCAGGAGCTGGTAAGACGACCCTGCTGAACACGTTGGCACAGCGACAGCGTGTTGGTGTTGTGTCCGGAGAGATGAAGGTGGACGGCCAGGAACTCGGTCTTGAGTTCCAACGAGGAACGGGGTTCTGCGAGCAGATGGATCTCCACGACGGCACTGCCACCATCAGGGAGGCACTCGAGTTCTCTGCGCTCCTTCGCCAGGATCGTGAGGTGCCTCGTGCGGAGAAGCTGGCGTATGTCGATACCCTCATCGACCTGCTCGAGCTCGGGGAGCTTCAGGATGCCATCATCTCCAGCCTGGGCGTCGAGCAGCGCAAGCGTCTCACGATCGGCGTCGAGCTCGCAGCCAAGCCGCAGCTGCTTCTCTTCCTGGACGAGCCGACGTCTGGTCTGGACAGCCAGAGCGCCTGGAGTATTGTCAGCTTTCTCAAGAAGCTCTCTCAGGCGGGACAGGCCATCATCTGTACCATCCACCAACCATCTTCCGAGATTATTCAGGTGAGTTTCTTCCCTCCTCCTAGCGCCCTCTCTTCTTTCGTATCCCAGAGACAGTTGGGTTTGAAGTTACCCATACTGACGTGCTTGGCACTATTCAGACATTCGATATGATTCTCGCCTTGAACCCAGGCGGCAATACCTTTTACTTCGGCCCAGTCGGCGAGAATGGGAGCGCTGTCGTCGATTACTTCGCTGAGCGTGGCGTCCAATGCCCACCTAACAAGAACGTCGCCGAGTTCATCCTCGAGACCGCCGCCAAGAAGCCCCGGGGAAGAGACGGCAAGAGAGTGAACTGGAACGAAGAATGGCGCACGAGTCCACAGGCACAAGAGGTGCAAGACCAAATCGAGGGGCTCAAGTTAACGCGCAGCAGATCCACCACGGCGCACCAGAAGAAGCAGAACGAGACCGAGTACGCAGCAACCACGTGGACGCAGACGTATGAGCTCACGAAGAGGATATTCCGCCAGTACTGGCGCGACCCGTCGTACTTGTACGGAAAGCTCTTCGTGTCTGTCATCATCGGCATCTTTAATGGCTTCACGTTCTGGCAGCTGGGGAACTCCACGCAGGCAATGCAGGACCGCATGTTCACCATGTTTCTCATCGTGATGTTCCCGCCGACCATTGTGAATGGCATTCTTCCCAAGTTCTTTTCCAACATGGCACTGTAAGTCGATTTCCCCCACATATCTTATACGCCTCATTGAAGTCTTTCCCATCTCTTAACACTCAGAGCAGGTGGCAAGCCCGTGAGTTCCCGTCTCGAATCTATGGGTGGGTCGCCTTCACCACAGCTCAGATCGTGGGAGAACTTCCCATGGGCATCATCGGAGCCTTCGTGTACTGGGTGCTCTGGTATTTCGCCACGGGCTTGCCGACAGACAGCAGCACGGCAGGCTATGTCTTTTTGATGACGCTGCTGTTCTTCCTCTTCATGAACAGCTGGGGCCAGTGGATCTGCGCCTTTGCCCCTAGCTTCACCGTCATCGCCAACGTGCTGCCCTTCTTCTTCGTCATGTTCTCGCTCATGAACGGCGTGGTCCGGCCGTTTGCGCAGCTGCCCGTCTTCTGGAGGTACTGGATGTACTATCTCAACCCGTCGACGTACTGGATCGGAGGCGTGCTGTCTGCCACGCTGACGGGGATCCCGGTGGAGTGCACGGCGGACGAGACAGGGCACTTCGACCCGCCGCCAGGCCAGACCTGTGACACCTATGCGGGCTCGTTCGCAGCCGGTGCTGGAGGCTACCTTGTTAACCCGTCGGCGACAGCAGACTGCCAGTACTGTCCGTACACCGTCGGCGATCAGTACCTGGCGACGCTGAACATCACTGCGAACGACAAGTGGCCTTACTTTGGTATCTTCCTCGCCTTTTGCATCAGCAACTGGGCGTTGGTTTACTTCTTCATCTACACGGTGCGGATCCGCGGCTGGAGTTTTGGATTCGGCTTATTATTTGGTGGTTTGGGTAAATTGCTGGACAAGGTCAAGAGCCTTGGGAAGAGAAAAGACTGAAAAGGGATTCCCCATAGACCAACAGGATAGATCAGGTTGAGAGTCCAGCCAGGAAAAGAATGGATATTCCGGATAGAAGGATGGATAGACAATGCATAGATAAGGTATTCTAGTTATACATAGGGCATAATAGAGATGGTGCTTCGGAGATGATGAGTCGCGAGATGCAGAGACGACTCTTTGATTTGTTGAGATCCTGCATTTTAACATTGAATCATCTTTCTGACTGGAATATGGTAAGTTGAGCAGGACCGGGACAATCTAGTCAAAAAGCAGCGCAAAAACAATCCTCGCACTTTCCAGTCTCTCTAAGCATGATGTGCTCTATCGAAGGGACGAGAGGAAGGCACGAAGGTAACAACAGGGCCAGGGAAAGAACCACTGTGAATATGCAGATACAAGAGGTCTATGCATTTATCAGTGCACTGGTCAGCACTGGTCAGCAGAGGCTTATCGATAAAGAAGCCGAGGCGACCACAACCGGGATTTTTCTCTGAAGGACGACGTCAGTCTTTTTACATTGCGACTCGAACCTTCACCCGCACCCTCAGGACAAGATGCTGCGGTCATGTTCGTCTCGACTGCCGGCGAGGCTGCGCCCTGCGAGTCTCGCTCGGTCCCAGAACAGCCGCCCATCCTTTCGTACCAGGACATTGGCGACCGTCTCTCCGCCACCTGCCGCCCGGGTAAGTTCATGCTGGGATGGGCTCTTCTCTTTTGCTGAGATCGAAAACCGTCCGTAACCTTGTTGTTTTTGCTGACCCTGCTTGTCCCCAGGAGCCTACAGAGCTAAACGATGTGACAACCTTGTCGAACGGAGTCCGTGTCGCGACCGAGGCCCTGCCAGACGCCTTCTCCGGCGTAGGAGTCTACATCGACGCTGGCTCTCGGTATGAGAACGAGTACCTCCGCGGGACAAGCCACATCATGGACCGACTGGCCTTCAAGTCGACCACAAAGCATACTGCAGATAAGATATTAGAACAGGTCGAACAGCTCGGTGGGAATGTGCAGTGCGCCTCGTCACGGGAATCCATGATGTACCAGGCCGCCACCTTCAACACCGCAATACCGACTGCAGTGGGCCTGCTCGCCGAGACAATACGAGATCCTCTGCTCATCGAGGAGGAGATAGATGACCAGCTCCTCACCGCCCAGTACGAGATCTCAGAGATATGGTCCAAGCCAGAGTTGATACTACCAGAGCTCGTACATACCGCGGCCTTCAAGGACAACACATTGGGCAACCCACTGCTGTGTCCAAAGGAACGCCTTGGGGCTATTGACAAGCATGTCATCCAGGCTTACCGCGACGTCTTCTACAGGCCCGAGAGGATGGTGGTGGCCTTTGCAGGTGTGTCGCATGAGGAAGCCGTCAAGATGGCCGAGCAGCACTTTGGCGACATGAAGGGTGCCGAACTCTCAGATGTCTCAGACACCGCGTCACAAACCTCGATAGAAAGCGACGCCTCATCGCAAGGCAGTGAGGCTCTGGCATCCTCGGTCTCTTCCGTGTCCTCCGCAGCCGCCTCCTCCTCTCCGCAGTCGCCGAACCTTCTTTCCAAGATCCCATTCTTCAAGAACCTCTCGACGTCCGCATCACACAACGCTTCCGTGAGGCCCGGCGACCTGCGCAGCCTCTTGAGCCAAGATCTGCACCAGCCAGCCCATTACACTGGCGGCTTCCTCTCCCTTCCCACCCAGCCGCCCTCCCCAAACCCCATGATGCCCGCCTTCACCCACATCCACCTCGCCTTTGAGGGCCTGCCCATCTCGTCAGACGACATCTACGCCCTCGCCACCCTGCAAACCCTCCTGGGAGGCGGCGGCTCATTTTCCGCCGGCGGGCCGGGCAAGGGCATGTACTCGCGGCTGTACACCAATGTGCTCAACCAGTACGGCTGGGTCGAGTCGTGCGTCGCCTTCAACCACAGCTACACCGACAGCGGGCTCTTTGGCATCGCGGCGAGCTGCTACCCGGGCCGCACCGCGAGGATGCTCGAGGTCATGTGCCGCGAGCTGAGGGCGCTGACCCTCGACACGGGCTTCTCGGCGCTGGGCGAGATCGAGGTGGCGCGCGCCAAGAACCAGCTGCGGTCGAGCCTGCTGATGAACCTCGAGAGCCGCATGGTCGAGCTGGAAGACCTCGGCAGACAGGTCCAGGTCCACGGCCGCAAGATCCCCGTGCACGAGATGACCAAGAAGATCAGCGAGCTTACGATCCGCGATCTGAGGCGCGTGGCCAAGATGGTCGTCGGCGGCATGGTGAACAATAAAGGAAAGGGCAGCGGCGCGCCCACGGTGGTGCTGCAGGAGGCGCAGGCGGACGGTATTGCGTCCAGGGCGATAAGTTGGGACGAAATTCAGGATATGATTCACCGCTCTAACTTGGGACGGCAGTCATAGATTTCCTGTGCAATTTGAGGGCATACATGGTCTTTAGAAATGGCTGGAGGGTATGTACTATAAAAAGAGAGGACAAGCACCTCGTTGTATGAAAGATAAAAAAAGACTTCACTATTCCCAGGGTTCGCCTGCAGACACGTCAATCAGATTTGTTTTTATTAAAATAAAAAAAAAGGAAAAGAAAGCACAGCACAGCTTTCAAAACAAGCCAACCTACTATGCCTTTTTCTATGTCATCACATCTCTCGGTTCAGCGCCAAACATAAATTTGCAAATGCTATGAATCTCCAATCACCAAAGCTGAGGTACTTCACTTCTTGAACACCGCGTGGCCCATCCTCTCGATCTCCCTTCCCTCTGAGGTGTTTCTCCCGACGGCCTCCAGCAGCCTCTGCCACGCCTCCGCATCCTTGATCTTGACGGCCTCCTCTGCGGCCTTGACGCGCATGCCGCACTTCTCGTACATGGTGAGGGCTTGTCCAGGCTCGAGATGGGTGCACTTCGGGATGAAGATGGAAGCTAGGCGTGGGTTGCCTGCTTGCAGAGTGAGATTGTAAAATGGCTTTTTTTTTTGGCCCGGAAATGTCAGTTGGTCACAGGTATACACAAGAAAAACATTTCAGTAGCATGGAGTCAACCTACCTCCCACCCGATGGGGCTCTTTCTCTGCTTGGACATCTCCTCGATCTCATTCCAGTCACGCTTCGCCACAAGAGCTCGAAGCCTGTAGGCGGGGGCCAGTCAGTACGAGATACCCCTCACGAAGAATGTCATTGCAAACTTACCGGATCCACCAAGCTACCTTTTCCGGCACCTTGAACTCACTCTGTATCCTCTTCGCCCTTTTATCATAACCCAGCCGGATGAGCTTAAACATCGTGTCATTGACACTCAATCCCGTGAAACTATCCGTCAGGTCTCGATCAAAGGCTTCCTGCATCCGCAAGAGCGTGGTCGCCTCCTTCAGCGCGCCCAACTCGAACGCACTCTCCTTGCTATTATCGCTCAGCAGCTTCGCAGCTAACGCCATCTTGTCCGTCGCTGTCCGGCTGTCGGGCTGGGCCAGCGACTCGCGGATGAACACGGATGCCCCGTCGAGACGCCTGTCGTCTTGGTAGTAAAGGTCCTTGAGAAGGGTCGTGTCGTCTTCGTGGAGAGCAGAGGACTCCACGAGAGCGGTGGCTACGGGGCGGCTGTTGATAGTACGGAAGAAAGCGGCTAAGGGCAGCTTGCGCCGCAGGGTGTGGAGGACGAAGTAGACGAGGTCAGTGTCGCCGCTCTCGATTGCCTTGTCGAGAGCGACCTCATCCTCTTCCATGCTAAGGAGGAGAGGCACCTGACGGCCGGCCCTGGGTTCGTGGTTGAGCAGCTCAGTGGCTAGGCGGCCCCGGCCTTCGTCGTAGGCGGCTCGTGCGATGGACTCGAAAGAAATACCAGGCCTGCCAGAGAGCTTACCGACAATGAGGCGACATACCGTCTCGTCATCCTCAGAGCCTGCCCGAACCTTGGCGGATGCCCAGTGGATATATATCTTGTCTGAAGGTAGATGCAGGTATCCTGCAATCCGAAGGGCGAGGAGATATTCGTGGCGGTTCAACAGACGAGCAAGGAGCCCTTCGGGACCGAGACGCTGGTACTGCTCGTACGAAAGTGGTATGCCAACCTCGTAAAAGCGGACTGCATTCAACACGCGCAGCGTCTCACACATGTCGACAAAGTCGTCGCTGTTGTAGATGTCGAGGACTGACTTTCCAAATGATGCAGCTTTGAGCAGCTGCTTCTGCCAATGAATGCTGAACTCCTGTCCCGCAGCGTTGACACAGGTGTCGACTGCCTCGACCAGGTTGGACCGGATCAGCTGAATGTTGTCATCAGCCTTGGGGGACTGTATCTCGAGCTGGGCGACAGCATCTAACAAGATGGACGCCGCAGACTCGGTGCCAAACCTAAAGACCTCGTCTGTGACTTCTGGTACTTTCTGGAGAAAATCGCAAGCCTCGTTTGTGAGGACGCGCACACCATCGTGGTCTTGGATGATGTGGACCCTGCCGTCGTAGAAGAACTTGGCTGCCGCACCTGCTGGTCCCACGACATGGACCTCGTCCTCCCATGCAATGACGACGCCGTCGTTGCCGCACCACTGTAGGTACTTTGGGGCTATTCTGGACCTGGACTCGTATTCGCTCAAGCGGTTCTGGAAATCACTCGTGATGACATGCGCCCTGCCTGTCTCCGTGTATAGCGCAGCAAATCTCCCGTTCGGAGACACGCTGATGTGTGTGAAAGGCCCTATGTCCAAGAAGCGGTCTTCAACATCTGTTGCGTCGACTAGGTAGATGGTCTGACCGATGCTGAGCAGCGCCTCTACCGAGCGCGAGAGGGTGAACCTAGGCGGTATGATGGTCCACGAGTGTACTTGGCCCTGCGGAGGAGAGGCCAACACTTTTGGTCGTGGCTCATCATAAGAGGATACTGAAATGAGGGTATTGTTGGACAGCAAAGCTACAAACCCAGAATCATAAAACCTATGAAGGATATCAGTCTCATATTTGTCGACCCCTTCAAGTGATCTTTCCAACCCACCTGCAAGATTGGACACCGATCTCCTCGGCTCCGTGGCCTAAAGAGAATTGGGTGAAGTCGCCCTGCAAGTCGTAATAGCACCGCACGATACCGTCCCTGGTGACGACTAGCAGCTTCTCATCCTCGGACCAGCCAAGACCCTTGATGGATCCATGCTCCCAGGGAATGGTCTTGATAGGCTTTCCGGCGCAACTGTAGATGTCTATACTGGGCTTGGAGGACTTGCCCGTGCGGTAGGCCAATATCTTGGTCTCGTCGCGATATAGCGCTGCAGGACGTCAGCCGGTCATGTTCACCCGTATCGAGCATGCGTACAGTAGTTCTGAGGCTTGATATTTCGAGGCAGATCTGCCGCCGAAATATATCCTTTGAGATTGCGAAGGCGGAGGTCCCCAGCCACACGGGCATCCGCCATCGAAGCTCAAAGCAAGAAGAAGAGTCAACAATAGTCAACACATACCTACAGCCCCGCCATAGAGAGCCCCAGCAACAAAGAAATTGTCGAGATCCAGGTCGAGGTCGAAGACGGCAGTGTATAGCTGTGTCTTTCGGTAGAACCGATCGCCCACCTTCTCCCAGCCGGCCGTGGGGTGCGTCGATTCCATCTTCTTCGATATCGACCATCAACACATCCTTGAACCCCCCCCTTGCGAGCTCCCAAACGTCAGACCCGTTTCTTCTATTCAGCAAGACTTAGCATGTGGTATCAGCAAGTGATTTTCAATGCGCCTGCAATGACGAAGCAAGTTGTGGTGAGTAAAATTGTTGAGTTGTCTTGGGAAGCTACTATCAAAGACGTGAGGGAGGGAGGTTTCGCGTTAAATCCTCAAGTGTAAGTCGCGCCCCAGTCGATGGTGACAAGGGCCAGGGCCAAGGCCAAGCAAGGCCACAGAGCCTTTACAGTAACACTACGAACAATACAGAGGGTACACGCTAACGATAACGGCCTATGGAGCACTTGGCACATAGGTTTCACCACTAACTGAGCAGTGGCCTGCGCATGCCTGGCCCCCCCCCCCCGGCACCCCCTCCCTCCTCGCCTGGGACACACGGAGCAATCACAACCAACCGCAGCCCGCCCCTCTCTGCAGGGCCTCCTAACCTGCCAGCGAAGACCCCCCAGAGCGAGGCCGACATGGACCCACCAACCGCCCCAGTACCGCCGTCGTCATGGGACGATGATGATGAGGACCTGGAGCAGTGGGAGCTCATCCCCTCCCCCACTAACACCACTAAGACCCCCATCGCTCACGAACCTCCAGCCAGGAAGCCCACGGCGCAAGACGGATTCGAAGTCGCTGTCGTGGCAGGAGGAGACTCTGCTGCTGCACCTGCCTCCTCCCTACGGCTGCAAAAGGACGACCCCATCATGCCGGGCTGGAAGGATGATTACCTCTCCTCGCTGCTCGAGGCCGAGAGGAACAACCCCGTCAACTTGGCCCTCGTCGACGCCTGTACGTCTCTCGCTGTTCTTGTTGTTGTTACTGCTGCTTTTGCTGTTTCTGCGTTGGATTTCCACCATCTCTGCCCATTCAACACCAGCACCAGACTTACAGTGGTGGTGTGTGCCCGCACCCAACTTCAGGCTCCCACCTCAACGACAAGATAGCCCTCCTCGAGGCCGAAAGGGCCCAAGCCGCACAGCAATCCCTCAGCGCCAGCACCACCACACCGTCGAGCCCACCGATACCCAACACCTCCACCACCACCACCACCACCCTCCTTACAACCGACCCCGTCCTCCTCCGACTCCGCGCCGACCTCGCCCAAGCTCTACGCCAAAACACAGCCCTCACCACCCGCCTCCGCGCCGCCACCGCCGATCGCGACCGCCTACAGACCCTCACAAAGACCCAAGAGGCCACGATCGCCACCCTAGCCACAGAGCGCGGCGCCCTGTCGCGCCGAGTCCGCGACCAGGCCGAGGAGCTGCGCGGCAAGAAGCAGATGCTCGAGCAGGTGCAGGACGAGGTGCTCACGCTGGAGATGCAGCTCAACGTGGCGGAGCAGCAAAAGACCAAGATCGCGGCGGAGAACAAGAACCTGATTGACCGGTGGATGCGGCGGGCCGAGCTGGAGGCCCGGGAGATGAATGCTGCCAACGAGAGGGGCGGGCCTGAAGGGACATGATGACGATTGATCATGATGATTATGGACGACGGCGGCCTGGACGCGCGCACGCCAATGACAAGGAGATGGTGATGGTGTGCTTATAGAATTCTCCAATGATACCCTGGCTCGGCGTATATCTGGTTTCT
The DNA here is from genome assembly GCA_014849355.1 of Cryphonectria radicalis. Lineage (NCBI taxonomy): Eukaryota > Fungi > Ascomycota > Sordariomycetes > Diaporthales > Cryphonectriaceae > Cryphonectria > Cryphonectria radicalis. Next base: position 247,916 of record JACWQW010000030.1, read on the forward strand.
TTTAATGGATTTATCAAGACGAACGAGGAGGAACAAGAGGCGGGATGAGCATATGGATTTTGTTCCGTCTATCTATTGAAGAGCAAGAGCAAGTGCAAGTCAGGCAGCTTCTGCCCCGTTTGTCTTCTATACGATATGCTATGTGCTCGCTATCGTCGCTGGTTTTTTTTTGGTTTTTTTAAATAAAAAAAAAGGTGTGTGTGTGTGAACCCTCTTCTCTAATGCTTGTTTGTGCAGTTAGTCCCCTGATCTCCTCCTTCACGTCCCAACACCCTCTCAACGATCTTGTTTTCCTGGGACTGACCATCCAGGTATATAAAAAAAAAAACTAACTCTCTCTCTACCCATCCTCCCCGATCCCAAGGTGGGTATAAAAATACAGATCTCGCACCTTGCCCGCCCAACATATACTGTCGAAGAAGGAAAGGGAGAAGGAAGAAAAAAAAGAAAGAAAATAAGCACACCTGTGGCCGTATGTGCAAGATCAGCTCTTTGTATATAAAAAAAAAACAGAACACCTTCCCGACGGTCCTCCATTCTCGAGTCGCGGGTTGCCCCGCTCATTTGTCTCTTGTGTTTTGTCTCACACCTCCTGTCCTCCCTCGATCTTGGTCGTGATATGGTAGTCTCCTGTTGAGTCGGTCCAGCTGACGCCATTCTCAGGCCAGCGGTGGCACTCGGGCTCGGACAGGATACTGCTGGCGATATCGTTCTCGTTGTACTTGGAGGACGTTGTAAACTTTTTGAGCGACACAATCTTGCATCCCCTCTGCAGGTCCAGAAACTTGATCTTGAGCCTCTCGGTAAGATCAGGCGTGAAGGCCTGGTTGTTGGCCAGGACGACGTCTGCCCGCTTCATGACCTCGCCAATGTCCTGGTTGTTGAGGAAGTCGTCCTTCATGATGCGGACCTTGCCCGGCTGGATGCCCCACAGCTTGCACCGTGCCTCGAACTCCCGGTACTGTTCCTTGGCCAGCCTCGAGGCGTCGTCCATGACCTCGCAGCCCCAGCTCTCGCAGCCAATCTGCAGGGCCGCCTGCAGCACGACATTGCCCACCCCGGAGCCGAGATCGACAAAGGTCTGCTTGGAGGTCATCTGCAGGTCGGTGCACAACACCTTGGTCACAAAGTTGTGCTTCATCTCCCCATAGATGTTGTCCGTGCCGTTCGTGTATCGCCTGAGCTGGTCCACGTTCGGTGTCACCACCCGGTCGTAGACCTGCTGGAGGATATGTGTGACGAGGTCCTCGGTCAGGTCATGTTGCCTGTCGATGCTCTTCAGGATGGCACCCTTCTTGAGCTGGTCGAGAATGGTCCGGTTGTAGTCGTCGATGGCGTCCCTGAACGCGCCAATGTCCAAGATTCTCTCGTTGGAGTTGCGCTCCAGTTTTCGGATGATGACGCCGAGTTCCTTCTTGACAACCTCGTCGGTGATGTATGTTTCCTTGACGTTTTTGACCACCTTGATGATGTCCTTGATGACGTCGAGTTTGTCCCTCTGGTTCACGAGTTCAAACCTGCCATTATCACAACAACAGGAGTCAGCCATGCAACCCCCCCCCCCCCACCAGATTCATGATTGTGTGTGTGTGTGGTTTCACGTGCGCATACCTTTCTCTTGTCAGCGACCCGGGGTACTGCAGCTCGACGGCCGAGTCCTCGTCACTCGCCTGGGGAAACGACTTGAGGTCGCCCAGGGCAAGCGAGACGACATCCGCCGCGTGCACAAACCGCAGGGGCCGCCCGCCCTTGTTCTCGTACCCGGTTGCCGCCAGCTCCTTCAGCGCCGCGCTCGGCAGTCTCCGGTCCGGGTCTGTGCGCCGGGCCTGCTTGCGCCTCTTGAGCCTGCTCTCCCAGTCATCGTCCTCATCGTCGTCCTCGCCGTCCGAGGGGTCGAAGGCCACGCGTGCCTCGCTGTCTGTCCCGGGCGAGCGTATGCGCTTGCTGCGCGACGAGGCGGCGGGCACTGCGAGGTAGTGGCGGTCGTCGGCGGAGGAGGACGAGGCAAAGGGGCTGTTGCTGGCGCGCGCGTGGCCCGAGGGGGAGCGCTTGAGGCCCCTAGAGGCGGCGTTCGGGGGCGCGGGGCGCGAGGGTGTCTTGCCTGCGCTGCTGGAGCGCGAGGGACCGCGGCTAAGAGGCGTAGACGACGTCCGTGGTTTGGCGGTAGCGGAGCTACTCGGGGTGGCGGTCTCGACGGCGACTGTGCGCACTTTAACTTTGGGTTTTGGGAGGGAACTAGGAGTAAACTTTCGCTGGTTCGAGAACATTTTGGTCAAGTCGGATGCAGAGAGAGGGAGGTGGGGGAGGAGAGAGAGAGGGGGGGGGAGGGGAGGGGCGGAATTCGAGCGGCAGAGAGAGTCGATGATCGTGATCGTATGCTATAGGTCGTATCAGAATGGAGACGAGGCGAAAGAGACACACGAGAGAAGACGACGCTCGTGCTCTTGATGCTCAGCGCTAAAGGAAAGGAATGTATGCTATGAAAAGCAATACAAAAGAAAGGTTATGCGCAGATTATGGATGCTGAGAGAGAATTAATAGAGAGAATGCACAAGGAATACAATAAGCCGCCCCCGCGCCCTGAAAGGTTGGAACAGGCAGAAAGATTCGTCTCGATGGGAGAAAGAGGCGGGCAGGTGATATAAGTTGAATGAGTGTGAGCAAGTAGGTACTTTAGGCGGGCGAGCGGGTGGGCGGGTGGTGGGGTGAGGAGGTAACGAAAGACGTCGTTATGCGCAAGTGTATAGCATTACTTCACTGTAGTTGCACAAAAAAAATCAGTCTAGGCCGCCCCAGTGGCAGCACCTGCGCCTGTGCCTGCGCCTGTACCTTGCGCCTGTGGCTGCAGGGTCGTCTGAGGGTCGCCCACCTGCGGACCTCTTAAGAAAAAAAGAAAAAAAAGTTAATTGGGCCCCCCACCACCCCCTGCAGCCACTCAGGATCCAAGACCTGCTGCACAGACATTTCCCAAAGAGTCGGGTCGATGCTGTGTCACACTTAGCCAAGACACACCTAATCACTATTTGTAAGGCTGAGCCTCCGCCCCCCCCTTCCCGGGTGCTGAAAAGAAGAAGAAAAAGGAAGAAACTCCCGTTGGATCCTCGACGCCATTGTCTGTGACAATTCAATTACAGGAAGAAGAAGAAGAGGAAGAAGAAGAATGTAAAGTGGACGTCTCGATATGCTCTTGGCGGATGGTACTGACGACGAATATTCGTATTCCTCACCAGGACTTTTTTGGCTGCTGAACCTAGAGGATATCTTCATCATCTGGCACAACCAGCGTGACATCTTTTTCTCCTCCTCGAGACACATTGTCGAGGCAGGCTGAAAGTGGACATAGTAGCAGGGGAGAATCAGTCAGTCAGTCAGTCAGTCAGTCAGTCAGTCAGTCAGTCTCGATCAAAACGCATGGATACATCACTACATCTTGGGCGAAAAAGACGGGTCTTGGGCCATGGGTGGAATAATCTTTTCTTCTTTTTTTTCTTCTTTCTTCTACTCTTTTTTCCTTTCTTTCTCTCTCTCTCTCTCTCTTTTCTTCTTCAGAACGTATCCTTCCTCGACTCTTCCACAACAACCCATTTCGTCTCGATCGTGATACCCGTAGCGCCCACGCTCGTCGGCAACCTCCTCGTCGACTCGGCATCCCAATCATCCTCAGATTGGTCGCTCGCCGCCCGACATCGAGACCTGGTACCAGACCGCTCAGACCGCTCAGACCGCTGCTCGCGCCGCACGTCGCCCCGCCCGACTGTCGCCGTGAAGTGCACGTAGTCCTTGCCGTAGATGGTCTCGAGCGGGAGCCCGTTGGTGACGCCCTCGACGAGGAACTTGTGGTTGTTGGGGTCCTTTTTGCCACCGCTGCCGCCCAGGCGTGACACATACTCGTCCTCCTCCTTGTCGTAGAACCTCCGGTAGCGCCAATACGAGTACAGGGGCAGGAGCATCGGCAGGCTGTTGCAGAAGATGCTGAGGTTGACCTCGAGGATCGTGAGGAAGGCGATCTCGCTGCGAGCGATCTGTGTGGCGGCGGTGTGTCAGCAACGTGGGTTGGTTTGTGCGAAAAAGTAAACAAAAGAAAGAAAGCAAGCAAGAAAAGCGGTTGGAGGTCAGGCTCACCAATGGCGCAGAGGCCCCCTCTGCCTGGATGAGGCGAACCATGCGGATGATGGAGACTATTGTCACGCTGTAGAGCAGCAACATGGAAAGGTATTAGCAATCTAATAACGTTGGTAATCAGGTCTTGCGGCAGCATCACAACTTACCCGAGACTAAGCAGAAAAACCCCAGACAGGCCAAGGCGTGTCGACACGCTGACCGTCTTGAGGGACCAGATGGTGAAGAGGGGCAGGCAGTTGATGATCATGTTGGTGGTGCAGTTGTAGATGCCCGCGGAGACGGAGCTCGCCGTCTTGTTCTTGCACTCGCCAACGCCGGTCTCGAAGCGGCCGTCGTGCAGGTGGCAGACAAGCAACGACTGTAGGAAGTTGGCCAGCCCCCAGATGGCCACGAGGACCATCATACACCTGGTTGCCCGCCGTGTGACCCCGTGCGTGAAGACGCGCAGGTAGAAGAACAGCACCGAGAGCTTTGTGGTCACGATGCACGTGTCGTAGATGAGAGAGAACGGTATGAAGATCTGGGGAAAGAAGAAACTCTCATCAGCCGGGATGCGCCTGTGCATCGGTCGTCGACTCGTCGCCTTGGGGGGGGGGCGGAGGGGTGGGTACTGAGCGTACGGTTGAGATGAATTCCTGGTTCTCATCTGGTATAGCATCTCTGGCATATCCGGCCCCCGCTGTAGACCCTGAATTGTGTGTATGTGGTCGATGATCAGTCTACGATGCTCGTCTCGCCTCGTCGTGCAGATCTTGGAAGATTCTCCAGGGCTGGGCTCAACTCACATAGTCCACCACAGGCTAAAATTACGACAGCTTGTGGCACTGCGGCGAGGATCAAGTAGTCATCCCAACCTAACCTCGAGCCCGTCACCAGCCGGGCCACAATACGAAGGCCCACCACCAGGACCGACAGGAATGCCACAACAGAGTAAGCAATAAGCTGTCTCTTGATGAAGGGTAGGATCGGTAGAATAATGTGCTCGAGGGCCATTATGGTCCCGCGACGCCGGCCTGCTCTGCGCAGCCGTTCACGGGCGAGACCTGTCGTGTGCGCGCGTCGAGAGATGAATGGTCCAGTCAGCGAGGGCGACCAAGGAACGAGAGGGTAGTTCGCCGGGGCCTCCGCCTCATATCAGTCAGTCAGTCAGGCCGATTTGTTGACTGTATATCGTGTATATCGGAAAACTGTATCCATCACGGGGTGCGCACGTCCTTCGAAATGCCGTGAATCGTTTAAGAAAATGAATATCGTTGGAGGCAACTCGGATGCGACCTGTTGTTGTTGATATCCTCTTTTGTTTGTCTTTTTTTCCTCTCCCTTCTTTTTCTTCCCTTCTAGACCACACACTCTCTCTCTCTCACAAGCTTTCTCGGCCTGCGACCCCCCCTTGATAGCGGCATGTGGGTATTCTGTTCCTTCAAATGAGCATTACTGGTTAGGTTGAATTAATGAGCTGAGCTGAGCGGAACATGCAGCGGTGCTTGGGCCGCACCGCGACTTTTACCACGTAGTTAGAGGCCCGCCAAGTGGGTACAGAACCCTGCCGCAGCACATGAAGATCTCCGTCGCTAGTCGGGCCCAGTTGACGAGGGCTGCGAGGCCACTCGCGGGGGAGAACCAGGGCCTGGCCAGTCCTTCCAGGCTGCATGTTCAGGGCTAGGCCCAGGTATTGATTCCTGCGCAACCCAGAGGCGGGGACAGTTCGGAGAGCAAGCTTCGGGGAGACCAGCAGCGTGTTTGATTGATGCCTTGGCGGCGGCCGCGACGACGACGACGCTTCTTGACGAAACTTTCCGTTAGGCGGGTGTAGCAGCCTTCGTGCGTGTGGCTTCTTTCTCTGTTCCCTCAGCGGTCTTTGAAGGGTCCTTTGTGATTCCAGCTCGGGTACCCTCAGATCACGATGTGTCTCATGATCTAGTTTTGTGGCTGAAGACTCGACTCCGGCTTGGTCGATTCTGTCCATGCCTCCGCCCCCGGAATCTGGAACATTGACTGCCCTACAAGGGCTCTCCCTGAAGAAACCCCATCTTTCAAGACATTGAAGCGAGTATATAGTAAAGTCCGTCGTGGATCATATTGTTTTGGGTGGGGGTTGAACGTTAACATACATAGTATTAAGAGAGCAGACGAGAGTCTGGACCGTCTGTTTTTTCCTGGGAGGGTCTGCATGTTACTTTGGTCAAACATCAAACCGAACCCATCAGTTCTGTTCCACCGCGGATCGTCCGCATCACAAATCGCTACCAGAAACCACACATTTGCCGGGAGGCCTCGAAGTGCGTTCTCCTCTTTGCTGCAATGTGGCGCCTCTTAAAGGCATAAAAGGCGCATCATGGCTCTCTACAATAAATGCAGTTGAAATCAGTACGTGGGAAATGCCGAAATGAAACAAGGCAAAAATATGGAAGAAGAAAAAAACTCAAGCAAGCACATCTCCAAACCAAGGCAATGAGTGTGAGGGTTCTCCTCTCTGAAAAGCTGACATCGATTCTTTCTCTCTCGACTCCAATATCCATTCCCATGCTCATCCCTCTCTGCCATACACTTCTTTGCCCCTTGCCCCCTGCCGACAACCCCTTAGGCAAGGAGGCGGCAGGGCAGGGCATTCCCAGTAAGGACTAGAGCAGACGACGGCGGAGGAGGACCAACGTTGTGGGCAAAGACGACCTCAGACCATTGATTTACACGGGCTTGTCGCCTTCCCTGTCCTTCTTAGACCTCGCAATAGTCGAGATGATGGCCTCGTGCCTGTCGATCACAGCGGCCACAGCGGCCTTCAGGTTCCTGCTCTGCTCCTGGATGTCCGGGTCATCGACGATCGCGGCGGCGTTGGGCTCATCCGGGATGACGCGTGCCAGGGCGAGATACAGCTTCTGGTCGATGAGCTTTCCGATCTCGTCCATGACCTCCTTCTCACGGGCCTCCATGAGAACAGGCGTCAGGCCCTGGTCGTGTGCCTTGAAAGACATAGTTTGCTGTTTAATGATTGCGGGCGACCCGCCCTGGTTTGGCCAAATTTAATGCTTGTGCTTGGTCAGGCGGTGATGCGTATTGGACGGGATTTCCCGCGGGGGGCGCTTGTCAGGCGGCGTAGTGACAAGTGAGTTATCACAACAAACAACTTTGAGGACGAGGATTGGTCGTAAATACGAAGTGTCGATCAACGCAGCCTTTTGATTATCTGGAGGCGGTAAGAACGAGGTCGAACTCATTTGGAAGAACGTTGAAGGCAGTTGGCGAACGACGACGATATCAAGATGACGTAACTTGCATCTCTGCTGAGCTAAGCTTCAAATCAACCCCCCCCCCCCTTTTTTTTTTCTGTTTAATTCAAGAGTCTTCTTCTATCTTAGTCGAGCATCGCCGACACCGTTCAGCAAGATCACGAAGGAGTATGGATGCCCTGGAGTGGAGGAATCTTCTTGATTTCCTCGCCCCTCCCTTTTCCTTTTTTTTCTTTTTTCTCTCTCCTTCTTTTCTATTTTTTTTTTCTTGTTTGTCTCAGGTCTCTCTACTGCTGAACAGACTCCCAATGTATCCTCGACCTCGAAGGGTCTCTGCCTCTTTCGAGGTCCCCGCTGAACCTCGTCCTCCGCCCATCGAGACTCGGCCTCGCCCACGAAGATACAGCGTGCCCACCACTTCCAAAACTCTGCGTCCGCGCCCCATACCGTAGAGGTGACAGTCCTAGCCTCGGGCGGTCGCACTGCTCTCTCTCAAGACTTCTCCTCATATATATGTCTGGGCCATCGAGTCCCCGTCTATTCCATTCCATATCCTCCGCTATCGACCGCCGGTACGCAGTCGAGGCACCACCAGCTGTCGTTGGTTTCTCATGATCTGTCGATGATGGCCAGGGATGGGACACGCCTTCCGACTGGCTTCCCTGTCTTCTCGCCCTCTGGGACTTGTCGCTGGCGCAGTTGAAGTACCTCCTAGTACCCTTTACGATGCTCTTCCAGGCGTTTGAGATATCATGGACGAGGAAAGCCGCTGCCACGAAGACGAAGGAGACAGCAAGACCGATACCAAACATGTACTTTGAGACATAGCCGATGGTCAGCCGGTCGCCCCAGTCCTCGAGGTTGATAGCAAAGAAGGCGGCTATAAAAGACATGGGCAAGAATATGATCGTAACGATGGTGAAGACCATAATAGTTTGGCCTGGAAGAACAAGAAGAAAATCCAATGTCAGCACAAGCACACACACACACACACACACACAAATGGGAAGATAATTGTAGATGGCATCAGTTTACTACACTGACCTTGCTTGGCAGCAATGATGGCCTGTTCGCGGGCGAATCGTGCCTCCAGGGCGTTGGAGTGTTTCTGCTTCAGATCCAACAGGTTCGTCAGGCTACCCGAGATGCCTCTCGCCTGGTCGTTCATGCGCACGACATCATCGTACCGCTCTTCGATGAGGCGCATCTGCTCCTGGAAGCGGTGCTTGATGTCCCGCAGGATCAGGTCCGTGGTCTTGCGGCTGCTGCCCTCGACGCGCAGCTCCTGCTCGATGTTGAGCTGCAGCTTCTTCAGCACCGACACCTGCAGGTGCAGGACGACGGCGATGATGTTGAGCTCGTCCTGGATGTCCTTGATCTCGGCGAGGAACTTGGTCTCGGCGTGGATGTTAAGGAGGTCGTCTGCGAACTCGTCCTCGTTCTGGCCGTCGGTGTCGCGGCGGTGTCGCTTCTTGAGCCACTGTGTCGACTTCTCCGAGGCCCTGTTGAACTTACTGAAGAGCTTCGACTCCTCGTTGGTCACGTTTCCAATGCTGCTCTCAAACATGTCGAGGAACTGAAACTGCTGCTCGTCGATGCGGTGCCGGTCAAACATGCCCGCACAGCGATTCGTGATGACCATGGCGAGGTCATAGACTGACTGGATCTGGCCCCTCGTTTTCGCATTTGTCTCTTCGATAATGCCGTCAACCACGTTCAGGGGATCCTGCTTTGGCTGGTCCCATCTCTGTGGAAAACATGTGATGACGGTATCGCCACCCAGAATCCACATCCAGAGCTGATCAACCATGAACAATTTGGGCTCTTCAGGCTCCCGGTGCTTTTTACAGTACCGCCACACAACCTGATCCGAGTCCCGTTGGGTCGTGTCGATGCCATGGTAGAAGAACTGGTCCAGTGTTCTCCTAGGATGGAGATACTGCTCCATGTATGCATGGACAAGAAGTTCGTCCTTGGAAGCATTGGCAGGCGGCAGTCCACCCTTCTGGGCTCTCTCGATCGTTGCTGTCATGCTCAATCGCCGGTTATGAGTCTCATAATGAAGGAAGGGCATCTACAAAAAAAAAAAAAAAAAAGAGAGACAAAAAGCCGAGTCAGCCTTTAAAGAATTTCCTCAGAGCATAACGTTACAAGGTGGGGTTTTTTTTGTTGGGAAGGGGGGGGGGGTGGCCAAACTCACGAACAAGACCATTTTCCCGTTATTTACGAGCTGTTTAAAGGCCTCAGAAGAAGCCCAGGACGACTGTCTGCTGTTGCTGTGCAGCCTCGCATCTTTGCTCCCCGGTGGGTTCCCTGGGTTGCCTTTATGTCTTTTTTGTCGCTGCGGGTGGCGCTCGGCAATCTTCTCCGACTTGCTCTTCTTCTTGGTGTCTAGTTTCCCCGTGCTGTTTTCCGAATGCTCTGTCGAAACAGACTCGGCTCCCGTGGTCTGGCTCGGTCCCCCGTTCTCTTCCCCTGGTTGTTCCGCCACAGACCTGAGAGGACTATTGTCTTCACTGTCCGCCCTGCGGCTTGGGATGCGTTCGCAATAGTGTCTCATGAAGTTCGCATGTGCCAGCGGGCCGCGGTGCTCCTGGTCAAAGCACTTGCCCAGGGCCTTGAAGCCCTCGATATCACGATGACCCCCCTCGATAAAGGACTTGGCAAGCAAGGTGTCGATCCAGGCAATATTATTAGCCGGCAGGTGAATCCAGCGGAAATGAGGCTGCCACTTGATGTTCTTGGTGAGCACCGGCACCGTCGCCTTGCCCGTCTTCTCGTCCCAGCCGTACAGCAGGTCATATACCGTGTGCTTGAAGACGAGCTGTGGCTTCTTCTCCTTGACCGCGTCCCTGAGATACCTTTCCTCCTGGAACTCTCCAAAGTCGACAATGGTGGCCTCGAACCTCTTGGAGGCCTCCCGGGCGGGCTCCGACAGCCTGTGCGCGTGTCGTGCCGGCGACAACAGCTGGACAATGTCGTTATGATGTCTCTCGGCAGCGCAGATCATGGGCGTCCTCTCGAACTGGTCTTTCCGGTTCAGATTGGTCTCGGGCCTCTCGAGGAGCAGCCGTACGACCGCTTCGTGCCCATTGAACGAGGCCCAGTGCAGGGCGGTCATGTGGTTCGAGAGCTCCGCGTTGACGTTGGCACGGGCGGCCAATAATCTCGCCACCACAGCCGTGTGGCCTTTCTCGGCCGCGTTGATCAGGGGCGTCCACCGGCCGTCCGAGGCAGCGTCGCAGTAGGCGCCCTTGCTCAGCAAGAGCTCGACAAAATCGACCCGGTCGAGGATGCTCGCGAGGTGGAGTGCCGTCTTGCCGCGGTTCTGGGCGGCGTCCACGATGTTCCTCGTCCCAGGCCCGCCGCTGCCGCTGCCGCTGCCGCCGCCACTGCTCAGCAGGCACCGCGCAAACTCGAGGTGGCCGTTGGTCGCCGTCCAGTGCAGGGGCGAGCGCCGGGTTGAGTCCCTCAGGTTCGGGTCCGCGCCGTGGTCGAGAAGCAGCCGCACGATGTCCACATTCCACTTGCTCGCCTTCTCCGACGCAAGAAGCAGGAGCGGCGTGCGCCCATCTTCAGCGCCCGCCTTGCCGTCCTTGTTTCGGCCACCATCCGGGTGGGCGCGGGCGTCAAGAAGGACCTTGACAATAGTGGTGTGGCCGCGCAGGGCAGACCCGCACAGGGCCGTCTGCCCTGTCTTGGGCAGCCGCCAGTTGGGATCCGCTTTACGGTCCAGCAGTTCCTTGACGATATCCAGGTGCCCAGCCTCGGCAGCCTTGAAGAGAGGGGCCACGTCTTTGTCCTTTCTGGGGTGAACGTCTGCCCCCGCCTCAAGCAGCAGGCGCAGGATGTTGAGGAATCCTTTTGTGGCGCATTTGACCTGAAACTTGATCAGTAAAAATAGTTTGGATCTCTTCTCGAGAGTGCCACTCAGTAAGTATACTAACCAGGGCTTGTCTCAAGGTATCATGGTCTGCTGGTGAGGTCCATCTCTCCTGAGAAAGCATCTCACGAACGCGGGACTCGTTGCCTGAAAGTGTGGCGCTCAGAAGTTTGACATGCTTCTGCACATGTTCGGGCGCGTTGCTGCTGGACAAGCTCGCCGTGGTCGCCATAGTCGTTGTCGTTGTCGTCGTCGTCGTCGCGAAAACGGAGGGTCAGTCAAAAATAAACGGTCAGAAAATTAATGACAATAATGATAACAATCTGAACGGAACAGCAGATCGAATCTTCACAGAACCACCCGCCTCCTCCCTCTCTCTCCTTATTACAACAGCAGCACAGCCTTATTCACCATTGCTGCTGACATGACTCTTCTGTGGTGTATGTCTCAGCTGCTAGTGAACCAAATATGTATTTGCTATTTTGCAGTATTTTGTAGTAGGATGGATGCTGGTAGGGGGTGTGGAGGGACTGAAGGGGGGGGGGGAGGCAGAGATTAGTGGTTCCTTCACCGATCCTTGCAGCTGAGGCAGACTGGGATTATGGAGCAGAGAGGGGTGCGGGTGTGGTTCGATCGTCATAAATGCTACACTACAGTACCAACAACCCACAGCCAAATTTTTAAGACGAGGGCTCACGATGTAAAGTACGAAGCTAGCCACATACTACTAATTAAATAAGTACTTACTTACTTCAGAGTACTAGGTAAAAGGCTGCAATGAGACTCTGGCTACAGCAAAGCATATATGCAAGAGACTGATTTTCCTTATAGAAGATGTAAGTCGGGGACTGTATTAATAGGGGCTACAGCCTAGCCATTTTAAGCTCTTTCCAACGAGACCGCACAAGGCCCATGAGAAGGAGAGGAAGACAGAGAAAAAGGAGAAAAACAGAGGCACACAAGATAATATGAGACCAAGTTTCCCCTTCTTTAAAGAACATCCAAATCCTGATACTTTTTAGCAAAGAGAGCATATAATATAAACACCTACATATTTTTTTTACCAATTCCTACTGTCACTCAGTCCCTTCCACTGATTATAACATCTACAACTTTATTTGGGTGTTCTCGGGAAAGAAGAAAAGAAAAGAAAGAGACCTGCTGTGTATTGTACGTACTCCTATACAATTCCATGATGTACACTGTTGTTCACACTCAAGATTTGGTATTCAAACTGAAATCAGTTGTTCCCCAAGGTCCTTCTTCATAGAACCAGCACAGCCTGAAGAGGCAGTCAAACACAGCGCAAGCCAGCGTATATTACAGCGCAGCACACTCATACAACACACACAACACTCGTGCCAGTCTAATAAACACCTCCCACTCAAACCACTCTCTATCCCGTGATGATTCAAGAAAGGAGGGAAATCAGTGAATACCCAAAACCTTTGTCTCGGTTCCGATTTGCCTCAGCATTTCCAAACCGCATGGCCGGAGGGGCCTATCCGTTCTATATTTGTGTTTAGTTTCCTTTGTTTTTCCTTTTCTCTTCCTCCTTTTCTTCTTCTTCTTTTTTCTCCCTGTCCCTCTTCTAGTCTAATGCAATCTTGGACATCCTCTTCGACATGCTAAATCACGAAAAAAAGGTTAGCAAATATTATCCCCCCTTTTTCTCACAATTTTGCCCCGGGGGAACGCCAAAAACTCACAAATCATAGAAAGCAAACTGGCTCGGCTGGCTACCAAACTCATACACAAACCGACTAGCCAGGTATGAGCCAAAGATGGCACACAAGTACGCATCCGGCACCCTCTCGACGATGGTGTCCAGCCCGATCTTGTCGAGCAGCAGCTGCGGCAGCGCGTCCCGCAGCACGGCCTTGCGGATGCTCTGGTTCCGCCACAGGTCGCTCTGCTGCAGCTCCTCGTCGAGCGTCGTGATGGCCACCGACAGCTTGTCCGACAGCACCGAGCGCGACAAGCCCGTCTCCTCGTGCTCCCGCCAGATGGCCTCGAACTCGAGTCGCGCGTTCTCACGGATCTTGGCCTGCACCTCCTTAACATACGACTGATAGAAGGCGGGCGCGTTGCCCTGGGCGTCGTAGCACATGTGCTGCACGAACCCGGCGTCGTCGAAGCTGAGCGACGCAAGCACCTCGAGCGACGACGACGTCACGCCGCCCTTGTTGGCGCTGGCGTCCTTGAACACGATGCAGCCGGCCTCCTCGAGCCGCAGCTTGGCGTCCTGCGTGATGAAGAGGTTGGCACCCTCGACAATGTAGGGGATCGTCGACCTGCCCTCCTTGATAATCTTGGCTACGCTGACCAGGTCGATCGACTCGGGTCGCCCACCGCAGGGGACAAACATATCCGTCAGCCCCGCGTCGCGCAGGTGGTACGTGTTGCGGAACGCCGTGCCGTTGCCCACAAACTCGCCGTTGGGCAGCGTGACGTTGGAGTCGTCACACAGGATCCGGTAGCCGTCCTTGGACAGCTTAGACAGGTCGAACTCGGAGATCATGACCCGCTCCTTGGCCAGGCGGATGAGCTCCGCCTTGTCGATCCCGTTCGGGTCCACAAGCACACCTGATCCGTCCACGATGGAGGTGTACTTCTCGTTGCTGAGGAGGATCTCGTTGCTGCCCAGGTCGCCATCGGGGCCGCCCGTCTGCATCTTCCTCACCGTGGCAGGGTCCAGGTTCAGCTTTCGGTAGATGCCCTTGACGTACTCGCGCACGCTGAGTGTGGTCATTCCGTACGAGTCGTGAGGAATACCACCGAGCCTGGGAGACTTGCCGGTGAAGAAGGACTTCCACCACGGCGCGCCGCGAGCCCGGGCATGCTCCGTAGCCCAGTCGACAAGGTCGGCCGTGTTCTCGTCAGGACCCATGAAGATGATCTCCTGCTTGCCGTACAGATCCACAATAGGGTTCTTGATCCCCGGCGTCTCAGCGGGGAGGAGCAGATCCAGGATGCTGTCAATGTACTTCTCAAAAGCCTCCTGTGCCTTGTTCTGCTGCTTGGGGTCCAGCAGGATCACACCCTTGGAGCCGCCCTCGGGAATATCCTTATTCTTGCGCTGCTGCGTGCTGGCCAGGCCATAGTTCTCGTCAAACATGTTCCGAGCATTGATGGCATAGGCCTCCTTGCTGCGGGACTTGACGATACGAATCCCACCTCGGGCCACATCCTTGAAGCGAAGGTGGAAGCCACGTGACTCTGCCGAGATGACGAGGAACATGCCGAACAGCGGCTTGGGGTACTCGACGTCGGGGAGGAAGGACGGTTCCAGGCGGAAGCTGAGCGCCACCTTGGTCGGGGTGAAGTAGTTGGTCTTCAGGATGGCGCTGTTGAATGTTCGGAAGGCGTTCATGACCATCTCTTCGTGCTCTGTCGAGACCTGTCTCGTGATATGCTCCTTCAGCCTCTCGTCAGACATCACCTCGGTTGCCGGCGTAGGAGCAACATTGTGCTGGTCGAACTCGGGGCCGACGCTGAGATGCACGCTGGCGAACGAGGCGTACAGCGTCTTGATGAGCTGAGGGTAGGAGGCGATGATCTCGAGGATGTAGTCAGGGGTGAAGGTCTCCGTCCGCAGCCTGCGCTTCAGCTTGGACAGGATCTCCTGGTGCGCGCTCTTCCTGGGGTCCAAGACCTCAGACAGAGAGACGTATTCTGACCCGAGGCGGTTCAGGAAGTGCTGCGTGAACACCCACACACAGTGTCCATAGATGGTCTCCTGCAGGCTCAGCTCTCCAGAGGCGAAGAGCGAGTGCAGCTTGGTCTGGGGAATGCAGTACAGGAGCGAGACCTCCTTCATGATCTGGTGGATGGACTGGTCGAAGGGAGGATAGCCGCTGCCCAGGTTGGTGGCGGGCCTGAGGTAGATACTCATGACCGTGATGCCGTTGGAGAACTGTTCGACGTATTTCCTGGAGCTGGTCACGCCGTAGTAGTGGTAGAGATCGGAGAGGGCACTAAACATGCCCCTGGCCGTACGTGAGCGGAAGGCCACGACAAGACGCTTCTCATGGGACCCGGCGTGATCAAAGACCTCAATCACAGGGCCGGTCCTGCTCACAGCAACCTCGATGATCTCCTTGTACATCTGCTTCGTGTTGTCGGTAGCCTTGGCAAGGAACATTCGGTCGCTGATGACCTCGAGGCGCGTCTCGTTCGGGTCAGCCTTGGGCTCGACAAACTGGCACTGGTAGACAAAGTAGCACCGCAGTGACACCTTGGACTCGGCCTTGTCGCCCAAGACGCCCGAGGAACGGAACGTCTCCACGCGGAAGCGGTCGCTCAGGTTGCCGTCCAGGTACTTGTTCTCCAGCCTGGTCTCGAAACGAGGACCGCCGATGGCACTCTTTCCAGGCTCGCTGGTGTCGATGTAGATGGCATGGTCCCGGGCCTCCATGTCGAGCCTGATCTCTTCTCGTCCGTCCTTGCGCGACGAGGCAGCCACCTTGGCAGCGTATAGAGAGGTGATGTGGTCCGCGATGACAGACGTCGTCTCCAGCTGGAAGTACACATCATCGATACCCAGCTCGTTGTAGAACCACGCAATCTGCGCCTCCACGCGGTCCTCTGGGATCCAGCCATTGCTAAGAATCAGAGATTTGACTATGTGGACGTAGGCAAGTCAGTATATCTTGCCCCTTCTCCCCTTCCTCCACGAGAGGAGCGGCTCAGAAAACTCACCCTCCTTCATCTGGTCTGCCTTTCCAATAAAAGCCGGGGCAATGTACCCGACCGTCGCAGATCGCAGCACCCTGTACCCGTTCCCATTGACCTTGGCGGGCACGCCATGACTGACCGATGTGGGCTGAGGAGAGGCGTGGCGGGAAGGATCCTCCCGAATCTTGTCGACCAGCTTGTTGCCGGGACTTGAAGGTGATGAGGACGAGGAGGCCATGGTCATGACGTCGTCCGAGTCGGCGACAGTCTCGTCTGACGAGTCAAAAGGATCTATATATGTAGGAAAGCTGCTACAACACTCAAGGTCAGTCCTGATGACCAGGTCATGCGCCACAGGCGAGGTGACGGTATCAGTCGCCATGGTTGGTGATGATGACGTTGTGTGTGTGTGTGTTGTAGAATATAGAGAAGGAAAGGGTGTTTAACGATGAAGTAAGAAGAAGAAGGAAATAAAGAAAAAGAGAGTTGTAGCTAGAGCAGGACGAGGAGCATCATGGAAATGTTGTCATCATGCCCACACAGAGAAGGTCAACGACCAAAAAAAAAAGAAAGACAGCGGGGAGGGCAAAGGGAGGGTCAAGGTGATATATAAAGTAAAATATGCAAAGGGCGCTGTCGTTATCTCTTTCTCTCTCTCTCTGTGTGTATGTGTGTGTTCTCATGGACAACGGCATCCTTGTACCGCGGCCAGCCCGCCAGCCATGACAACCCACAGCAGTGAGCCAGATACGAGTTCGTCTGTGTAAAGCAGGGGGACGTGCATGGGGCCTGACGAGACGGAGAAGAGAGAGAAGAACGAGGGAGATGATGAGTACAAGACTCAGGCTTGTGCGTTGGCAGTACCTTGATGTACAGGGGAAGTATCTCTTATTGATACCGAGGTCTCAATTGTTGGTCCATGCCATGGCATTCCCATGAATCAGAACAAGGCAAAAAAGAAAAGAAAGTGTATAAAAAAAATACCGTCACATCACGACGGGCGTCAGCGAGCTTGCCAACCCATGGTCAACAACACGGCCGGAGCCTATTTCCGTTTGTCGTGAAGGGCCAGAAGGAGCGGCCAACCCTGACCCGTCGCAGAATAAAAAAGAGCGGCTTGTTTCGCTTGTTTATGGGTCTGACCTGCATGCTGAAGAAGGGGAAGGAAGAGGGGGAAAAAAGGTACAGTCGAAAAGGGGAGGTAGTGACAACCAGGCAAAGTCCAAGACTAACACGGCCACTGGCCTTGGTCTTGTTCTTGTCGGTAGGAGGGGAAATGAATCTCTTGTAACCTCGGAAGTACCTCGAACCTTGGGCCGCGAGCTTGTGAAGAAAAAGAAAGAAAAGAAAAAAAAGCCTAGGCCACACAGGAATGGGACCTTGATCATAGATCACATATGCACATGTGGCATGAGGACATGTTGTGGTTTGCTGGCACTACTTTGTGCGGTCTGCAAAACGCCATCTGCAACCATTTTGGGACTGGTGGAACCGGAAGGGGAGGGGTTTGGTTGATCAAGGATGATGGCATCAAATGGAAGGTGACGGGTCCTTCTTCACCGCTCTTGAGGTCTCAGCTCGCCGTCTGATAAGGGAACTTGGACATGTCCGTGTGTCCTGTATGTACTATGTGTGTGGTTCTCGTGTGTTTTGTGCGATGTGTGTGCGTGCTTGAGAGCCAAAGAAAACGGACAAGCTTTAGAAGAAGGAAGGGAAAAAATGTGGACGTACCGTCTCGGCTGATCCGTGCCTGATTCGTTGGACGGTTCGTTGGAACGAATGACGTGCCTGGTACAATAGAAATCCAGAAAACGAAGCCCGAGAACAGAGATGAACGGCGAACACTTCGGAACGGAAGCGAGTCCAATTGATCGTGTCTGGACCGAGACAGGAGGAGTTTTTTTTCTCTCGAGTTTTCGTAAGCAAAGAATGCAAGAAGGGTTCCCCCAAGGGATGTAGAAGTTCACCTGTGGGTCAGACTTTAACGGAATTCGCGACAACAAAGGAGAAACCAGGTCTTAGATGGCCGGCTGGTGCGATCTCTCTGCTCGCCGTCCGGTGTCAGATATAAATGGAGAACTTGACACAAGAGATAAGGAGCCGCCAGGGACCAAGAAAGTCCCAGCCCGCCGCAAGGGGCTAGGAATGAAGAATTACAACAGGGGAGCGTACCGTTTGTTGGGTGTGGTCTTTTGGGTTGGAAGAACCGTCGGATGGAAGGAAGGTGGAATGTGAGAAGTTCTGCTTAAGGATCTCGGCTGGTTAACGATCGTCCCTTGAGCTCCCCTGCTGCCCTATTTATTTGGATAGAAAAGAAAAGAAAAGAAAAGAAAAGGAAAGGAAAGGAAAGGAAAGAGAACAAAAATAAAATAAAACCAAGATTCAGAATGATGTAGCGTCTTAGTAGTAGGCACAGAAGAGACGACTGGCGACCACGTATTGCATCCCATCTCTCTCTACCGTGTTATGTTTTTCTGATGTCATGGACCAATCCGATGAAGGTTGGGGCGCCGCCCACCCGCTGGGACCCCCTGAAGAAAAGACAGCCAAAAAGATTCAAGAATGCTGTCCCAAGATAAGCTCTGCTGCCAATGGCGGGGCCTCCTCGGTGGCAGTGACCCGAGAGAGTTCCACGTTGCAACACGCCAGCGAAGCCCCCCTTTGAGGCTGGCGCACACCTGAGCTGAGCCCAGCTTAAGTCCCAATTCTCAGCCGCAGTAGGGGGACAGGGACAAGGACAAAAGGCGCCGGAGGGCCCGATAGGAATCCAGTACAACAGACGACAACATTCGAGGTTGTGTTGTCTTGTGGTCTGGCCATGAGCAGGTAAAAAGGAAGGAAGAAAAAGAGGAAGAGAAAAAAAAAAGAATAAGGGAGAGCCGAAGCAGACAACAAGACTTACCTGAGATGTATCATGTAATTTGAGGAAGACTAGGCCAGACTGAAACAGGTCAAGGTCGATTTGTTGTTGACTTATTGTCCGCTCGAGACCTGATATACAAAGTATTCTTGTCCTGCTACCCAAGACGCCGGAAGACTTTACCGTCTTGGGGAGCAGAAGAGCCCATCTTATACGATCGTCAAGTCTCACCCAAGGTCTCTCAAGCTTCATGAACCATGACTCGATGAGGGAAAGCTTTGACGACCATGTCCATCGTGACTGTTCCCTGTACACACACGCGCAGGAATGACATCCGACCTGGCCGGTGCTGGACCACCCAACTAACTGGCTAGGAAGTCTTTTTCCCCAGATTCCTGAGTCAAGCTTTCGATGAACAAAGTTACCATGGCAAGGATAGTACATACTATGTAGTAATAATAAAAGAGTGAAAGGAAAGAAAAAAAAACCACCAAATCTAGACTGGATCGGGAGCTATGTTGGAAACTGTCCTCGCCGTCTGATTTTCGGGGGAGGCAAACTGCTCGTACGCCGCCCTGGCCGCGTACCTGGAAAAGTGGACCACAGGGGCGTCGTTCACATGCCCCAATGCAACCAAGGAACGGGTATTCGAGGCTTTTCAAACAGCAGAAAAAACCATTGAGCTATTTTCCCCCTCTTCCCCTCTACAAGCTGTAGAACCTTGAGCTGCTCAGGTTCGAACTTCCGTTTCATGTCTAGCTCCCGAGGGACACAGGCTCCATCAAAGTCCGTACCGGATATCCACTTCACTATACGTACACTGTTGGAACTGGGGCTTTGTGTCGCCACGCGGCCGACATACGAGAAGAGAACTACATCCAATGGTACAGGTACATGACTACGAAAAAGCAGACATAATGCATGGTCGTCGTACAGGAGGGCAAAGAAGAAAATTCCATGTACTACAACATGGCTGTTGTCCAGAATCTTGGGTTACAGTAGTATCAATTAAAAAAGTCGGTCAATGCACAGTACAATACAGTACAGGATAGTACAAAGTTTGGACGCTCAATGCTATATTAAGTTGAGGTACAAAATTCTGGGCTGCTGTACAATTCATGCATGCATGCACCTTGATGGCGAATGTAATTAGGAAAAAAGGAAAAAAGGAAAGAAAAAAAAAGGAGGGAGAAATCAGAAACAAGCACGTCGTGACCGCCATCCAACAACAATTTCCACCGTTCATGATCCCCTTTTTCTTTCTTGATCTTCGAATCCTGCAACCAAAACAGAGGAGCGTGACCTCACGATGTGTCAAGTCCATGGCCATTGTACGTAAGAAGCTGTCCCGAGTTATCCAGGCTTGACGTCCATCCTGAATGAGTGAACCACTCAGTTGGACACTTGGGCTTCCCGGCAGCGGCTGACCCCATCCGCTTGCTTCTTGTCTGGCCCGTGCTGGGGTTTCTGGTGACGTGCGAATAGTTTCTGTTACCCCCATTTTACTTGATCGTATCCCAGTTTCCGCCATTCTTCGTCTAAGATCCGGGGTATCACGCGATCCACCGTCTCTATTTCACAAGATCTATTACCTTTTCCCCCAAGATTCTCTTCCCTCCCCCCCCCCCTTTTCTCCTCCTCCCGTGTGTCAAGGTCTCAACTTTGCGGGGTGAGGTCGTCCGTAGTAGCCACGATGTGTACATGGTATGTAGTAAAACATCCTAGGCTGGTGGTCCAGGTGACCAAGAGGACGGGCCACAGGGCCAGGGCGACTACTACTGTTTTATTCGTCTTTCTCAGCAAAAGGTTCTAGAAGGCCTGTGGAGCGTTTCCGAGTCCCGAGGCGGTGGAGAATATAGCGGCCTGCTGCCCTGGGGAATAAATGTCACGAGGCCTAAGGACGGAAGAAACGATTGTAATTACCGTTTCTTCTTGTTCTCATGGCACGTGAGCACTTTTCCTAGACCTCGTCACGACGCTCCGGAAGGCTTTTTGCTTTGTCAGACAAAAAGGCCTGCGGCCTCTGTCCGCTGGCCTTGCCTGGCACTCACAGGATTCGATCGGCAGTCATGGAAACCCGACAGAGACCGTTTCATCATCCATCTCGGCGGAAGAAAGGAAGGAAAAAAAAGAAGAAGAAAAAAAAGAAAAGAGAGGGCTTCGAAACGGGCAAAGTGTAACCCACCCAACCCAGCTTGACGAGCCTTATTTCTATTTTTACAATTGCAAGAGTAGCCACAGCAGGCCGCTAACGCACTGGGACGACCCGACCATCGAACGCCGCCTCTTCTTCCCGTCAGTTTTAATACAGTACTATGGAGCCCTTGATGATTGATGCCCCGCCCCTGATTCGAAGAAGGGGGAAGAAAGCAGAAGCAGAAGAAGAAAGAACACGAGCAGAACACTGCCACGCTCTTATCAGGGACCGTCATTTTATTCTTTTTCCGACAAGCCTGCAACTCCCAAAATTAACACACGACCCCGTCGACGAAGCTTACTTTGTTATCTAGAGAGAGGCCTCTCAGCCTCGTATTCTTGTATTTCACAACGCTATGATCCCCTCGTACGGTTTACCCGCCCGGGGGCCTGAGAGGCAATTTTCCATGTTCCTCTCACACAAGATCCTGTCATCTCACGGAATATTTCTAAAAATTTCTCCATAACGCTGACAAGCCACCAGGAAAACATCGAATAAGAAGCTCAAAGAAAAAGGGTCATCAAGGTTCCTTATCTACGAATTCCCTACATAGATTCATGCAGGGCAAGGATTCTCTAGAGCCATCGGGTTGATAGCGTCAGCCCACCATGTTTGTAGGCTACAGCATAATCCCAGGGTTCTTCACCCAACGGCATGCATGATCGTTATCGCAGGAGAAAAGAACCCAGGGCACACAGACACACACACCGTCTCAGGGCACCTAGAAACAAGGGAAGCCGGGCCCAAAGTGACTGGCTCTCTTTCTCTGATTCTCTGACTCCCTTGTCGTTCTCTCTCTCTCTCTCTCTCTCTCTCTCTCACGCGCCCCCTTTCTCGACACAGCATTCATCCCATCACTGCTATTTCGCAGCAGCCACCAAGATCTCATCCAACATGGCATCCAGGTAATTATGCTCAATCGAGACATGTCCCTCTCCCTTGAGCAGGTGAGGTTTCACCTGGTCCCTGGGCAGATGCTCCGCCAGCCACTCCCCATGTCCAAACGGCACCATCAGGTCCTCGTCGCCCTGGTACAGCAAGACAGGGACCCTGATCTCGCTGAGCTCGAACCCCCACGGCGCCACAAACGCCAGGTCGTCGTCCACCCAACCGTCCACGCCGTGCTTGAGCGACTCGCGGAGCGACTGCACAAGGTCCTCGCCTATGCTCGCGTTCTCCAGGACCGCCCTCTTGTCTACCTCTGGGAGCACGCTAGAGAGCTGCTCGACCAGGGCTGCCGGGTCTGCGGAGATCATCTCGGGCCGGCGGGCTTCGCAGAACCTGGTGACTTTCTCCTCACCCTGGAGGGTGGCATTGTACTCGTCGATATCTAAAGGGCCATCCCCCCCCGGCCAGTGTGAGCCAGCTTGACTAACCCCGAGACAAACGGGAAAGAAAGTTCGTCGTGGGGGTGAGCTTGGACTCACTGTCTTGACCAAGCCCCGCGTAGAAGTCGAGACCTTGCACGCCATAAGGCCCTACGCAACAGACACAGCACAGCGAGGCAACCGGGCAGACGTGCCGCGCTGGCCAGAGCGTGAGGTCCTAGGTTCGCATTGCATTCTGGTCAGCATCTGATGTGGAATCTTCTGTCTTGTTCCTTTTTTCTTCTTTTTCCTCTTCTTCTTCTTCTTTTTCCTTTCCCACCTCGTTCCCCAGAGAAGAAACACTTGTCTTTTCGACTCACCACCACCGCTGCATCCCATGACAACGCACTCCTTGTGACCCAGGTGCTCAAGCAGCGCATGAAGGTCCGCCACAACATCAACAACCCGCCTGCCATGGTGCCGCGTCGAGCCGCCGTATCCAGCACGGGACAGGCTGATCAGCTTGATGTTTTTCCGCTCGCAGGCGGTCTGCAGGTCCAGGTCCGTGAGGTAAGACCCAGGCGTGCCGTGGATGCTGACGAGGGGAAGACCTCCCTCGGCACCGGCAACCATGTAGTCGACCTTGCGACCGTCTGGGAGGGTGAGTACTTGAGCCATGGTTCTACTGATCCCGTAAGGAAGTGGATGAGAGAATACCAGAGGTAGGTCTCCTGCTCACTGTACTGTCGTAGGACTAGATGGGCTGGTTTTTGGGAAGTTAAGGGTCACCACTGCATAAGTATGTTCCTCGTGCGGGGGGGCTCAATAGCGTGTACTCATATGTGATGGCTGCCTGTTAAGCCTGGCAGGGGAAGAAAGTAAGCTCGGCCTAAAGTTGAGAACTTTATGACTCATTTTCATGCCGTCTGCTCCATCTCGAGAAGATTCATAGCCAGTCACAGGGTGAACATGTCAAGACATTGATTGTCACTTATGTCTGCTCCTATACTCAAGCCAGAACAACTTCAAGAGTCGGAGCCCTGCTCAATATGCATACTGGATTCCATATAATGATTCGTTTACAGTTGAAGTGGTAAGTACTTGAGTAAACATGCTGGTATATATTTCGCCTCGGCTTTGGATCTATCTATGACTGGAGATGCCGACATCGAGAACGAGCAACGCAGCATGGCAGGGGGAATACAACTCTCAGGGTATAATCTTCACACTTTGCCACCCAGACAGTACTTACTGCACCATACAGAATCTGACATGAAATCAGACATACTGTTATAGATAAATTCTTATTTAGTAAATTGATATTAAAATCCAAGCCGGTATTATTTATAATAAGTATTATTGAAGAAGCAGTTTGTGAAAGTAGTAAATAAAAAAAATAATTTCTTTTCATAAGTATGTATTGCTCGGGTGGCGAAGTGTGAAGATTATACCCTGAGAGTTGTACCGCAGCTGTCTGTTATCACAGCTAGAAATTGAGTGTGCATGCCGA
Source organism: Cryphonectria radicalis (assembly GCA_014849355.1). Classification (NCBI taxonomy): domain Eukaryota; kingdom Fungi; phylum Ascomycota; class Sordariomycetes; order Diaporthales; family Cryphonectriaceae; genus Cryphonectria; species Cryphonectria radicalis. The sequence goes on from JACWQW010000030.1 coordinate 271,699, forward strand.
ATGTGCCGAAGACACTCCTTGATTTTGGACTAAAGGATATTGCCATGGTTCGGGCTTGTACTTGAAGTTGTTGCCGTTCAACTATCAACAGATCACTTACTAGACTCTTTGGCCAAATCAACATCTTACTTCCTATTGTGGCTTTACTTTGATATACCGTATAATATTGTAGAGATGGAACCGGGGCCCACTCACCCACACCCTGACTCGGCTGGTTCACGCAAACAGACTGGCACACACACAGTCACGACGACATAAACCTCTCGAAATTGGCAAGATTCATCAACAATCAATTGGTCAGATGGCCGAGCGGTTATGGCGTCAGGTTAAGGCCAGCTTAACACAACTTCCTGATGGAGCAATCCTCCTGGGTTCGAGTCCCAGTCTGATCATTCTCTTTTTGTTATTTTTGACGCTGGCAGCTGTGTAGATGGAGCCTTGATCACATGCCTGCATGTTTGACTGTTGGTGTGTTGATATATTTTTCTCTTCTTCTTTGGTGCAAGAAGCAAGCAGATCTTTAGCTGGATTTCAAAAGAAGAATTAAAACATGATCATGATTCCATCAGAAATACTACTGCAATGCCAGATTACTTATTGCCCACCTCTCTCCGATGTATTATTGATGAACTTTGGAAAAAGTGCTGAATATTGTCAAATTAGGTACTTTCACTTCCCAAAGAAAATCACAATCCTTTCCTACTTCGAGAGAGAGAGAGAGAGAGAGAGAGAGAGAGAGAGAGATGTCCAAGGCTTCAGTTTCTTGGAGAAGTAATACCTCATCAGGAGTTATCGAGGCAATAATTAAAGAATCTTCCTGAACCCTGCCTGAACCCTGTGTATCGTTTGCTATCTTGGGCTTCAAGATTCAGAAAGATGGAGAGAAAGAAAAAAAAAAGAAAGAAAGGAAAATAAAGAGAGAAAAAGGTCAGCATTTTGCATCCAGCTGGAAGAAGAAATTAGTTATTGACTTGCCAGCCCCCCCCCCCCCAGCGCCAAGCTTCAGGGGTCCAGCGACTCACTGACAGGCCAAGACCCCACCATCAAAACCCACCCAAGGCACCGCCTGAGCTTTCTCTCTATTGGCTCCAGCGCCCCTCCCATCCTGGCCGGCAATCCTTCATAGCATCATTTCCGCAGAGCCTCCGTTTTCCTCCTTCTCCTCCGATCTTTCCCAAACCTGCATTTCTGGTTCACCTTTTCCCCCCAAACTCATACAAAGAGCAAGGTATTACGCTCAGCTCACGATCTGCACAGGGCGCACGTAAAACACCCAGGTTGGAGATTTGTCATGTGTACTAACCTCCAGCAGAAACAGACTCTCTTCTGGAAGATCCGGCCAGCGTAGAGGAAAGAAGGAAAAAAAAACACCCACCAGCTCCGCCCAACATGCCGTCATCAGACAACGACGCAGCAGCAGCAGCTCCTGTCGCGGACGACGGGGAGAAGCAGCTGCAGCAGAGGTCACCATCCCCAGCAGACTCTCGATCGGAGGAGGGCGAGGCCAGGAGCGACGACAGCCCTCCCAGACAGCCCGAGCAAGAGGAGGAAGAAGAGGAGGACAACAGCAGAGAGGACAATCGACGTGGCAGCGACACATCCTTCTTGAAGCAGAAAGACTCGACAGGCGCGCCACCCCTCCCCTCCGAGCCTGTCCCAGGCCAGGCGCCTCCCCTGCCATCCGAGGCCCCACCAGAGCAGGCAGACGACGGCTGGGAAGCGAAATGGGATGCGGCAAACTTGGCATGGTACTTTTACAATCGCTTCACGGGGGTTTCACAGTGGGACAACCCGCGCGTGCCCACCTCTGGCACTGGCGAGGCGGTTGGCCTCTCTACAGCAGCGCCAGGAACCTCCACGACGGCGGCGGCGGCGGCGGCGACGGCAATCTCCCAGCCCACCTCTATAGCAGGGGGCTACAACCCCGCGATCCACGGGGACTGGGATCCCAACGCGCCGTACGCACAAGCCTACAAGGCGGGCGGTGAGGAGTACGAGGCAGACCTCGCGGCGTACAACGCAGAGGCGATGGCGGGCGTCGTGGAGGGCGAGGAGGCGGGCGACCCGTCGTACCTGCAGAACGTGGCGTTCAACAAGGGCACGGGCAAGTTCCAGGCGGGCGACCAGAACCCAGAGAGGCACTCGGACGCCAACAAGTCGTACCGCCAGATGAATGCGTACTTCAACGTCGACCAGGCTGCGAACTCGCATGACGGCCGGAGCCTGAAGGCCGAGAGGAGGGGGAAACAGCCCACCCGGAAGGAGCTGGCCATGTGGAAGGAGAAGCGGAAGGCCAGGAAGGAAGAGAAGCGGCGGGCCTGGCTGAGGGACTGATGATAACCGTTTTGCTGCCTTTTGATTTTTTTTCTTCCTTCCTTCTTTCTTTCTTTCTTTGTTTCTTTCTTCTCTGAATCATGGCTGATCGAGAGATTTTCTGCATTTACACAATGGCATTGAACCCGGATAATTTGGAGCAAACAAGACAGAGCAAGACAGGGCACATGTTTTGAGAGACAGAGAGAGAGAGAGAGAAAGAAAAAAAGAAAGAAAAAGACTATGGTTGAATTGTGGGTTGACAAGTCCCGGAATGCGCATTGGGATGGTGATTGCCCAAGGAATATCTGGCTGGCTTTGCTCTTCTAGAGAGTTTGAAATACCCAATGAGGACTGCATAGTGCGCACATCTTCTGAACAAACTACATTTCCTTCGGACAACGTTTGGTACATTCAGATCCAGATATGATAACCGTCTGTTTTTCCGTGACAACGAACATCGCCCTATCGCAACCGGGAACAAGCCTTGTTGGAAGGAGCCTCACCACTCGTACCAACCCCGCTTGCGCTCTCATGGCCTCCTCGCCGTGGCTTAGTGCTATCTAAGAGGTTCCTGAAGACATCCCGCGCATTCATCCAGCTGGCGGGGGAAGTTTGTGGTTTCTTCTGGGCCTTCTGGGTGATTGCTCGCCGCAGATAGAGTATGCCCAGGTCCTCGGCAAGGGTCGAATCTTTCATTTATATATCTTCTGCAGGCTGTCCAGATTCACATGGCTCTCCGTCCTGGTCCGGAAATCCCGCTTCGGTTCGGTGTGGAACCAGTGCCAATCATCCACATGCAGGCGGTGGTGGGTCATTGCATCTGAGCAAACCACGTTCGAGGTAGGCGAGGAGGTCCCGGCGGCCTTGACGAGAACGCCGGGCCGCCTTGGCCTGCGAGCTGTTGGACTAACAGGAACTTCCATGTTCGCCGAGAAGCGCCGCCGGAGACGGCCAACTTCGCTCGACTTATCATTATCAATGTACGTCCTCGACTTCTCGCTGGCGCCAGGAGAGTCTTCTCGTGGATGCACAGATCCTGATTCCACCTCCGCAATACTGAGCTTCCTGTTCCCTTCTTCCAGGGGTTTGTTGGGTGCCTTAGCCCTTTGTGTCGGGCCCTGAGCGGCCTCACTTCCGTTTCCGCGAACACGGTTCTGGTTTCCAAAGCGATGATCCTCTTCGGTCAGACGTTTGAAGATCTGATGGAGAACATATTCCGCGTCGACGGCTCCTGACCCGCCAGTAGGGGCAACGCGCCGCCGGACAGGATTCCTCAGGTCTTGAGGCGCGTCTGCATCGGCGCTGGTAGTGAATGCTTGTGCATCGTCTAGTTCGCCGCACGCATGAGCAGCTGCGGGAAGATCCTCTTGTGGCTGAGATATGAGATGCACGTCCAGCCCGGGAGGATGAGACGTGTGCTCCTGTATAGGTGAGCTTCGACTCGAATCCAGGCTCTTGTCCTGATGACTTGAATCAACAGCCTCAGAGTACGAGGACGTCACGTGCGGGCTTTCACCACGGATTTGTCGGTGCCGGAGATCCACCTCGTCCTCAATCTGGTTCAGCGCCGCCTGGAAAGCCCTGCGCGCCTTAAGCCGGTCCTTTGCCCTGGTCTTCCTGAGGATGCTGGCGTAGAAGTCCCTCGCTGCCTTGGTGCACGCACTGTGGAACTCTGCCGCATCGCCGCCGGCCCTCTCGAGGCGTTGGATGGCTTCCTTGATGCGCGCGCTCGACTCTTCGTTCATGCCCTTGAGGCCGGCTTCCTGTCGTCGTTTTCAGCGCCACAATGCCTGGCGTAGAATATACATATATATATATATATATATATCGAGGGGCTGGCTCACCTCATCTTGGTCTCGGACACGAGTGTTTGTGAAGTAGCACGTTATGACAAGTCCGAAGATTTGTGACACCATAGCACCGAGCACGGCGGCGACCAAGGTCTCCGCACTCCACGCCATGATTTTTCTTAGGAGCCAAGCCACGAGGGGTACACAGGCTCAAACCTGGGGGGTTTCCCACACACAGAATGTAAGGCTCGGCAGGAGAAGTGCAATTGTCACAATCCAATCCTTAACTTGATCAGCCTGCACGGCATACCGTCATTGAAAATCACTTGAGACTGTCATGGACAACGTTCTACGTGCGTGTCATTGATTGGCACAGCGCGAGGAGCTTTGATAAGTACGCTTCAACACGGGGAGTCCTTCGATGAGCTTGCACTGCCGCAAACTAGCCGCTAATTATGCAGCCACATGCAGCAGCGCCCAAGGCGAACAGGGAGTGGAAGAGCTGAAAACACATGGAGCAAATACCCAGTGACGGTCTCATTGGACAGCTCCGCCTAGTGGGGAGCTGCCTTTCTTCAGAAAGCCTTGAAGACAGCCTCGATCGGCGAGGAGCCTGGTTGCCTTATCTGTAGTCGGAGTCGATAATACCGTCAGGACCGCCCCAGCATCCAGATCTAATCCTCATTCATCCTCGTCAGAATCGTCGTCCTCCAGAACGGCGTTCAGCTGGATGCTGCCATCGCTATCGCTATCGCTTCCATCTTCCTGGTCGACATTCGTCGTAGTTCCGATAATTTCTGGTGCCTTGCCCGTGTCAAGACGCTTCGCCGGTGGCTCCTCTAATTCCTCGCTCTTATGTTTAGATGTCGAGGACAGCACGACTGTCTCCTTGGTCTTGCTGAGCACCGTTCCGCCTACTGTCGCTGTGCTTTCTGTGACGACCGTCGCGTTCTGCTGGACGGGCGGATGACTGCTGCTCAAATCGAAGCCCGCTTTAGGTGCCTCAGCATCAGTCATCTCCTCGTCCTGACCCTCCTCCTCCACAGTCAGGCCATCTTTCCCTGCGTCAACCTCCAGATCTTCTTCTGCGTCTTCGCCGGCATTCTGCATCTTCTCCAATACTTCTTCGTCATCCTCACCATCGCCTGTGCCAATGATAGCTGCCTTATCCGCCCGCAAGTTGCTCCTCAGCACCTCTGCTTCTCTGTCCCTGGGGAAGTCCCTCGACAGGAACGGAAACACGCTTGCGAGCATCTTGCCTGTCCTCGTACGGTATGGATTCAACACGCTCGCCACCATCGCCTCCTTGTTGTGAGACAGCACTGCGGTGCGATCGATGAGCGCCCGGAGTGTTTGCTTGAGGTGTTGCTGAGGCAGATGAGACAAGAACGCCGCCAAAAGGGAGGACGCAGCCTGGAGGTGTAGTATGGAGAGGTTCGTGTCCACAACAGACGAAGCTTTGGACTGGATGGTCAAGTAGGCGTCTGCATTGGAGGAGGGCTTGGCGGTGGATGCTTTGCCATCCGTGGGCTTCGCGTCCTGTGGCGAGGCTTTAGGCCTGGCGTGCCCTGATGCGGCGAGGAGGTCGCGGCAGCAGGATTGTATGAGTTTGTCGAGGGAATTGACACTGAGCTTGGGCATGGTAGGACCGTGGAGGAGGAGAAGCTGGTGGGCGAGGACATAGGCATGCTCGCGGATGAGTGGTACCTGGTGATGAGCGTCGAGGATTCGGGTGGTCTGGTGCAGCATGTCTGCTGCTATTGGGACGGCGTTGTCCTGCAGCCTCTGTATGAGAGATATCAGGACGCTCATGACGGCAGTCTGTATGTCTGGGAGAGCAGTCCATAATTCGTCTTTCTCTTCCCTCCCAATAGCGGAGTTGAGCTGGGTGCCCTCCTGGCTCCGCGCCCCCTTCTGAAGAGGAGGCACGATCAGGGTGATCCTGGCAGTCAGATCCAAAAGTGCCGAGACTGGAGTGGTCACGGGTATTTTGGTAGGAGACTTGAGGAATTCCGAAAGAGTCTCAAGCAGACCGACCAACCTCTCAGCACCGCTCGACAAGCCAAGCCACGGGGGTAAGTGCTCTGGTGAGTTGCTGCCTCCATGCGGCTCGCCCTCGGACCCGACGTTCTGTCGCGCATAGCCGCTGTTCGATTCCCACGACTCCTGCACGGCACGGAAGACCTGGTCCGCCGTAGCATGACTGCTCTTGACAAAGCCCTCGATTGTCTTGCCCCACTCTTCTGCATTACCATTCTTTGGTGTCGTATAATGCTGCAGGACAAACAACTTCCGGGACCACACGCGAAGGTTCTGCGGAACTGCCGAGTGGTCTGCTGCTGTCGGAGCCACATAAGCCCTAAAGGTCGTCTTGATCTGTGCGCTGAACGGTCGCAGGGTTGTCGGATACAGAGGCGTGATGGTGCACAGAGCGTTGGCCACCGTCTCGATGAGCCGCAGCGGCGGTGAGCCAGCCTTATTTGATCCTGGAGGGTTGACAATCTGTAGACAGGCTTTGACAAAAGCCGAGAGGGTAGGAGATGCTATCTCTCGGACAAGTGCTTGGTACTCATTGAGGAGTGTATAGATCCTCGTTAAGGTGATAATGGCAATCTCTCTAGCCGGGAAGGGATCATTTTTCTAAAACAGAGAGTTCGTTAGACCATGCTGAGACAAGAGAAAGAACCAAAGACCCATCGGGATGTGGAGAGCTGGCCTACCTGTACGATGGACAAGAGTCCCTGAACCCATGGCCCTGAAGTCCGTAGACACTCGTACCCGCCAACGTCAACAACCGCCTTGATCAATATTGCTGCTGAGAACCGGGAGGACTGGCTGCGTCCGTTCTTGAGGAGGGTGGTGAGCTGAGTCTTCAGCTTGTGAACCAGGACAGAATGCTCAGGGGCACCGTCCTTGAGCTTTTGGTCCACCGCAAGAGACAAAACCCCTCCACAGCGATGTATGTGGCTGATCAAATTTGGACACAAGAGTGGAAGAGCATCCGGGTCTGTTGATGCCAGGCGCCGGCAGAGGACTTGTAGGTCGGGTGGTAATGACATTGTCATCTCAAGAGCCCAAATTGGCCAGATATTAATTTTTCTGTTTGGTATTGGAGCCAGTCTTTGCGAAGATGAGGCTTGAGAACTCAAAGTATAGTCTGAGAGGCTCTTCCACGGGAAGCTGGCTCGACCACTGGCCTGAGCGGTGTATGTTGGTTCTTGGGTGGCTGGTTAAGAATAAGAGACGGCGGAGAAATCGTGTGATCTTATATATCATATCACACCTTGCACCAAGGCTGCGAGAACATCATGAGAAAATCTGGTCGACGTCCATTTTTGGGAATTTTTGACATTGTAAAATAAATTTCTACAGGGGTGTTGGTAGTGGGTCTTGTTGGATTGAAAACGGCGTTTAGCGGAGGTTGGCTAGGCTGGCTCATAAGGAAAGACCCCAAAGACACCCCTGGAGGAAAACACCCCTTGCGCCCCCGCCCCCCTTAGCCTCCCTGACAGTGCCTGGGCCCTCCCTGCGGCCGCCTTTCCTGCATGTCGATCGGAACTTGAGCTGTGCCTGCCTTGCTGCTTGTCACTTTGCGACCAGGTTTAATGCTGCATTCCACTTGCCAACGATGCTGGCACGCTCGTTGGAAATGCTGTCATTACTGGTGAATCACTTGTGATACTTCTTCTGTCCGTCTTGGACCTTGAATCTCTTTCTCTCTCTCTCTCCTTTCGTCTTCCAAGTCTCTTGCGCAAGTCTTCTTGGGGGAATACTAGTACATTCTGCCCTCTAATTCTTAATCTAACTGCCTCTGCAGAGCTGCTCTCCTCAATGTTGAGACCCGCCTTGTCTGGTCTGTGTTGATACGATACTTGGCCAATTCACCTTGCGCCTGTTGTCGCGTCCCAGAGCCCCTTTTCCTACACACTTCGTCAACAGGCTCTCTGCGCACAATGGCTGTAAGTCTCTTCTCTGCGACCCCTTTGCAGCTGATCGATGTACTCGTTCTCCTTGGGAAACTGACAAGAGTTTCGGATTGCATATGGAATAGCCCAACCCGACCAAGGCCAGAGGCTATCTCGACCAGCTCAACAATGCTCGATGTGAAGGAAACTGGGATGCCGTCCCAGAGCTCGTCCGCAAGGTTCGAAAGCACGCACCCGACAGAGCCTGTACGAAAAAAAAATATTACACTCCGAACCCTGCCTATTCTACGATTGCCCTTCTCTGACAAGATGACGGAGTAGGCTTAACATTAACCGCCGAGGTCGAACATGGCATTGTCAAAGCCACCAAATCTCAAAGACCAGCCACTGCGCGCCCAGGCACAGCCGCGTCCGGGAACATCCCTTCGCAAGACATCGAAGTTGCCGGCCAATTACCGAAACTCCTGGGTCTGATCGATGAGGAGCAGGCCTACGCAGAAGACCGCTTCCAGGCCCAGGTCTGTGCAGGGTGGCTGCACTGGGTCATTGGGGAATATGAAGTCGCCTCCGTTCGCCTGCCAGAAGGCCTAGAGGAAAGCTCAGTCGAGAGCCTGGACAACATCTCCGAATGGACGAGGGTCTGCATGCTCAAGTCCGCCTATCTACGGGCCAACTGCTTGGCTCGGAACAACAATGAGGTCCAGGCGTTGGCGGTGTTCGAGGCGGCGGTTCCTCCCCTGTCCTATGCATGGAACAGCCATACGGCCAAGAAGGAGCTCCGATACTGGTCAGAGCTGTTCCTAACAGAGTTTTGCATGCTCTTCAATGGTTGCCGTGACAGGGGACAAGTGTCACTAGAGGAGGGGAACTCGTTGGTTTGCTTCCGGTCCTGGGCCAGGTGGTGGGAGGGCCCGAAAGGCTCTGCTTTGGCGGGTGGTTTCGGCTTCAAAGGATCAGTACCGCGACGGCGCATATGGTTCGAGTACTTCGAGACCCTATCGACGATTCTGCAACAGGACCTCGCTTATCCGACAGCGTATACGACCATCACCGGCGAGAATTCAGTGCGATATCGCCTCTGGGTGGAGCTGACCAAGGCTGAAAGCAACTTCGAGAGCCTGCTCCTGGGTGAGACAGCCTTCCCCAGGGCCGATGAGGACAGGGAGGAGATCGAGCTCTTTGTGGAGATGCTTATGCAGAACTGGGCCATCCTGACTGGACGTGGTTGGAATGATCAGGATCTTGGCCAGGGTGGCAAGGCTGCTGTCAGCGCGAATGTCCTCGACCTACTGTACCGCGCATCGATGAAGACCTTCCACTCGACTGCCATCCTGAGGAACCTCTTCATTGTTCATCTTGCCGTGGCCGAGTTCGACCTCGCCCTGAAGGCCTTTGACTCGTATCTCGAGATCGTCAAAAAGGGCAAGGCGCGCGTGGAGAAGACAGGACACCAGGAGAAGAGCCTTGATGCCGATGCTACCGTCCTGGAGACAATATGTCTATGCATTTCGGCCCTAAGCCGTTTTGGCGGGAGGGAAGAGGCTGAAAAGGCAAAAGCGCTTGCCACGGAGCTGGAGCACTTGATCGAGAAGCTCGAGCCGCCACCTACAAACGGCGGAATGCAGTCAGTCAAGGAAGAGGGGGGCAGGAATTCGGCAACCGGGGACCGTGTGCCAGGCAAGATCCTCGCGTTGGCCTGGCAGTCAATTGGACTCGCGCAGGCACAATGGGCGCGAACGACATTTGATGCGACTAATCGGACAGAGGTGCAGAGAAAGGCCATTAAATCACTGCGGACGTCGTTGTCGTCTGATTTTGGCGGTTCTGCGGATGTCCGCGGCGTGTTCGCCCTCGGCCTGCTCCTTGCTGAGCAGCGAGAGCTGACCACCGCCATCGAGCTCGTCAAGACTGCCCTGTTGGCGAAACCAGCCGAGGACGAAACCTTGGTCCTGCGCAACGGGCCCTTCTGGAAAGAGCGGTCATTAATCCCCCTCTGGCATCTCCTCTCGCTTCTTCTCAGTGCGAGGCAGGAGTACATACTCGCGGCTAGGACATGCGAATGTGCTTTCGAGCAGTTCAGGGATCCAGCCGTGCTATTCGGACGCCAGCAGCTTTATAAGAGTGATCATCTGAACGAAGTAGAGATGGACCCTGAAGCCGCCAAAGGTCTGGTAGATGAGATGGACGACTTCGAGAAAGAGAATATTTTGGAGGTCAAGATGACCCAATTGGCAATTGTCGAGATCATGGAAGGGCCCCGAGTTGCAGTCAATGCCAGCCTGGAGCTCTTGACTCTGTTCTCCCGGCTGTTTGGGAGCACACAGCCAAAGCAACAGAGTCTAGCGCCGCCAAAGGCTTCAGCTGTCCCAAGGACCTCGGGCACATTCAGGAGCATCAGAAGTGGCATTTTTGGCAATCGAAGTAGCCGGGCCGATACCGCTGTCCCTCAGCGACCAAATGATGCGAAGACGGAGAAGAGCGAGAGCAGACCCCAAACAGCCAACACCACAATCACCCGGGCGCCGACGATCCAAGTCCATGGGAGTCCCAATGAACCGCGCTCGCGAAGGAAATCGTCCACCGCTGAGAAGCGGAGTGAGTCTGCTAGGAGAAACAGTCTCCGTAAGAAAGAGTCTCATGGGGCTCGGCCGCGTGCTTCCAGCAGTGGGCCGAATCCACATGCCGCGACCATCGTTGACGGAGAGCCATTCTACACGCCGCTGGGGGAGGGCCAGGGGCTGCAGGCCTCTGATATATTTGCTCACGCTCAGGGCCGGAACCCCCTTTCGCGCCCATCGTCGGCAGTGAACACGCCAGGCGTCGCCAGAACGGTCTCTCAGAGTTCCGACTTCTCCCCAAAAGCGAGGGCGACAGAGATGTCTGGCTTTGCACTGGAGGCCATGGAGCCTCTTGGCGCTATCTTGCCGGTGATACAATTCGACAAGGAGCACGAGAAGAGGCGCAGAGGGGCCACGCTGGTCAAGATCTGGCTCATGATCGCGGGCTTCTACCGCAGAGCTGGCATGTATGAGGATGCCAAGGGAGCTGTCGCAGAGGCGCAGAAGATTGTACAGAACATGGAGGCAGACATTGGTAAAGAGTCAGGAGACACCGGCAAGAAGTCTCCTGGTTCCTCCTCGCTTAGAGATCCTGGATGGGCTGGCAAGAAGTCGATCGAGGAGCTCTGGGCTGATGTCTGGTGTGAGGTAAGCTTCTTTTTCTTCTGTTCACTCATCTTGAACGGACGGTGCTGACGTGGTGCATGTAGATGGGACACCTCTCCTTGGCGAAGGAAGATGTTGTTTCGAGCCGGCTGGGATTCGAGGCAGCTCTGACGCACTTCCCTGATCACCCGGCCGCAATCGTCGGTCTTTCCAACATACTGCTCGACCTCTACTGCGAGGAGATTGTGCCGCCAAAGGCGTTCCCGGGTCTGGACCTCGTGGGGGGCTTGGACGCCATGCCTGGGACAGATCAGAGCACAGCTGACATTCTATCGCCGGCACCGCAGCAGCCATCAGACCTGGCGAAGCTGTTACCGACGCAGCCACTTGGTCTGGGCGAGTTCAAGAATCCGAAAGGAGAACACATCCACCGGGCAGGCGTGCCCAAGAGCCCGACCTCGCCGCACCATGAGGACCACCTCCCGCCACCATACAAGGCCTCTTCGGTGCCGCTTCTCGACCGTCTTGCATCCCGCGACAGAGCCTATGGTCTCCTGTCCAACCTCACCAAGCTCGGCTCGGGGTGGAACTACTCGGAAGCCTGGTTCGCTCTGGCCAGGGCGCACGAGGAGAGCGGACAGGCAGACAAGGCAAAAGAGGTACTCTGGTGGTGCGTAGAGCTTGAAGAGGGAATGGGCGTGCGTGAATGGAACTGTGTGAATACTGGAGGATATATTCTCTGATCTACGAGTCGTCAGGGACTCTTGTTTTGTTCCCTTTTTTTCTTTGTTTCTTTTTATAAAAAAAACTTCACTAGGTAAGTATGTATATATATTGTGTTGGGGAGGTTAGACCTCAAATAGAATATACGTCGCGAGGGCAGGGTTTTGGAGAAGATGGACATGGTCAAAGGACTGTTAGTACTACGATGAACCAGAATCTTTGTACCAGTAAAGAGGGGAAAAAGAAAGAAAGAAAAGAAAACGGAATGAAAATATTCATAACCACTACATTGAGGCTTTTGATACGAGTTACAGCCAAAAGGACCGTCTCGGCGACTTGACTACAATGTACCAGATACTTATTGGTCGAGCCCCTGGCACGTTCAGAGTGCACGGGCCAGGTCGCGGTACGCGTCTTCTTTAGCTGTCTCTCTTGGTACTGTTTTTCTCCACCCACCCAAGCTGCCACTTCCCACACCCACCAAAATCCTTACCATTACATGTACCAAATACAGTGCACACCGTACGCTCATTTTGATGCGATTGATAGCCTTGGGGACTGGTCATCATCCATTACGCAAAGGTCTCGGCGGCAGAGTAGATTTCCTCCCTACCAAGCTCGACATAGACTGCACACACACTGCGCACAATGCCGCGCCCAAGCCGATCACGAATCGCTGCGACGCGACGCCGCGGCGAGTCGTCGTCGACCCCTTCTGACCCCGCGACCGCCGCACCTCCTGTGACTGCGAAGCCTGATGAGTCAGGAGCCCCTATTCGCTCAGACGAGACAGACATCTACGGCGTCAGTGACCGCGAGATCGAGCGCCAGCGCAAGGCGAAAGAGACGACCTCCTCTGCCGCCACGACGCGAGGCACACACACCCGGGCGGCCAACGCAGCGCTCTCCGCCTCCCGCGCCCAGCGCGACGCAGCGATGGCGCGCCTTGACGACCTGACTTCGACGACGGCGAATGCGGACGACAGCCCTGTCGTGGAGATGGGACGCAAAGATAACACGATGGAGGTCTCGTCGCTTCTTGGAGGCGGCGGCGGCATAGGCCGCCGTCGTGGTGCTGGTGCTGGTGCTGGTGCTGGTGCGGGCGGTGACCTGTCAGGCATGGAGATTGCCGACTCCGAGATCTTTGGGAACCTGGACAGCAGCTTTGATGCGACCCTGCACGGGGAGGGCTCAGATTCGCGGAGCGGCGTGAAGAGCGCGGATACATCGACGGCGACCTTCAACGTGAGCGTGTTTCGACGGCAGCCGAGCAGAACGCGTCGGCGGCAGAGCAGCATCGTGGGCAAGGATGACGCGCCGATCCGACCGAGCAGCCGAGGTCCGACCACACCGGGGCTGAGCTCGACTTTCAGCCTTGGGAACTTCAAGAGACGCCAGAGACAGCCGAGCATCTTGCTGAGCTCAGCTCAGAAGGCCTCTCTGAACCTGCAGCGGTCGCGCGCTACGAGCGCGGCGAGTGAGGACGAGGGTGAGGATGGCAATGCGGTGGAGAGTGATATGGAGGAGTCATTCTTGCCTGAAGCGGAGGGCACGCCTGTCAGAGTGTCGCGGGGCAGGAAGAGCGAGGGGCAGGAGATTGCTGGGCCCGAGACACCACCAGGTCAAGGTGGACGCGAGACGCGCTCCAGAAAGCGAAAGTCTACCGAGGCTCATGATGGCGAGTCAGCCAAGAGGCAGGCTGTCGAGAAGGAGGTGGAGGTGGAGGAGGACAACGACGAGACGATGCACCAGTCCAGTGACAGCGACGCTCTCTCATCTCCTCCTCCAAGTCCTCCGTTGCAGAGACGTCGTGTCAGTCCGGAGCTGGATGATGATATCCTTGCACCGCCGGCCAGCAGCAGCTCACGCGAGGGTAGCCCCACCGTATGGCCGTCGCTCAAGAACCTGGGAAAGAAACATCACGGCCATCCTCCATCGCGGACCAAGACGCCAGCCCTTGATGACATGTCAGACATCTCTGACCCTCCATCCCTCACGCACTCCCCCAACTTCAAGGCAGCCAAGGCTGCTGCTGCCGCCGCGAACAAACGGAGCGAGTCGCCCAAGCTGTCGACTGCTGACCTGGAGCCACTGTTGCCGCGTCGACGTCGCAAGGCCCAGAAAGACACCTACGACCTGGACGATGGAGAGAGCAGCGCACCAGAGATTGTGGAACTACCACGCCGGGCCGCCAACAAGAAAACCTCCAAAGCCCTCAACGGTTCAGCCAAGACCAACGGAGCCAACAACCAGGCCAAAACCACCACTGCCTCTGGGCCAGCACCAGGGAAACGGACGGGTCGTCGGAAGTACGGATCTCGCAACTTCGACAAGGAAAATATCACCGAGGGCGACTCTATTGAGGTCATCCGAGAGTCTTCCCCGCCACTTGACGACACCGCGTTTGAGGCGGAGATGAACGGTGGTGGTGATGAGACCGAGACCAGCACGACTCCTGTCCTGGGTGCAGAGCTCAAGGCTGCGTCCAAAAAGTTTAAGGAGGTAGACGAGTGGGAGCTGGACTTTGAGGAGGTCGTTGAGCCTTCTTCTGATTTGCCTGAAGGCCGTTAGAAGGAAGGAGAAAAAAAAAGGGGGGGGGGATGGACGACGAGAGCATTGTCTGATGATGAATTGTTTTCCACATGCTTACGAGGTATTAACATACGCCTCTGATTTGGGTTGGTATTGGTGGTAATCTGGATGAGAAGAGGCGCGAGGGTGGACCGTTGCTGCAAGCCTTTTTCTACATACCCCCGTAACTAGCTACAATGGATGATTCCGGTTTCTTTCGTCCTCTTCGTACTGTCCTTGACCTTTTTTCCGTGGATCTTGATTTCTCGACGAGAAGCAGCAGTAGTAGTCTTTGCCACTTAAATATCACTAGATGCGAATCCACTAGCAGCGCATATTCTCTAGATGAGCAATGGGATGATGGGCAGAGTATCCAGATGCTCAGTGCCTGAGAATAGTCAATCCCGAGAGAGGGAAAGCCGCTTATCAGAGAAAACCCTCGACATAATATCATAAAACGTCTTGCCCATCCATGGCCATGGATGGGGATCATGAAGAAGGGGTTGAGAGAGTAATGCTTTCCACCCGCTGCTCCACCACCGGCAGTAAATGCGCGACCTGGTTGGCATCTCGCAGCGAGGAGGTGATGGTGTCTGGTGTCAGTCCCGACATGAGCAAGGCCTACGACGAAACTATCAGTATCGAGTCTTCCTCGTTACCAGAAAGAGGGGAAAAAAACCCCCTTCTCCTCTTTTCCCGACAGAGGGGAGTAAAAAAAAAATTTTTTTTAAAAAAAAAAAACTCACTTTCTTGACATTCGCGAAGCTGTCCTCCTTGGCCGTGTACTCCCGGATCACCTCCTCCCGCGCAAAGTCCACATACAACCTCGTATCTCTCACCCGCACGACCACGTTGTCCAGCCTCATGTACAGCCGCGCCAGGAGCAGCATCCGCTGCGCCATGACGCGGACCTTGACGCTGTACACGCTGATGCCGTTGTCGTCGAGCTCGCTCTCGAAGAGGACCACCTCGTCAAAGAACAAGATGGGGTCGCGCCGCTTCAGCAGCTCCAGCGGAATCGACTTGTCAGGCGCTGGGGCAAGCCTGGCGCCACCGGCGGCGGGCGCCTCGGTGCCGGCGTACGCTGTGGAGTAGCTCCAGTCGTAGGGCTTGACGACCTCCCGGATGTCGTGGGCGGTGCTCCTCTCCCGCGAGCTGCTCCACTCGCCGGCGTAGGCGACCTGCAGCATGTTGGCGCCCGTCTTGTCGACGCTGTCCAGGGCGGCCTCGGCTGTGAACTCGACAGCCCAGCCCGAGGGCGTGTGGCGCACGGCGACGAGGTTGTCGCCAAAGATCATCTCCGGGACGGGGATGCCCAGGCGGTGGGACATTTCGTCGATGGGGCCCGACTTGGAGATGGGGAGCTTGCGCGAGGAGATGGCGAAGGCGCCCTGGGTGTGGGTGGTGGTGGCCTGTGAGAGCATGCTGGGGTCGGGGTAGGGCTCGTTGGGGGAGGTGATGTGGTTCATTTTGGGCGGTTGGACGGTTGATTATGAGACGGGGTAAGGGGGCGTTCTCATTCCCTGGCGTCTTGGGTGTGTGCCTGTGTGGGTTCCTTGGGTTTGGTGAAGTCTCTTTTTTGGTGGACAAGCTCAAGTATCGCAGGGTAGGTGATGAGAGGTGTGTATGAGACGGGATTGGGGCTTGTTGGAATTGCGTTGTGCACACCGTTACGTTTTGATACCCTTCCCTGGGCCAGGTAGGATAGAGATTGGTAGTGCAGATAGCTGAGATGGGGAATCAAAAGTATGAAACAGATGCACAGTAAAGCGTGGTGCTGTTCTTCCTCAAACGATCTCGTCGATGTCTGGTTTTGATGGCATCAGAAAGCCTCGACTGGGGTGCAACTCAGTAAAATACGGTGCTGCTGCCAAACATGGCAGGCGGGACTCGTGTAGCTTAGGGGTCACTAGCTTACATAAAGCCCCTGCCAGAGCCAACCTCAATGCGCCGACGAGGCTGCGCAGCCTCGGGGCAAAAGCTCTTGTCCTTCAAGGCGGGAACTTTTTCGAATTACATGTAGAACTACTTGGATCTCATTATTCTTATGAGGTCTCGCGAAAAAGTTGATTTTCTGGTAATATTTTCTGAGATCAACTATCGATTATTTCATACAGAAGGCAGCTGGCTCAGTCGAAGCCATGTCACTCAATCTGGCTTCTCTAATGCTACAAGCGGTATAACTGATTGTCTCAAGGCTTCTTGTTCAACTTTGATTACCAAGATCTCCCATATAGTATTCAGTGATGTACCTCTCATTCGACCAACACCTTCACCACAATATACCCTGTATCATTCCGGAATGCTGAGCAAGATGTGGGTTTCGATAACAGCAGTTGGACTCATAGCAAGAAGAAACAACGACCTCCTCTGGATGTAAAACGAATAAGGACGACTGCAGGAAGGACGAAAGACGCAAAGGCCTCTCCCCACTGAATGATCGCGGCAGCGTGGTCACGATTAAGATGGAAGGTCTGCAACACTCGCGGTGTTCGAAAGGAAAGCTGGCCAGTTCTCGAATCTTAGGAGGCATACCGGGCCTGGCTCCAGGTATAGTCCAAGCCTGTTGAGCTGCTGAGATCTGAGAGGAGGACGAGTTGGACTATCTATCTCTACGCCATAGGAGTGGGTGACTCGGCGGATCTGGAAACGCAGTGTCCCATTTCCTGTCCACAAACGCGATATTCGAATCGAACGGTGGCTTGATTGCTCAGTATAGGTGACTAGGAGTACCGATGTTCGACAGGAAGTAATGACAGATTGGGCATCTCTCGCACCAATCTCAATATTTTTCTCTCAAATGGCCTGCTCGTGTAGGTGCCGCCCGCAGCCAACTAGGCTGAGATGATTACTTGGTCAACTGTGTGGAAGTCTGGTGACAATTGAGGACCGGTTAGGCACCGCATTCGAGAATTTTCCGGCTGAGGGTTGCGCCTGAGGAAGGTCTGCGGTTGTTGTCCTTGTTAGGACGGCATCTCAGGCCCTTGCTCAAGGTTGATTTCAAGCCGTAGGAAGCTAGACTTGATTACCTGCATGAGAAAGTATAGTTTTAGGGTTAGTGAGGGCTGGCGCCACTTTGCAGCGCTAACACCCGCCAACGTTGTTTCGCTGAGAACCTCGTTAGTGCCCAGCCTCCCTATGGCAACAACCCCACCTGGTGTTGCCCGGCAACAAACCAAAACAATTGCTCCTGCCTTCCCAATTGCGCTTCCCCTTGCAGGTCTCGACCGCATTGTGCCTCTGGAACTTTTCTGGTGCACATCAGATCCATCTCCTCTTGACAACGAACAATACCTACAAGCACTCATCTCATCAAGACCCTATCCAACCCTATCCGGTTTCTACTCTGGTGTTAACGAAACGTGATGGCGACTAGAACGCTCGAGGCTGGCTTTCAGCGTATGTCGATCACGGACGAGAATGAGCCCGTCTACAAGTCCTCCAAGGTAAGGGTCAACCCTATCGTCACCCCCTCGTTCTGGATTGCTCCCCAATACTCACGCTGCCGCCGCCCAAATGCAGCTCGCTCAGTCCGGCAGCCGACCGAATCTTTTCAAGGTTGCCCTGCAATCACAGAGCACCAACACCGTCGCTACGGTGACTCTGCCCTCCCAGGCCGTACAGCGAAAAGCCGTTGCCTCCTCGTCAAGCGCAAATCCTGCTTCACCTACCAGGAAGACACTCCAATCATCCGCCCTCACCATCCAATCGAAGCCGGTATCTCGCAAGGCACAGGCCAGCAATCCCCCGTCGCCGACGAAGAAGGACAAGACCAGCTCCGCCAGTTCATCCTCCTCATCCTCCCGCCCGTCCGATGAGTCCGAGAGCGAGCGGCACTCCCAGACTGTCACGCTGCTCGACGAGCCTCGGACATTCCACCTGGGCATGTTCGAGATTGGCAAACCCCTCGGCAAGGGCAAGTTCGGGCGTGTCTACCTTGTCAAGGAGCGCACGAGCGGCTTCATCTGCGCGCTGAAGGTGCTTTACAAGTCAGAACTGCAGCAGGGGTCCGGGGTCGAGAAGCAGGTCCGTCGTGAGATCGAGATCCAGAGCAACCTGCGCCATCCCAACATCCTGCGGCTGTTCGGCCACTTCCACGATCCGAAGCGAATCTTCCTGATCCTCGAGTTCGCCGGCCAGGGCGAGCTGTATAAGCTGCTCCGCAAGGAGAGCCGGTTCCCAGAATGGAAGGCCGCACAGTACGTCGCCCAGATGGCCTCGGCGCTGAAATACCTACACCGCAAGCATGTCATCCACCGGGATATCAAGCCCGAGAACATCCTTGTCGGCGTGCATGATGAGATCAAGCTGTCCGACTTTGGCTGGAGTGTCCATGCGCCCAACCGCCGGAGAGCTACGCTGTGTGGGACCCTGGACTATCTCCCTCCGGAGATGATCAAGTCCGGGAGCAAGGACAACTCGTACGATGAGAAGGTTGATCTCTGGAGCCTGGGCGTGCTGACGTACGAATTCCTCGTCGGCGAGGCACCTTTCGAGGATACGCCGGTGATGACACAGCGGCGAATTGCACGGGCAGACATGAGCATCCCGTCATTTGTGAGCCCTGAGGCTAGGGACCTCATCAAGAAGGCAAGTTCAAAAATTCGTCTTTGTTCTCTTCGCCTCACTAGGATGTGCTTGTTGCAGAATACCACCTGCAGTGAACCCAATTAGCTGACTTGGTTTTTTTACAGCTGCTCGTGTTGGACCCAGAGAAGAGACTTCCACTACAGGCCGTGCAAGAGCACCCGTGGATCTTGAAGCACTGCGTCAAGGGAGAGCGTGCTTCGAACCGTGAGAAGTCAAGGTGATGACCATGGACACTTTTGGCGTGGATCGGATACGCTGCAGCGAAGAAGGGAGGGGGGGAGGGGGGGGCTTGACCTCTGCGCTCAGGCAGGCCCGCAGGGTGGGAAGTGGATGATGGATGGTATTGTATATTTTACACACTTGTTTGGCGTTTTGGTCACACATATGGTTGGGATGGCCGTCATGGGTATTCAGGCCGAGGGGCGTTTTTATTAACATTTTTCAGCGTTTTGCGGTTCTTACTGGTCCGGGCTTTCTACCGGACAACAAGGACACAGCACAAAGCCGCACGTCGGCTTCATGGATGATTACTGCCGTTTATGAGAATACAACACTTGTTCAAGCGTTATAGCGTAGAGTGGTGGTATCATTGGTATCCTGCCTATGTCGTGTCATGTTGTGTTCATGCACGTGTCTTTCGCCTCATCTGTATACCTCGTCGAACGGCCTGGTATCTGAGAAGCACGAGTCCCACACCTCGTTCACGACCTTGACCGCCTGCACGTCGTCCTTGACCCATGGCCGCGCCATCATGGACTGCACCGCACGCCGCCTGACGCAGTCCTGAAACTGTTCCGTCAGCCTCCAATTATTCCTCGTCCAGAACTCCCTTGTAAACCTGCACTCGCCGCTGAGCATTGACGCTCGTATCTGTCCCCGAGTTAGTTATCATCTTGTTTATTCCCCACGGCGTCCTCCATCCAGAGTGGTAAGAAAAATGATGGAGGGGGAAGAAGAAAAAAAAAGCCTACCTCAGTGCAGGCAGCCTGCTTCAAGTCCCTCTGCCCTCTAAAGTCGACCTCGAACCGCAGCTCATCATAGGCATGCACCATCTCGTGCGACAGGATATCCTCCAGGTGACCCCTGTTGCGGATCTCATTCGCGCAGACCAAGATGCCATGCCTGGGCTCAAAGCCACCGCCTTGCCTCTCGACGCGGCCGTCGGCCGTCAGCCGGGCCGGGCACCGGCGGCACAGGATGTTGGCGGCGTCCATCCTGCGCCCGTGGTTGAGCTCGGCGATGCGGTCGTTGAGGAAGGTGACGGTGGGGCTGTAGCGGAGCAGCCAGTCGCGGAACTGCTCGCAGCGCTCGACGTCGCGGGCCTCGTGGACGCGGCTGCGGCTCTCGCGGTAGTGGAAGATGCCCTCGGGGGTGACGCGGCCGGTGAGGATGTGGAAGTAGTTGAGCCACCAGCTGGTGGAGGGGTCGAAGCCTGTGCGGCCGGGGTCGTTCTCGAGGTAGAGGTTTGGTTTCGAGGAAGGGGGGGAGGAGGAAGGGGAGGTCGTCGTTTTTGGGTCTGGGCCTGGTGGTAGGCTCGTGGTAGCTGAGGTTGAGGCCATCGTTGGGAGGAGGTGGAGGAGGACGAGGACGGTCGACGAGATCGCCAGAGCTGCCTTTTGGCAGGCTGACTAGGAGGATGGGCGCGCAGGAGGGTTGCTCTTCCTGGGGCTCGAACACAAAGAACAAACACAGACGAGTGGAATGTATACCGTGTGGTCAATCGCACTGGGTTCGAGGCGAGGCTGATCGTTGAGTTGAGAGATCCTAGACTTTGCGCCGGCAAGTTTGAAGAGAGAGTGGTAAGCTAAGAAACGCGCTGTAGTTGATATCGCCTAAAACGGAACGGCGTTTGAAACGATATGTCGCGCCAGGTACTTCCGACCTAGAAAACAGACTCGAGACGGAAGATGGGATACAAAATAAAAAATCTAGAACAATTTCCAGCAAATACTGAGTGAGCCTTGTATGAATAGAAATAAACACCCGAGTTTACGTGTCTTGTAGATTCACGGCGATTTGCTAGATACTTACCCAAGTACTTCTCAATTAACAGAGAGTCTTCGCTCTTCAAAACTACGCCATCCCAGGACTGGTTGTTTTCAAACTCGAGACCCCAGTAAAAAATTGCAGTTTATTTGTCTCGAGAGGTACTTGCCCTGAAGGACTAAAGGTTATTTATTGAGTATTCTGCTCCTTCCCATTACTTATTTTCTTCTTTTTTCTCCCCCCGATATAATTATAGCAAGAACGACAGCATTTCTCCTGCCCAAACTCCCCTTCCGGACAGTCGGTGATTCCTTCCCATTGTGTTCGTTCCAAACGCTAGGTTTCGGCAGAGAATTTATTAGTCACGGCGGACCGGTGCCGGCTTCATCTTTCCAAGATCCACCCAGAAAAAAAAGGAAGAATTTCCCCCCTACTGTCACATCGCATTTGCGCCCTGCGAATGCCCCATTCTTTGGTTTGGTTTTTTTCCTTCTCATTGTACATACACGGACTCCAGTTCTACGACACTGACTAGAGGTCTTGGAAGTGGGTTCTTGGCCACACCTGACGTTACGTTCCCCAGCGGGTGGCTCCAGAGTTGTTGCCCTGGTTCAGCGGAGTATATTCTTTTCCCAAAAGGTCTTTGGGGGGAGGAGACCATTCCAGGATGTCAACATGGATTCTAGGGACGAGTCACACTGTAAGCACATGGTTACCACTTCTTGGATATTCTTTTTTTCTATTTTGCTCCTTTCTTCATGAGGCATCAGGTCACGAGAACAGAGTCGTAAACTTGTTCAAAGAGGATTATCACTTCATAGATAGACCCTCAAGAGTCATCATCATACAAGTGCTTCCATCCCACTGAGACTATCACCACCAAGGAATGATCTCATAGAACTGACATATACACCCTCCCGGTAGACATGAAGAGCCACAAATCGCTCGGCATCGTCATAAAACTTGGTATGTTTCTCCTCCTTCTCACCATCCTCCTCATCTCACTAACTCGCTCCTCCAGGAACATCTTCCATAGTAGACGAGAAGACCCACCAGCCTCTCCTCTCCAACCTCTCGCTCATAGTCGAGACGGCCCACAAGCTGCGCGAGGATGGCCACCGCGTCGTCATCGTCTCGTCCGGTGCCATCGGCGTGGGCCTACAGCGCATGGAGAAGGAGAGGCGGCCCAAGCACCTCGCCCAGCTTCAGGCGCTCGCCGCCATAGGGCAGTGCCGGCTCATGAACATCTGGGACAGCCTGTTCAACCACCTCAAGCAGCCTGTGGCGCAGATCCTGCTCACCAGGAACGATATAGCGGATGTGAGTTGGGTCTAGACTAATTTTCTATGTTTTGTTTTGGTAACCGCCAAGGAACCACAGGACCAAGCTACTAACAATTGAGGAATCTACATATAGCGTTCAAGGTATCTCAATGCGCAGAGGACCTTCAATGAGCTGCTGGACATGGGCGTCATCCCCATCGTGAACGAGAACGATACCCTCGCCGTCTCTGAGATCAAGTTTGGCGACAACGACACGCTGTCCGCCATAACGGCAGCCATGGTCCATGCGGATCTTCTAT
The DNA here is from genome assembly GCA_014849355.1 of Cryphonectria radicalis. NCBI lineage: Eukaryota > Fungi > Ascomycota > Sordariomycetes > Diaporthales > Cryphonectriaceae > Cryphonectria > Cryphonectria radicalis. Next base: position 294,347 of record JACWQW010000030.1, read on the forward strand.
TCCTCATGACGGACGTGGACTGCTTATATAACAAGAACCCACGTACACATCCTGATGCCCAGCCTATCGAAGTCGTGGAGGACATAGGGGCTCTGCAGGCCGACGGTAAGGTCTTCTCTCCACCGCCGTGTCCATGTCTTCTCTTGGCGCTTTAAAAGCATAGCTGACGCTGGTGCTCATTCTCCCTCCAGTCTCATCAGCCGGCTCCTCTCTCGGGACAGGTGGCATGTCAACCAAGATCGTCGCCGCCCGCCTTGCCACCTCCGCAGGCGTGACAACGGTCATCACGCGCGCCTCGAACCCAGGCAACATCAGCAGGATCGTACAGCACATTCAGGCCAGCCGGTCCCCCGCGTCCCTCCTCACAAGAGAGAACGGTGATGTCAATGCCGCCAGCGACGATACAGAGGACCCCCTGGCGAGGTCGACCGCCTCGCTTCAGAACCTCGACGTAACAGCGCGGCAGAAGCAGCACCCGCAGGCGGTGCCCCTGCACACGCGCTTTCTGCCCTCCCCGCACCCCATACGCGACAGGTCGTTCTGGATCCTGCACGGGCTGAAGCCGCACGGCGACGTCTATATTGACCAGGGCTGCTACAAGGCACTGCTTAACAAGGCTGGCTTGCTGCCTGTGGGCGTGGTGGACCTCGACGGGACCTTCTCCGGCCACGAGTGCGTGCGACTGCTGGTCGTCGAGAGGAACAGCGCAGCGACGGGTGCGGGTGCGGGTGCGGGAGGGAAATTGTGGCATGGCGAGCCGCTGGATGTCGGCCGGGCCATCGTCAATTACTCGTCTGCCGAGATCATCCGGATCAAGGGACAACAGAGCAAGGAAATTGAAGGGTTGCTGGGCTATGCCGACAGTGGGTACGTGGCGGAACGGGAGTACGTCACCTTCTTCAGGAGGGAGAGCAGACCGCAAACGCCTACGCCCATGGGGCCTGGCACGGCGACGCCTGTAGTCGGTGTCGCTGAGTATGAATCCAAGGGTATAGTACCTTAGGTTGCTGAAGAAGAAGAAGAAGAAGAAGAAGAAGAAGAAGAAGAAGAAAGAAAGAAGGAATAAAAATGCAGGCATCAAAGGGGGCTGTGAACAAGAATGGCCCCTTTCCAATATTGGTATCTAGATCAAGAGGTAGACGGCTCATACGAAGGAGGTCCTCTGTTAGAGAAAAATGCAAAAGCAGACCTTGCTTGGGTTTTTAAACTCCTAAACGCCCTCCATGATGTGATCATCTTTCTCTGTCTCTTTCTCTTCTCTCTCTCCCCCCTTCACAAATAATGTCCTCCACATCCTCACTATTTCCTTCCTTGCTTGCTTTATATTCCCCCCCCCCCCCTCCTCTTATCCCGACGCGAACAGATTATCCTCATCCCGCAGATACTCCCCACAATCCGCCTGCCGAAACGCCACAACCCCGGTAGGATCCAGCCGCCTCGCCTCGCTGGTGCCCCGCGCCGTGATCCCAAACCCCAGCGGCGTGTCGTTCATGCTGTATACAATGACGCCCTGGTGCTCCGGGCAGTCGTCGGACCACCTCCCCACGTGCGCCTTGACGATATTGCCGCCGTACAGAAAGGGCATCTCACCGTTGGGCTTCACCCAGATCTTGTAGCGCGCGTGCTCGGCCAGGATCGGGAGCGAGGTGATGTGCAGGCGGAACTTGCCCGTCTTGGTGAACTTGCCGAGACAGATGCCGAGGGAGGTCAACTTCTCGCGCTCTGTCCGAGGGGAGAGGAGGAAGGGCCATCTTCTTGTCAGCCAGCTGTAACTGGAAGGGGCGAGGATGAGAAAGGGTGTGGAGGGGATGGAAGACGCACCGATCGACACGGCCAGGTTCGCAATCGACAGCCGAACATAATACACACGATCCTTGTGGACCCGGAAGACATATCGGTCTGCACTCGGCGAGTCGTCGAGCGGGGCGATCAGGTTCTTGAGGGAGTTGCCGGTCTGTTTTTTTGTTGCGCAATGCTCGTCAGCGAGGTTTGTCTTTTTCTTTCTTTCTCTTTTTCTCTTCTGTGTGGAATCACTTGTCGTGTGTGACGTACATAATGTGCCAGCTTCTGGAACAGCGTTTGCGTCTCTGGCTCTGTGAGGGGACGCATCTTTCTCGTCGGCGTTTGTATGCAAAGAAAAAGAAAAGGAGGGGGAGGGGGAAGTGTTGTCTGTCCCGTTCTCTCTCTGCTGCCGCAAGAAGGAAAACTGGCTGGGGGCAGGTTGGGACGGGCCGATGCGATCGAGAAGGAAAAAAGTTCAGTGGAATTTCAGCCTTGCATCTTATCGATAAGAACCACTCACTACTACTGTAAGTACTTGCCGCATTTTACGCTAGTAGGCCAGCACTACCAAAACCGAGGACTGGGTGGCAAAGTAGAATGCAGAGTGACTTGACTTGAATGGGCACACATTGATGTTCAGGAAAGTGACAATATGGCAAAGGCAAGAAATGGCTTGGTTCCCCTGCGACGGTGGCTTTGGCTAGTTTTATGTTCTGGTTCTGTAGGCGGATTCTACGTACTCTCTCGTCTTTAACGAAGACAGTGGCTGTGATAGCACACAAGTCCTACCACCTCTTCTGGCTGGAAAGCAAGTTCAGGGCCTTGCTGGACAGGAGAGAGAGAGAGATCACGCAATTACCAGCAAGTTAGTTGATGACAGATTGGCATGCTATGATACTACTCATACTTTACGGCAAGACCACCTTCACGCGTACCTCAAATAAGAATTCGTGACATGTCTCTCCCCCATCTGCAAAAGAGTTATGGTCCACATACCGCTCATCAATATTTTTCGTGAAAACACCTGCATTTCTACCTCCCCGATATGCTACGAGACCACCTCAACCTATAAATAAACAAAACCTGAACTCGACAATCTATTTTCCAGCCTCCCTCAGGTGCCGCGGCACCCACTTGCCAGGCGCACCAGACGCCTTCAGAGTCTCCTGAGGAGGAGTATCTCGGCCGGCGTCTCGGCCAGCATCCCGGCCAGCGTCCCGGCCATTCTCGCCACGGGCAGAGCCAGAACGGCTCGTAACCGGGGGAGGTCCGCTGCGATCAGGAGCGCCACCGCCGGCAGCACCCTTGGCAGCCTCACGCTCACGCCAGCTGGGCTTGTTACCCGCAAGTGCCAGGCGTGGTGGGCCAGAGGGACGATCGGCGGCCTCGGAGCGCTCGATGCGTTCAGGCCGCTCGCGCTCGACGGGCGGGGGGGTTGGGCGAGTAGGGGGAGCAGACGGCGTCTCAGCACCGCCCTGGCCCTGTGTCTGCTGCGCCTTGGCGGCTTCCCGCTCACGCCAGCTGGGCTTGTTGCCGGCGAGTGTCAGGCGAGGTGGTCCAGACGGGCGTTCGGCAGAGTCGGTGCGCTCCATAGGCGGACCGGCGGAGCGCACGGGAATTGGTCCACGAGCACCCTCCCGCTCGGCCTTGCGGCGCGCAAGAGCCTCCTCCTCGCGACGGGCTTGCATGGCTGCCTTCTCCAGGGCCTCCTGGCGCTCCTGCTCGCGCTGGGCCTTGATCCGGGCCATCTCCTCCCGGCGCTGTGCCTCCCGCTGCTCGCGCTCCTCCTTCTCGCGGGCTGCCTTCTCCTCGGCCTCGCGCAGAGCACGTTCCTTCTCCTCGCGCTCCCGCTTCTCGCGCAGCTTTCTCTCGCGGTACTCTCTCTTCCGCTCGGCGATGGCCTTCTCCAGGGCACGATCCGCCTCCCGTTGTCGCTTGTCAAAGTCCTCGCGACGGCGCTCGTAGAGGCTCTGCTTGAACTCTTCGTAGTACGGCACAAGGCGCTGCACACGGTGCTTGAGCTCCACGTTCGCCTTGTGCTGCTGCTTCGATGTGATGAGCAGCTCCTCCTTGCTCTTCTCGTAAGCGGCGATATCAGCGACGCGTTGCTTCTCGTAGTCCTCGCCCAGCTTCTTGGCCTCCTCCTTCCGGAAGGCACGCTCGAGGTGGTCGATCCTCTTGCCCGTGATGCGCAGCTTCTCGTTCACGTCGTTCTTGACGCGCTCAAGCTGGGCCAGCTTCATGGCCCGGAGACGGCTGCTGTCCAGGTTGGCGAGGTCCTCCTCGTCGATTCCGAGCGCCTTGGACTCGATCTTGAGCTCCTTCATTGTGTTCTCCACCTCGCGTCGGTGGATCTCCAGGCGCTCCTTCTCGAGTCGTCGCTGCTCACGTTCCTTCAGCTCCTGCGCGAGGCGCTGGGCCTCGGCCTCCTGCAGCTGCTGCTCGCGCAGGCGCTTGGCGTTGGCGTTCTCGCGCTCGATGCGAGCCCGCAGCTGAGAGACCTCCTCCTTGCGCTTCTGGATAACCTCCTTGCGTGCCAGGATCTCCTTGTGCTCCTCCTCGGCACCTGCCTTGGCACGGGCCAGGGCAGCCTGGCGAGCCTTGATGCGGTCCTCATTGAAGGTAGGATCAATGTAGTAGCATGTGGTGTGAAGAGTCTTGAACAGGCGAGTCAACTGGGTGCGGACAATCTCCGAGGGCGTGCTCTGGAGCCTCTGGACAGAGCCAGCGTCGGCCTCGGCAGAGCCGGCCGCAGACCCGGAGCTCGCGGCCTTGGAAGAAGAGAAGATATCACTGTCGAAGCTCAAGACACCAGTGGCATGGTCCATGCGGATGGCCAGGTCGCCCTTCTTGTTACCATTCATGATGAACTTCTCAATTGTGGCACGCGACACTTGGAAAGGCTCTGGGAACTTGGCAAGGTTCTCGACGTAGGTCAGGTCGACCGTTTCGTACACCTGAGACAGCTGCTGGAAGAGACGCGTCAGGATGACCTGCTGCAGAGGCAGGATGTACTTCTCCATCTCGGGGTCGGCGCCGATCTGCGCCAGGATCGGGGAAATCTTTTGGCAGATGGAGAGCGGGTGGAAGTCGACCTCGAGAATGTTGTACAGGTCGCGGATCTCAGGGCGGGCGCGGCGGAGGAGCTGCTTGGCGCGGAGGTCCTGGAACAGGGCAGCACGGGTCGGCGCCTGTGTCATGCCCAGCAGGTGGGTGAGACGGGAGTTCTTGTTCTTCCTGGCCTCGTCGAAGTCCACCATTGCACCGCGAGAGCGGGTGGTGCTGATGACCGGGATAGACAGGGCCGACAGCAGGACGAAGGACGCAGCCTTCTGCAGATCAGCCTCGGTGGCGGGTGGGTTATCGGACTTCTTGCTCTGGCCGGCCGCAACAAGGGTGGCGGACTGGCGCAGCAGCTGGTAGTAGCGGGACCAGGCTGCGGCGTGGAACAGGTAGTTCTCACCGACGAGGAAGATGCGGGTGAGCTTCTCGTAGTAGTTGGCCATCATGACGTTCTTAGGGGGGCGCTTGCTCAGGTTGAGGAGGGTGTGGATGTCCTCGACGCTGCGGAAAGCCTCCTGCCAGAGCTCCAGCTCGACAGCAACGTTCAGCTGCTGGAAGCGGGTCTCGAGGTGTCGCTGCAGTGTGTCTGGGTCGTTGAGGTTGATGGCATGCATCTGCTGGGAGTACTTGGCCGCGGTCTGGACGTGGTTGCGGAGCAGCTCACAAAGGCGGCGGAACTCGGTCTTGCGGGTGTACTTGAGGCAGAAGTCGAAGGCCTGCATGGCAGTGCTCTGGTAGAGAAGCTCAAGACGGGCATTGTTGCGGAGGATATCGAGAACAGTACGGTAGGCCTCCCACAGGAACTTGAGCCAAGGGGTGACGATGGCACGGTCGGTACGGTCCTTGGACTGCTCGCCAGAGACGGTGGCAAGGAGGATGGACTCGGGTGTCTCGGTCGCCTCGAGGTCGTCAACGCCGGCCTCGCCGGCCGTGGCATCGATGCTGGACTGGACCTCATCTGCCTTTTGCTGGGCGGCAGTGACCTTCTCGGCGGCCAGCTCGAGGAACTTCTTGAGGACCAGCTCAATGGTGCCCACGTTGCTGTTCTGCGCAATGTTCTTGTATTGGTAGAGCGCGTCCTTGGTCAACTTCCCCTTCTTCTGCTCGACGGACTGCTCGACGAGGAGGAGCATCACAGGCTCCAGGGATGCGATGGGGACATTTCGTGAACGCTTGGATGTGATGTGCTCGTGTAGGAGGGTCAGGGCCGCGGGGGCCTGGCCGACGCCGATGAGCTCATGGGCTCGCTTGAGGACGTTCTCAGGCTTTTGGTGGGGAGGAGGGGGCATGCTGGGCAGCAGTCCCTCGGAGGGATGGTGAGCGGGACAGGTGTGAGGAGGGTATCAAATATTGATGATGAACACCTGTCGGATTAGGTGGGGATGGCTGAAGCCTCGACAACACGATGTTGGAGGGGGAGGAGGGGACGAGGGGGGGGACGAGGGGGGGGGGAAAGGACTCGTTTTGAGGAGGCTTTGGGCTCACACAGGAAAATTCTCTGGAAGGTTTGCTGGCGTGCGGGAGTCAGACACGCAAAAAAGGGCAGGCAGTGGGGCTAGAGCAAAATGTGTGGTACTTGCCTGTCGTGCCCGCTTGGAACCTAGCGTGAGCCTAATGCGGTACTAGCGCCCCAAATCAGGTGACCTAGCAGGCCTGAGCAGTTGTTTGTCTTCGCCTGCCCGGGCAACAACAATCAGAAGAACAATCAACTCGACTAGACGAAGACGAGAGTGTCTTTTCCGTTTTGGAGACTTTGAAAATCTGAACGACAAAGCGATCTTGGACGCCTGAGCCGATCTGTAGCGATAATTTAGACTGTGTGCCTTATGCTGAGGGCCTGTGTGACCGAGTCTCTTGGCGTAAATCGAGGTTGAAGGGGGGTGGGGGAGGCTTGGTGTTGGAAGGAAAGGTGACAAGTCCTCACTCAGCAGGATTGAGGAGGGGCTTACCCCGCGGCACGCATTCTGTCTCTTCAAGTCATTGAATCCGTGTATGAGAGAGAATGCCTGGTCGCCATTTTTCAGCGTCTCATGTATCAAACATCCAGCACAGAGCAAATCGGATTCAACTTACCAACTATGGGATGAGACAACCGTCCGTCTTTCCGGTCCGATTTGTCATGCTATGCTACATCAATAAAGAGTGACACAGCTAGATACATACACTATGGTTAGATAGAATCTTGCCCTGATTACCTGCTGCAAGTACCCAGATTGGTAGTGTAACCTGCAGTGGGCTGGTTGATGGGTAGAAATGTCACCTGCTGGAGGCTAAGCGAACGTCCGTGTCGCTGCTTCATGACTCTCTTTCTCCGTCTCTCCTCTCTTCCCCTCTGGTCGCTTGGGCACCGCGCGAGAAATCCAAATCTCAATTTTCGACAAGGGCCACCCCTTAGGGTTGCAAAAATCAAACCAAACAAACATCTTGCAAATCGGCAACAAGCTTGTGCTCTGGTACAGACCATGGGCCCCCCCTTACCTCTCTCTAGAAGAAACCCGGGGTAAGGGACCACACCCAAACAAGGCATTTGGATATTTGATACCTTGACGTGCTTTTACGTGCTTATTCTCCCGCCCGTCTACCCAAGGCTCAGATCCGGTACTACTCGGTGCATGTTCCAGATCCCATAGATATCGAACGGGTCATGAGAGTCAATGAACGCTATCAAATCGGTAAGATCTCATTTCCGCACGGGGGAGAGCTGTGGGGACCCAAGGTATTCGGGTGGAGACCCTGCGAGCAGAAATGGTAATGGAAGTACGCACCCACGGGAGAGAGTAATAGTGCACATTCGTACCGTCACAAGGCAAGCCAGTGATGATCAAGCCACCTGCAGGGTCAGGAACTTTCAAGATGTAGTGATAGGAGGGTATATCATACTTGTTTCTGCTGTCCCGAATGGATCTTCTATGCCTTGCATACATGGCAGATTAGGTGTTATTCTCGAGGGCCATTTCATGGTTCGCAGTGCTTCTCTGAACCCTTGTATGTAGTAATATCAGACCGCCCCTGTCTTAGCCAATCCAAATTCACTGCGCGATGTTTCTAGCAAATGGCCTGCAGCCCCTTGGGTGGGTGTCACTGGGGTCTGATTTTCTTCTTTTTCATTTTGCTTCCGTCAGACTGGAGTCAGATTACTCTCTCGCTCATTATTTTGTTCCCTCCCATTTCTCCTTTCTCTCTGATCTCCTCGTTTTATTTTTTATACAATCTTTTCGTGTACCTCTTCGTGTGTATATATCGTAGGTGCACGATCCTTTTTCAACATCAACGAGAGCCTAACTCCTGAATTCCAGTACCCTGTCTGCACTGCCTTAGAACGGAAGTTAAAGGTGCACATCACACCGCCTGACAAAGCACAAAAACCCCCCCAAAGCAGAACCAGCGAGGGAGATCAGCGGCCTTCAGGTACATGACTTCTCCCCCCCCTCCCCCCCGGCTAGTGCGCCTGCTGGTCCCGACATTGCGGCTTACCATAGCAGGACTGCAGCATTACCGTAGTACTGCAAAGTAGTACATACATAGTACGGATAGAAGCTGGGCTCCCTTCTTTGGTTCATCCCGTCCCCCATTTCCCCCCCCCCCCCAATTCCCATCCCATCCTTCCGGCAATCTAGGCACCTGGGCCGCCCTACCATAGCAGCACTACCCGTCGCCCTCCCTACTCTCCCTTGGCTCTTCCTTTCCCTCCGACCAACCCAACTGCGACGTGCGAGACAGTAGCGAAAGAGAGAGAGAGAGAGCAGTCGCCGCCCGCTCTGACCTCTTCATTCCCTCCTTTAACATTCCAGCCCACGGAAAGTACTCAATCCCTCCTTCATCGACGAACGGAAATATTCTCATCAACGGAAACTACGCCACGGTCTTGGTTTCCATTGAACTGTAAGTGAGCCTTTTCTTTCTTTCGCTCTGTGCATCTGGCCTACTGCACACTGCATCCCGGAATACCGGACAGCACTCGTCGTCAATTGTCGTACCGGCTGCACTGCGCGAACACACGCACCTGCCCGTCACCTTGGTCAAACCTCGAAAGCACCTTGCCGATCCAGACACGATAAACAAGTCGTTTCTCGCTTGACGATCTCATTCCGATTCTCCTTGCACACGGGACCACGGTCGACAGACAATTCCGTCCTAGGCCTCAGCTGAACCCGACCGAGCCCTTTTGCTTCCAAATCCCCCCTTCATCCGCAAACTTGACTGACAGCCGCCATGTCTTCTCCTGAACAGGACAGAGATCGGGAGCGTGACCAGTCTACTCGCACTCGCATCCCTCACTCGTCCACCCAGCCCGACCTACTCGGCCACCTTCCTCCCTCCATCGATTCCGACGCTTCGCAGCCGTCCCTAGCCCACCCCGACGCCTCCCACGACAACGCCTCTGTGGCCAACGACTCCACCAACACCCCTGCCAACATGCCTCAGTTCACCTCCCGCGATGTTGGCGACCCAACGCAGATCAAGAAGAACAAGCAATCCATGGCCGACTTGAAGCTGCGTCGCCTGACAGAACTGAACAACCGCCTGCGCGAGGACCTGGAGCGCGAGCGCATCCCTGTCTCTCAGGCCAGTAAAAGGTAAGAAGGGTTCCCGGAAGCACATGCCGCAAATATCGACGTGTCTGTTTTCCTCGAGAGGGTTGCTCCTATGCTGACAGTTCTCTCTGTGTGCAGCATTATCGCCTACTGCAACAGCACCCGAGACTACATGGTCCCCTCCGTCTGGGGTGTCGTCCCCAAAGGCGAGGACCCCTACGCTCCCCAGCAGAGCGGTGGTTGCTGTGTTGTCATGTAATCGGCTCATGACGGATGGACGGACGAAGGAGATGGAGTTAAGATATCCAAAAAGGGTTCTCGTCAGATCCCACTAGGAAAAAGCGATCGTGGGCGGATTTTCGAGGCATACGACACCAACGACATTCCGAGGAGAGAAAGAACTCTTTGCTGCCTTTTCGCGTTGTTTCTTGCCGGCGTTACTACGTGGACAAAAGGGAAGCGAACTTTCTGTGAGATTAGGGAATGGCCCAGAGGAGCAGGAGGATGTTTGACAGGTGTGGCACTGGCAACTAGGGGGGAGGGGAGGGAGAGAGACGAGGAGAAGGCCACACCGGGTTATCACGATGCTTTTTGTTCCGGCCCGTTTTATTTTTCTTGGACCTAACCTGGGGGTCCCTTGAGGGGTGCTGGTCCTTCACGGTCGGGGCGGTTACGATAATGGTTTCTTTTCGTTATACCACTGCATATGGGCTTGTGGATATTGCCAGAGGGATAATTCGGCATGTTTATTAATACTGCGTCACCACCTTCTTTCTTCAGCTGTACCTTGTCAGTTTAGGCCTCCCCGACAATCGTGAATACCCTCTCTCACAGCAACCAATTTTTTTTTTTTTTTTTTTTTTTTTGGTTTTTGGGATATGACCTGTCTGGCAGTACATCACGGTGAGTGCCCACTCGGCCAGCATTTTGTCCCCCACTCTGCAAGCCGTCCTTCCATGAGCCGACCAGCTGAGGCCTTTTGGAGCCAGCAAGAATCAATCAAGCTTCACATGCCATGTGTTCTGCTCGGGCCAGTCTAGCTAAGTCAAAGGACTTCCTTGAGGTGCAGCCTTCCGTGCAGGTGCGAGGGGGCAGTATGTACTTGGTGTCTCCTTCCTCGAAGACCAGAAGAGAATGGAACCACAACTCCAGGGGTGAAGCTTCCGTCTCCTCGACAGAGATTCAGGACCGCGACTTCCATCGCAAGGATTGCATCAGTCTCCTGACATCCATCCAGTATTGTTGACTGCCTTTAATCATCCTCTTCTCGGCCTCGGATCTACCTCACCAACTCAAATCCACGATACTTGCAGCTTGACACCATCAACATCACAAGATAACACGTGAAGTGGCCTTTCTGCATCCGATTCTTGAGCTCTCTCCCTCTCCATAGCGATGTTTACCCTTCCCCACCCCCTACTCGTCACCCTCTCCTCCCTCTCCGCCTCTTGTCTTGCTCTACCCCTGGGCTTTCCCTGCCCTTCCTACGATGGCATTGTTACCTCCGGCAACACGAGCCATCCCGACCTCACGCCCAGCTTCGGACAGGACCCCACCCGCCTCGACGACCTCCTCTCGCGCCGGGACTTCGTCTGGACCGACACGACCAACCAGGCCCAGGGCCTCTGCGGCGGCTCCACATTTGCCCTGGTCGACAGTGACCCCGACGACAGCGATAGCTATGGTGACAGGCCGAGTATCGAGGATTGCCAGCAGTTCGTGTACTACGCGAAGACCCGCGACGGGTACTGGCTGGTCACGGGGTTCTCAGGCGGAGATCAGGGCTGGATGGAGTTCTCGACGCTGGCGAGCTGTAAAATTGGGGTTAGGCGGACGGACGGGGAGACGGGGACAGTGCCGTGAGTTAATGACCTGACCTACTGCGTACCAGGGACGCCAAGGGAGCGAGGTACAATGTTTGTAATTCTGACGGCCATGATGTGCAGGATCGGAAACCAAGATGTCGTCGACCTGCTCAACAGTGTCATGAGTATGTACGGAGGTATATACGGAGATGGAGGCACGCTGCCGGCTACACAGGGCAATATGAGCTGCAGCCGAGGCACCACGAAAGCATCTGTAGAGTGGCATATCTACAATGATTGATTGAGGACGGCATAAAACGGAGGGACAGATCGATCGGCCCACAAACTCGACATCATCTGTCTTCTTTGACCAGTGATGCTCCGCCTCTCGAGATAGCATGATCTTAGTCGCTCGACGGGCGAGTCCATACGATCATTAGGCGCAAGATTCAGGATACGCCCCGACTTGAACTAAGGCGTGGAGCTTATGGGTCTTTTTTTCTTTTTTTTCCTTTAGGGAAAATGCATGCCCTTTAAGCACTCTGATATAATTTAAGCGCTGGGGCTTTCATTATCAGGTGACACTTGGGTTTGTGTTCATAGCTTTCTGGACACCCAGAGACTCTTTTGAGGCGTATGAGTTTAAAGGCATAGACGATGAGAGCATACAAGCCATAGGTCAAATAAATACGTAGTGCCGAGTAGCGATGATCAGTATCCTCATAGGTTCTTCTGTGACAGACGTGATGAAAAGGGGTTGTATTCTAATTGTGACGGTGTTTCCGGGCCCGATCGGTAGGTCTCGAGCCGAGCTGCCCCGCCATTGCGGGATCATCGTCCGGAAGCTCGGCCGGATTTACAATGTCAAACTTCATCATACGTGTTACACTCAGCAGGCGAAGGGCAATCTTATGGACTTCGCACACAAGAGAACCCTAAATTCGTTGCAAAATCAGTCTCGACAAGTCAACGCACCCAAGAGTTATACACACAGCAATGGCTGAGAAGGCTGAAGAGGCCGCGGCGCCTTATCCTCTCCCCCGCGTGACCATCAAGTTTTGTACGCAGTATGTGACATCAGGTCCTCCGTCATCCCAGATTCATCCATGGCCCAAGGCCTGAATCGATGTTAAACACTATTCCAGATGCAAATGGATGCTGAGAGCCGCATACGTACGTTTCTAACGGCCGCGGGCCAACAACCCCTCGGTTCCTCGACTTCTCTCCTGTGCCGATTTTCCCGGCCCCTTGCGCTGACATGGTGCGCACTCTAGTTCGCCCAAGAGCTCCTCTCGACATTCTCCACGTCTCTAGGCGAGGTCGCGCTGCAGCCCAGCACGGGCGGCACCTTTGTGGTGGAGATCTTCCACCAGAACCCATCACCACCATCATCATCATCATCACCATCATCGCCACCTCCAACAGCCGCCCCGACCGTGCAGAGCCGCATCCTCTGGGACCGCAAGACGGACGGCGGGTTCCCTGAGACGAAGGAGCTGAAGCGAAGGGTGAGGGACGTCATCGAGCCTGGGCGTGACCTGGGACACGTTGACAGGCATGGGGGCGCGAAGGGGAGGGCGGCGCCGGCGGCGCCGGCGGTTCCGGCGGTAGACGCTGCTGCGTTGGAGGTCGGCGCGGGCGAGAGGTTTCCCTCGAGGTCGGAGCTCGAGGCGGTGGGGCAGGCGGGTGGAGGGTACCCTGGGTCCAGCGAAGCCGCGGCGCAGCTGGTCGGAGACCTGAAGCGTGGAGAGCAACAGGGCGGTGAATGCGCTGGCAAGGAGGCGTGTGAGGACTGCAGCTGAGGTGGCTGTGTGGGGGAACCTCGAACAGGTCTGGGGTCTCTGCGTGCCGTTCTGCAACCTCGCAGCAGAAACAGAACCATTATTTACGTGAATCTCGAGAACCCAGAGCGTTTGACCCCTTGCATTGGAGGTTATAGTTGTATGGTTAATATTGCAATTTACTCATGATACAAACGCGTTGGGTAGAGCCTAGGTCATAAATTTTTCGGATGAATTATCCATACACATATGAAATCACATCTAATGACTAGAAAATCACCTACCATCTTGTCCAATCTGTCCTCAGTGCATCTTTCGAAGGTCTTGGCCCCAAGTTTGGTGCTGGCCCTGGTCCGACTCTATGCATCCTCGCCCTGCACATATTACCAATCAAAGCATTTTCTCCTACCTCGCCTCTGATATTGTCTTGGCCTTTTGACATTCTTAGACAATATCATCAGAATTGGTCTTCCGTCCTTTCTGTCGTTTGAAACCGACAAAACACCCCCATGCCAGGAGCGTGAGGAGAGTAGAAGCACCCGTGATAGCAAAGTAAATCCAGATGTAGCTTGAGACAACACTTTCGCTCCCAGAGGGACTCCAGTTAAAGAACGTCATCGAGAATAAGGTCTGTTTTCAATAAGTATTGTGAATAATGCTTTAGAGATGGTGGCAGCCTACCGCGAAGAAAGTACCAGGTAGAAAGACCATGGTCACGAGAGATATCGATCTCATCTGATTCGAATCACTGCTTGTGGCCAATGCGATGTCGACATTTATGTCTCCGTTCGACTTCGTAAAGCCGTCAGTATCTTCCATGATCTCTGCATAAGAGCAAAAGCAGGATGTATGACTCACCCACTGTGTGGCCATCGACATGCCTTCAACCCTCATCGTGCAGTCTTCTGTGTGTTGTTGGAACTCCTCAATGAGATCCTGCAGACGATCTCTGATGAGTCTGTTTGTCTCTATCATCGCTTCATCCATGTTGAGAGATTTGGCGGACCCCTTGTCGGACAATCGATCCGCAGAGAGCTCATCCGCATGATTGGCCATTTTCACGAGCTGTTGCCGCCATATCTCAAGCCTGTTCCTCAGAAAAGTGGTATGAAGCCAAACATCTCTTCTTTCATTACGTGCGCCTCCCTCTTCGTCGCCCTTGAGAGCATACGTGCCGGCGCCAGTGTCGAGCTCAAATATAATCTCCTCAACTTGCCTGGCAGTAACTTCCACAATTTTTAGCATGCGTTCGCGTTCCAACTCTGCGAAGATTCCCGGCAAGAGTAGTGGGTGATGATAACGCTCCATCGAACCAGCCAACCTGTTCAAGACTTTGCGTTCAATGTCGGCCGTGCAACCAAAGAGCATACCGAACGTGCACTTGGATTCGGGGAAGTGGGTGACAGTGAGGGCAAGGTCCCTCTTCCACAGGTTTGCGGATCGACAATTGTAGACTTGAAATAATCTATTAGCAAATAGTTTCCGAAATTTGTTCTTCATGAGTTGGGTTTGATACCGATGGAAGAAGTGTTTCCCGTATGAACAGCAGCCTTCAGATATGCTCGCGAAAAAAAAGGGGCATCAGCACGACTGATTGCTCGTGCTATAGATGGATGTATGAAGAGAGCTTCACAGATTTTCTCGAACAGATCCTTCTCAAGTGGTATCCGTTGGGCTTCACGTCCGCCGCCTTGGAGGTCTGCGATGGTTCTTTCACTACCTGCCGTACGTGTGCCTCGCAAGTTCTTATCCACGGGCCAGCAATGAGATTCAATCTTGTCATCGTAGAAACTGCCCAGGAATTTGTCGTCGACGTCCTTTTCTCCAAAGCTGATGGCACCGCTTTCGATCTCTTCGAGCAAGCTACTGGGTTCTCCCTCCCTTCTGGCAAGCCTGTCGCTCCGGGTGTCGTCAGCTTGCTTCTTGCAATCTGTGCGGCAGAGAAATGGCTTACACCAAGACTGTACATTGCCGTCCATCAAGGTATTGTGGTCGTTCCTAATGGAATTTGAAGTGAGAAATCAGAGTGGCAAAAATCGTAGCACACGAAAAAAAGCGGTCGCGCCACTCACATGATCAAGCCAGCAATTCCAGTCTTCCAAGCCTTCCAGAGACCACAATCGAGGAGTCTGCGAGATCAAGAGTCAGTGATTCCTCGCAGTTCCTGGGTGCAATAATTATCCCTACTTACCGGTTCTCCTGCTTGTAGGCACACAACTGTTGTGGCTTGGGGTGCGTAGCGGAAGACCTTCTTCAGGTCGCTCTCGGACATTGGTCCAAACCCGGCTGGCCAATTCATTCCCTCCTCTGACGATTTATTAATGCCTCTATTGAGCAAGTCAACACTGTGGTCGAAATTTGATGGTGCAACCGCCTGTATATGAGGGTATTTGTTTGTCCTTGAGCCTTATGAGAACGCAGTAGAATCGCAGCCAAATCACGCAGTAAAAAGGGCGATGAGACCAACTTTTTATCGGTAAAAAGGAAGGGGAAGGGAAAAAGAGCCGAATGCAGTGCCAGTGCTGAGGTGGCGTCTCAAGCGTGGCAGGACAGCGAATCGATGACCCAGCACCTTGAATCAGCGCCTTCGCTGCGCCCTGCATGCATGCATGCATGGCGGCCACGGCATAGTCCCCGCATAAGTAATGGACTCAGCCCAAAAATTCAAAAATCTATAAAATGTCTGGCTGCCTGTAATTATGCGCCTTGTTATATTTCCGCCGTCGCCCTCTGAGGACTTACTCCTATTCTTGCCAACCAAACCCGTCAAGAAACTCGATAACACGACTGACAGCAGACGACGATGCCAACAATAGCTATTCCTACCCGATATGGCGAATACTCCGTTATAAGCAAAGAACTCATGAAGTATTTTCCCAAGGGCAACTTCAAGATTCGTGTAATAGCCTTGCCAACCTGACGTCCTGGAATGTGTCATTGACCCTGCGCTTGTACAGGTTAACGGAAATCACTTCATCTGCAAGGTGCCAGTCGCCTTGACAAAGGTGAATGCTCCAGCCTTCTCTCTTCATAGGGTAATAAGGACTAAGAAATGACATATAGGGCCAAATTGGTGCTATAGAGGATGCCGTTAAACAACAATCGCACTATAGTGACACCAATATTCAATGATTACCAGCGTGGAATTTGAAGACAGGCTGTTTTGGTATCATCGAGTCATGGCTCTCTAGCAGATGTAGGAGGACTGGCTGCGAGATCAAAGATACGGCAGACGATAAGTTACTGAGGGTACTTGGGCATTGCAGGCTAGCTCTATGGCTTGTTCATTAGTTCGTCAATGTCAGCAAACAAGCACCACATACTATGAAAACTATCTTGTAATTACAATAATTCGTCTTGCTGATCCTTCGCCCTCGGGCTCAATTTCAAGCACACCTCCTAAAGCCCCAACGCCAGAATGTGCAAGTACATGCAGTTAGCCCGAGCCTCCTTAAGCCAACTAGAGATTTCGGCTTTTCATGCTCCATGTCTAAGCTTTGTGCTGAGGGTGGCTGTGACCGACCCGCCACGTTGATTCTGGTTTGGGCGAGGACACGGTACCCTATAGTATTCGTCGTCCCTTGACGTGCACAAGGCTTTCATATTCTCGCGTAGATCTGGTCCCTTGATCCTCTCAGCTGATCTCACGCACAACATGTCCTGTTGGACTAGATTCAAGAGATCGTGGAAAAATTTTGTACAAGATGGGTGCTGATGCAGAGAGTCGAGGCACTACAAGGACTTGTTAGCTGGATGTTCTGGTCATACCCTCTAGCCATTACAAAGTTTGGGTTTCACCGAGAAAGAAAGTCTCACCTCATAGACCGGTGTTTTCAGCGCAAAACTGCCCTTTGCCCCGTCGATGCGTTCCAAGCTGTAGTAAGAATCATTTCCCCCCATGTCCAGGTAATTCACACTACATCGACGAGAAGCAAAACTCTCCGCACCCCCCCACCCTTGGAGGGCCCAGACAGTGAGTTCGAGGAACAGACAGCCCAAAGTCCAAATATCGTAGCTTCTGGAGACATATCCAAGATTTCCCCCTTGATGAGGTGCCATATCACACTCTGGCGGCCGATAGTTGGGCGTTCCCGGAATGCCCTCCCCAGGTATGTTAGATCTGGTCGCATCGCCACGCGCCTGGGCGAGGCCGAGGTCTGATAACACAAACTTGAACTCCTGGCCCCCAGGCTTCAGAAAGCAGAGCACGTTCTGGGGCTTGATATCCCCGTGTCGTCCCCACTTCTGCACACCGTCTATGAATATAGGAGGATCTGGGTTGTGAATGAGGTTCACGGCTTTCACAATCTCATAGCATTGCTTGGCCAGCCGACTGACCTCATAAACGCCGTTGATTCCAGCCGGGTGCAGCTTCCATAGCCTGAGCAAGTCTGTGTCGGCCCAAGGGAACAGAAGGTGGAATTGAGGCATTCCACCTTCCATGCAGGTCACAGTGGCCAGCAGACAGATGATGTGGGGGTTCATTCCGCCAAATCTCTTGAGCATTTCAGCCTCCTTGTCGAACTCCGTCTGATTGCCTGTAAACAACCTCTTGAGTGCGAAAACATTCCTCTCTGCGGACCACTAAGAATGAAGCATCT
The DNA here is from genome assembly GCA_014849355.1 of Cryphonectria radicalis. NCBI lineage: Eukaryota > Fungi > Ascomycota > Sordariomycetes > Diaporthales > Cryphonectriaceae > Cryphonectria > Cryphonectria radicalis. The sequence continues at coordinate 311,914 of JACWQW010000030.1, forward strand.
CAGTTAGCAGCTGGCATGATTCCGTGAGGCAAGGTTTTACGCATATGGTGTATTAAAAAATCCAAGTAATTACCTTAGCAAGGAGGTCGTTGTATTGATGCTGCGTGGGGTGAATAATGACCTTGCGGACTTCGCCAAAGCCCCCATACCGATTACTGTGCAGATTGATCCTGGGTGATGACACAATCGGTTGGGGCTGGGGGTCTGCAGGTGGTGCTATCGTCTGCAAGATGTCCCAAGGCTTGATGTCGTTAGGTTGTAGTTTCAGCTCACATACCCGCCTAGGTCTCTCTTCCTTGAAGAAGTAAGGCACCGTCAAACGCCACTGGTATGCCTCACAGAACAAAGTAATATCGCCATGGGTCCAACTGCCGTGATCTCGAAACACTTCATGTTGTGAGACCAGAGGGAGTTTGGCATCCGTCAAGCCTAGTTTGATGAAGTCATGAATTCGAGCACACTTCTTCACCATCATAAGCAGGGCTAGAACTCGACGATAACCGCTCGCGCAGTTGTATCCAAGCTCCTGGTCTGATTGGCGGCCGTTAATAAGTTGTTGCCAGTCCTGACAAGTCCATGCCCGGCCTCTCCAAATTATGGGGAGGTACATTCGTTTCAATAAGTGCTTGACGATTTTCTCGACCGTAGGCGGAGTCATGAGCCTATCAAAATACTCGGGTGACCAGAAGTGTTTGGCTTGCGGGTCCTGAAACTTTATTGGGAACTCGTAGAGCCTGTCTTGGATTTCGTCCCTGAGGGTGGATCCTCTAGCTCTCGTGACGTGTTTGGGAATATCCGTCCTTGCATTGAGCCAGGGGTGTCTTGATTGGGGGTTTGATCCCCCTCGGTTGCTCATGGTGAGGTCGTATATGTGTAAATATTGCGGCCTCAGTGGTTGTAGCCCGCAAGGCTATAGAGGTCGGTGCTGGGTAGTCTCGAGTCAAGTTATGTCTTAGATGAAGAAGAAACGCATTCGTTGTTCTGCCGGGCGCAGATTGAGTGACAGGGTCTCATTGCCTCATGAACATGTTGCAAAGTTTAATATACAGTGTGGTTGGCATGGCTGGCGCAGCCTTATTCCACTCACACATCAACGAGCCTCAATCTCTTGCGTCATAATAATTCTAGTCTTTGGGTGAGTCACGATCGCAGCACAACAAGGCTCTGAACCGGCGCTTTAGACCTCATTGCGCTGAGAATTTTATGTTACATGTGTGTGGGTAGCACGCAGTCTCGGTCAAGGCGGGGAGGCTTGCTGTGCAATAATCACTAATAGCCATTACAAGAGGCTGGAAGAACCACTACAATCGCAGTCCTGATCAGCTGGATGCAACCATGTCTGAACCCCATGCGGAGCGGTCAAGATGGGGCGATGCTGCCACAAAAGAGTCGGCCGAATCTCTATGTTTTCAGGTGAGGCTCTGCAGTATAGTTGCACATGATCGACCCGATTCTTTAAGAGTAGAGGGCGGTCAGACACTACAAAAGGACCGCACGACGCCATAGTCCGCGCCACTAAACTTTGAGGGTGGTCAGCAAGATGGGGCGTGGAGAGGATAGACTCGGTATAGCAGCACAAGTATGGCCTACAACTACAAAGAGGTGGAGATAACGATCATGCAAAGCTGGGAGACAAACTTGGAAGGACACGGTTCAGAAAAGCGCATAATGCGAAATGGATATTTAGATAATGAGTGTCAGAGCTGACCGATTCAACTGAAGCTCTAACAGAAAGACTAAGATAGAAGACTGTAGATGACTGAAGAGAAATTTGTTCTTTGCTGCGAAATTCCAAAAGACATTCAATATTCAAGGCGCCAGTTCCTACTGAGAACCCCTCAAACTAAAGGATCGATTCTGGAGGTCGCATAATGTCGGGCATCACCGATTGTCGGAGCTTTGTTCGGGGTGAAGTACTGCCATACACAGGTTGAAACGTATGTGCAGTCGAGGATTCTTCTCTCTTCTTGATGCAGTAGAAGTCATGTCGGATCTGTGCTCATTAGTAACAGAACGAATTGTTGACACGACTGGTGCAACATACCTCAACAGAATATTTGCCTTCGCCATATTTTTTGGTGAGTTCATGACAGAGCTTTTGTTGATTTGTGACTTTTCTAAAATGAATACACTCGTCGAAATTACGCCAACTTGAGATCTCATCATTGGAAGTCATCGGCGGTAGCTCAAGACTGTGATTAGAGACTTGTCTTTGCAAACGGGGTCGAGGAAGGTGTCGAGAACGATGTCGATTATATTTTACTTCTAGCAGGACTGTTGAATACAATAAACTCTGCGACCTTATATCCTACCAGGTATGTGCATATTATATCTCAACTTCTGTTATTCTGACCTCAGCGAGGCACTGAAGAGGCTTGGCCAAGACCTGATAATCAAACCGTGGCTATGTAATTGAATCTATCGAAGGGTTGCCTCACAGCCCATTTCATGATTTTTCCACTTGGCTGCCTGAAGTACTGATTGGATGTCACTCAACAATATACTGGAAAGGGCACAGCAGGCTGGATATGGCCTGGTATGCCTTGCCCACATATCTAGGGCCCATGCGGCGTCTGGTTGCTTACTTCTGTGCTTACTTACTAAGTACGTAGGTCGAAAGCTCCAGTCCAGCCCACCATCTTGCTACAAGTAGCAAAGGACAGGGGTAGATCGTCAGTGTCTCTCGAGCTGAAGAGTGCTTGTGGGCGAAGTCGGAGAAACGAAGGAAGAAATTGTGTGCTTGGTTGTACTTGTTTAAGTCAGAAACCGCTCAACTAGCGCATAGCCTAAAGCAATGCCATCTATTACATGAAAGAAAAATCCATGTGAGAGGCATGGATCGCAGGCGGTGACCCCAGCCGGTTGGCAGTTACGCGTAGTATAAGTAATATAACCAGATGCAGCCCTCTATGAAATATACATCAGGCTGGCTTCATGTCTCATCCCAATCATTCTTCTCAGGCTGTATCTGAACCTTGAAGATCCCTGGCTCCTCTCATACCACCAATTAGTCCTGCTCTTCACCTGACTATTATTGATCAAGTAAAATTATCGGAACCGATTTGGCTTTTGTGGAGTTGAGCAAGCACTAATTGGATCAAGGTTACGGTTCTCAAAAAGTAAGTAAGACTATCTCGGTTGATATGTACTTGTCTTTTTTTTTTTTTTTTTGCACCTGTCTGAATTATAAGCGGTACTGAGGGTGAAGGAAAGGCTAGGTCTCCGGAGGGGGTTTCCTCCCACTGCGCATTGGAGATGTCCATCCTCTCTACCTTTGTCGCCTCTTTTAGCTTTTTTCTGATCAGATAATATGTACTAAACCTCGCATACCAGGTCCAACCCACAGCCACTCAGCAACATGGAAGTTGTTGAGAAGAGTTTCACGAGGAGACCTGTCAGCCCCCGAGTCAGTCTGAAAACATCACCTTTCAATAGCCTCCAGGCTGGTGCTCTGCGAAGTGAAGCCATGAACATGGACCCATCGGCATCGACTACGGAAAGCCAACAACGTCAAGAAGACCTCGGGGTCAGCACCTTCGAAGCATTGGACAGAGGTTTCGCCTCAGCGGCAGAGAAACATGGTCACTCGCAGGATCCGTTCCCCTCTAAGACGCCACAGAATTATCCTGCCAATTTTTCGCGGTTGATATACGATCGCCGCACAACCTGTCAAGAGAGAAGTTGGTTACCTTATGACCAGCTATTTTCCCTCATTCACGAAGAGACTGTATACCAGGAGCTATCTCGATCATGGAAGAGTCAGAATGGTACATCCGCCTCGTTGCGATTTCACGACAGTCATCTCCGCCGCATAGCCGAAGAGGTCTGCAAGCCAATTGATCTGCCTGGCCAGCATAAGAGATCATTCAAGTCGTCGAGAAGAGGGATCTTCGCTGCTCTGTGTCTGATGAATCATCACGACCTCCTGGAGGAAGTCTCAGCTTTCCTGGATAGCGGTATCAAGGACTCGGACTTGCCGTTAACTTCGGACGAGGGACAAAACCTGACTGGAGGTTTCACACTCTCTAGGGCCACCGACCCGTCCCGAAGGCCACGGATCTCCCGCGGTTGGGACCACAATACCCTCAATCTCTTCAAGATATATCAGACCTATGTGACATCGCCATTCTTCGACCTAAGCCAGAAAGAGGTCCCGTTCTATGATCTCGCACCGACTGACGTGTTGCCGTTTGTGAAGGAAGACTACAGCGCGCCCAGAACGAATCGGGGATATCATGGCACTGTGCGCAAAGTTCAGATTCATCCAGCTCATCACAATTATCGCGGTGTAAGTTGATTTTCATCATCTCTGGAGCCTCCGCCTTCATTCCATTGGGAGAGTCCTACCAAGCTAACTTGCTGCTGCAACAGAACGCAAACGGATCCAATCCATTTTTTGCAGTGAAGGAATTGACACCCAATGAACACCAACACGTGACATCGCAGGAGGAGGTGGTCGGCTGGGCCAACGCTGTTGGCACCAGTGAGGACCAACATCTTGTGAATCTTCTCGCTGTTTGGCGCCAGAAGGAGACGTTTTCGTTGATGTTTCCATGGGCTGAGGGAGGCAATTTGCGCGACTTCTGGAACACCGACCCAGAACGTACCAGCTCCCTTGCCGGGTGGATGCTCGAACAGCTTCTCGGTATAAGCAAGGGCCTAAAAAGGATCCATCGATCGGGCAAAACGTGGATAGAGAAACAAGTTCGGATGTGGGGGACGCATGGCGATGTCAAGCCCGAAAATATACTCTGGTACCCTGATGATGGTGACGGGGATCTGGGACACCTCGCCATCTGCGACTTTGGGTTCACGAGGTTTCACGAGGAGGAATCCCGGTCCGCAGCCCAAGCGTGTGGGATGACTCTCACCTATCGTGCACCCGAGGCCGGCGCTGGACCATCATGTCGAGCCTCTGATATGTGGAGCTTGGGATGCGTGATCCTAGAGTTCTTGACGTGGTACCTGCTCGGCCCTGAGCAGGTCGAGAAAGACTTCACCACCCTTCGGGTTATGGAGGATGACGGCAATGGCAAGGACGTCAAAGAAGACAAGTTCTTCGTGTTCCAGCATGTCCCTGGTACACAAGACAGCCACAGAGTGAGGGTCAAGCTGTGTGTGCAACAGGTAATTACATTATCCCAGCCCCATGGTCTATTATGGACGATCTCTTCTAGCGAGACCATGATGCGCTGACATACATATTGGAATATGTAGTGGATTCATGATTTGCGCGCCACCCCACGTTCCAGCAGCCTGGTGCGCGATCTGCTTGATCTAGTCGAGCAAAAGCTTCTAGTAGTCGACAACAAGGCACGAGAGAACTCGGACAAGATTGTGGAAGCATTGAAAGAGATGCAGATGAAAAGCGAGCGGTATGGGACGGCCTACACTTTCTATAGTGTCCCTAGCCCAGTGCTCGGGCATAGCGACAAATTTGCGAGCGACACAGAGTCCCTGGAAGCAACAAAAGCTGCAGCGATGGCAACCGACATCCCGGCCACTCGTACATGGAGGTCTACTAGTACTGGAGTTCTAATAACCAAGGCTCTGGGGTTCTACAACAGAGAAGGACACGCAGACAAGCAAGGGCAGGGTATGTCACAGAACAACGAGCGTGAGCCATTGCTAGGCAATGTTCCCATACCAAGAAGGCAGAGCACTCTATCAATTCAGTCGTTGGCGCAACAGGTTTCTCTCACGGCGCAGTTGAGGATTTGGGTTGGAACTTACTTAGAAGCGTGCTTGATACCTAGCAAGAACTAGCAATTTTTTATTTTTCCTTCTTGTATTTTCTTTTTTTTTTGCAGCAAGTTCCATGAGGCAAAGAATAATTTGATGGTGTCATGGCCCAAGATACTACCCCTTCTTTCGATCATCTCATCGGGCTCTGAAGTGAAGAGGGGTTTTTTTTTTTTTTTTTTTTTGAGGGTCCTTGCAGTTGAGATAAGCCGCTTTCTTTTCTTTGACCAAAACAGCAGTTGAAATCTCTAGAAAGCGTTTTCATAGGGAAAAAAAATAGAAGAAGCAAAAAGCTCATCAGGTGTTGGCAGGCTGACAAGCCCACGATGATCAACGTAGTATTCGTTTGCCCATCCTGCGTGTAAAGCAGGCTGGGACCCGAGGCACTGCTACCTGAGGTGCTGGCATGTCACATGGAGGACGCTAGAAAGCCCTAGAGTTCAATATTGGCAGACTAACTATGCTGTGCTATGCTCTTGGCCCTGTTGTGGAACACTGAACATGGTCGAGATGAGCCTGTTACACTGGAGGCTGTTGCATGTGGCAAATTGCGCCTCAGCTCTGGCCAAGTTCGCTGGGATGTGAGGTAGGGGGGGAAATGAAAAGGGAGGGGAAGAAGAAGAGAAAGAAGGAAAGAAAGGATGGCCCGACATTCCAAGGAAAATGACTTGCTCAAAATTTCCACAAGTTCCTCAGAGCCGCAAGTGAGCGGTGCTTTGCTTCTCGAGATGGTCATATTTCAGTTCCGAGGTTTCGAATCAAGAACAAAGACTGTTCCATCCATGCGCTTGTAAAGTATTCATTCTACAGTGTCCTGTTGATGCCCGACACAGAGAGGAGACGCGGTAACTGCAGCCAGATTTTGCATTCTTCACATGTCTCACCATCTCCACGGGTTTTCTTCCCCGTGCCGCAGATCATCGGGACTACTTTCATGTACGATTGGTAGTGCATGCAACAGGACCGCATGCTTAATTAACGCAGGGTGAAAAGATCAAAGAGAGGTGGTGTCGGAGACTGTATACTCCACCGTGCTGGTGATAGGATATCATAAGAACCTACAGTGCTACCCGATCATGGTATGCAGGGGACTAATGCGGTAGGTAGGCGCTGAATGACAGACTCCAGGGCTGCCTGCAGGTACTATATGATGTATCATTGCAGTTAATGGCACCACACTCCAACAGGACCACCCGGACACCTGCAGTATACGAGGATGCTCGATCAGCCACTGGATAATTATGCAAATGTTTCGGAATTATGCAACTTCCCGAGCAGATATCGCATTGTCGCCTGAGAAAGTGGCCATCAGCTTGCGGCTGCAGACAGGCGGCCCTGGACTGGGCCGGTGCGGTATTGGTGAGTTCTCTAGCAATGTGGTTTGGGTTAAGTGCAGATGACTTGTTTCCCTAGCTTGTCATTTCACCTCACAGGTGACCAAAAAAACTAAAGCTCTCCCATTTCCAATGCTCGACTTGAGGAGACCAACATTTCCCTCCAGCCATGTTCGCACGTCAACTTGAGTGGAGTGAGATGCCGCCCCCAACATACAACACTGAGCTCATCACCATGGCAGATAACGAGGCGCCAACGCTCGCCTCCCTGCCACCAGAGTTGCTTCTGTGCGTGGCAAGCCAGGTACGCTGCATACGAGCCTCACTCGTGCTACGGTATAGCTAAGTGTAGCAGGTGAAATCCAGGCAAGATTTGGTCTCGCTGTCCCTGGTATCAAGAGGCTTCTGTGCAGTCCTTCGACCGTTTCTTTGGGAATCTGTTAGGATCGGGCACGAGGGTGGATGGGTTCGAGATCATGTTCTGGTCTTCCCTCCGCTCGACTCGCCCTTCCACTATGCCAAACAATTCGTGTTTTTTTCCGAAATCTACCTATCTGTGGGGTTTGAATGTCTCCATTGCGACTCTAGAGAGATCGTGGATGGTTCGGAACACGTGGGCAGGTGGTATTACGGAAGAATCAGCGACCGTTTCTTGGCTTACAGGGAGGCAGCAATACATATTCTACACAAGCTGCAGAGCAACAAAATACGCAGCTTGAGGTAAAGCACCTATATGCCTCACATGGAATCTTGCATGTGGTTTGCATGGCAGTCTGCTAATTCCAGGTTTTCAGCTGGGATCTAGGGATGTGCTTACCAAGGGAGCTGTTCGGAGCGAACGGAATTATCCCCACGAAATACGCACACCTCGAGTCGCTTACGCTGACGACGGCCTCTACATGTCCTCAACGCCCCTTCAACCCTGAAGCAGACTTTCGTCCACTCACTCACCTAAGACATCTGACCTGGAAAGGTCCAGATCGCCTTGATATCCCGGCACTGGAAGTTTTAATCCACAACAATGCACAAAGCTTGCAGAATTTGGAGGTGGACTTTGTGGACGCATCAAGGGTCTTCCAAAGACAAGCGAATGGACGCTACATCGGAGGGAAAATATGGCACCCTCCAGAAGAACGATTCTCGGACCAGTTGTTTCCCGCTCTCGAGAGACTGTCCCTCACGCATGTGCCTCTCGCAAGGGAATTTGCCACGGCTGTCAACTTCACGAACCTCAAAGCCCTCACTCTACGCAACTGCCAGGGCTATGGGTCATTCCTCAAGCGTTTGATGCAGCTCAAAGTCACGATTCGCCTAAAGAAACTCGAGATCTAGGCACAATCAGTTTGGCTGGCAGGGGACTATGCCCGAGGCTCTGTGATACCCACGTTCCTTGCGGCATTCGACGGGCTCGAGGAGCTTTTTATATGCGCCTCATTGCCGGGAACATTGGAGAAGCTCTGGGCAGAAGTTCTTCAGCACCATAAAAAAACACTTCGGAGTTTCGTGTACCACCAGAGAAGACCCCTCGACGGAATTTTACCCCGCTCCTACTCAGAGGCCGATGTCAGAGAATACATCTCCCTCGACCCTAACGGTTGTCTTGCGAATGCCTTTGGACAGTTCAAGCTGGAGGCCATTGGGCTCTCCATCGAGCCCGAAAGTTTGGTAAGCGGCCAGCCTGTTGCTTGTCAACAATTTCACAACAGCCCCAAGGCTAACGTCAGGCTCTGAAAGACATCGATCCTCTGGCCTATGGTGTCGAGCACATCCTTGAAGATTATTCACATTCGCCTCTCAAGAATCGACATCCATAGGCATGAATACTCACTTTTGGAAAGGATTGACGCAGAGCGCTACACAGCGAGTCGCGACGTCCACAGGAGCGTGGAGCCCAGAACTCTATTCGACCGATGCTTGCGTAGCGATTATCGACCTATCACGATCCTGCGCAATCTTGCCGAATGGGCATTTGGACCGAATGGCATCCGTTCGCTGCAGGTGATTGCTTGCGGCGATTTTGCGCACAGTGGCCGTTCCAATATCCTTCGAGGGCATGATATATTACTCTGCAGGAATGACGACGAGGGTAAGGGGGGATTCCGGTTTCTATACCGAACTCTTGGGGAGCCTGAGATGGAACGGCAAAGGGTGGAAATTATTGATCAATACCGTGACTTCCTGGAAGCTTGTCCAATGGAGGTGCTTTCTGAGCCTGTTATAACGATAAATTGAGATGGATATCGACCTAGGTGGCATTGATCCAGTCTTTGACCCAGTATAGTGTGCCTGTGTCAAGGTGGTTCAATGTTGTTCGCTTACATAGCTACAGACATTTTAAGCAGCCAGATCGATTCCACTACCCAATGGACTTCGCTGCTGCTGTAGCCCATGCTAGACGATGTCCAATAGTCCACTCCACTGTTGTTCTACATCTCTTCATACGATCACATCATCTAATCAAAGTACTTGACCTTCACACCCTTGATAATTTCAACCTCTTTGTCAGCATTATCTCCAGCCGCCGTGCTTGTGCCTGGGCCGATGTTCTTGATGACTCTCTGCTTCACCCATTCTCCGGCCTTGACAGGCTGTCCATCGCTACCGAGGATCTTCTCTCCAAGCAGGCCTCTCTCGCGGAGAACCGGTGACTCTTCGATAGGTAGCATCTCCGTATCGTCCTCGATCCGAACCACATAAATGACCCGCAGCCTGTCAACATGTTGTTGGTCCTTGGGGGGTGCGATGACCTTGTGGATGCTGGATTTGAGATAACCGTCTGAAAACTCACACGTGAAAGAATTAGCCGTCTGAGCTCACTTGCAAATCATGTAGTAAGAGCTGCAGAGTATGTCTGGAGGGAGTCTTTTACTGACTTGTGAGAAAGTGAAGAGCGTCAGCAAGATTCACGGTTAACGTGCCCGGCACCATTCGTACGTCCTTCCACGAACCGTCCTTTGCCAGGACTTGCAGCCCGCCAATGGGCTGATAGAAGAGCAGGGTAAGACTGCCTAGATCCGAATGTCTGCAACTGGCGGTCAGCAAAAATTGTCATTCTCATTCCACCGTCCTTCTTGACCTCGCCTGCGAACGCACCCTTTCAGCCAGACCCCGCCGCACTTCTCATTATCCTCCGCACTCCTCGAAAGGTACTTCATATACCTGAGATGACAAGCGCTGTTTGCCTCATACCGGTGCCTCTTAACCAGCCAGTTCTCGTCCTCAAGCCCCAGCGCCAGCGCTAAGATGACCAGCAGCCGGTGGACGATGTGATTGTGCACGTGTCTCGAGAAGCGCTCAACCTCTGCCCAGTGTGTCTTGATGATGTCCGGGTGGGCCATGTCTGCGTGCTGCGGCGTGAACTTGGGGACGTTGTAGAGCTCGTAGTTATCCCGGACCCCAGGGACCAGCTCGCGGGTGCCCGCAGGCTTGTAACCGTTGTATTCGCCGGCTTCCATGTTGGCGAGGTAGCGCATCTTCTCGACCTCGGGCAGTGCAAGGAGGGCCTGGCCGATGGCGAACTGCCTCTCGACCTCGTCCTCGGTCAGGCCGAAGTTCTCGACGTAGAAGAAGCCTGAATTTTAATACTTAGTAAGATAGGCATTTTCTTCTTATATAAATACTTAAAGACGAGCATGATTACATACCAACTTCCTCAATAGCTCTCGTAAATTGAGTAGCCAGCTCTTGTTTACCCCCGGGTTGGTCAAACTTTGACAGATCCAGGGTGACCAGATCCGCCCAGTTGCCCTCCTCTGTTGAGACTGAGGGCTTCGTCCACGTTAAAGTCTGTGTAGTCGACATGATTCAGTCGTGTTCTTCTGTATTTTTGAGGAAAATTGAAAAGCAGCAGAAGGTTCGTCTTCCCCAGTGGTCCAAGGCGTCATCAATAATTTGCAATGTTGTCAAAAATGAGAGGGAAGAAGCGATGGATGCTTGTGCTTTAAACAGTGTCAACTCATTATTACTTCATGTTCATCTGTTGTTGTCACATGAGCTTGTTTTGGAATAGGTTGAGCAAGTTATGGAATAGGTGGGGATAATTTGCTCATGCAGCAAGGTTGGGATAAAACTACAGTATGGTACTCCGGATGGCCCCAGATTTTCCCCAATAGGCATGATTGGCACCAATGTATCATTCATTGTATTAACTCTCTGCATATCCTACAGACTAAGGACCAGTTTGCTGTGTGATAAGTAATATTAGCAGGGAAAAGAGGTTGCCAACATTGATATGTAGTTGTTGTTTGGCTGGATTATGCTTTTCTGAAATAAAAAGAAGAAATGATAATTAGCGCACTGCTACTACTGTCCTCTCAGTCATATCAGCCTGCAAGGGGTTGCAAAGGAGCCGTGTTTATCAATACTGAAGTCTTCAATATTATGCCGAGTAGGTGACCATCCTCTTCACTATACACCAAATTCAAACATCATGAGTGATCTCTGCTTATTATCACGCATGAGTAATTTTTCATATCATTTTTGAACGTAGATACAAGCCTTGATCTTCGTCCCTAGTTGTCGTGGAACTATGCACCTCCTTCTTCCTCTTCTTCCTCCTCCTCACTTGAGCAAACGCTTCGCCATTTGTCACAGAACTGAAAATTCAGGTCGTAGAGGAGTAATCACTATAGACTCCTGGTAGGATATTATATTACACATTGATTAAACCCCTTGTATAGCCACAGAAAAATAGTTTGCAAGAATGCCTCGCTATGGTCATCCGTTTAAATATGCATTGAGGCTGAGGCATTGGAGGCGCAGGTCGAAAAAAAAGGTGTGGAGGTCTAGCTTTTGATTGGATTGGCAGTATAATCACCACACTTTGTGCAGTTTCCTAAACCCTTCTTGGCGAGAGGACCTGTACCTAAGCCTCTGGCCCCTAGAATTGGAGGGGGGGGTACGCTTTTGCTTCTAATATGTTTTGCTAATCTCATGGATCCTGGAGAACGATATCACACAACGTGCTCATAGCCGCGTAGACAGATCATTAACAGCACAGCAATACTATCGCTCCTCCTCCTTCCAGCCGTATTCCGCTATCATGGATCCTCTATCCATTGTCGCCAGCGTCATCGCCCTCGTGCAGGCCGCAGCCGCCATTGGCAGGGGCATCAATTCGCTCAGGTCCATGGGCAAGGCACCAGCTGAGCTCTGTGCACTACTCAACGAGGTCAGAGGCCGCATAATTATTACCACAGAAAGAAGAAGGAGAAAACTCCAAGCAGATGTCCCCTCCCACTCTCTTTCATTCCATGCGTGCTGACTTCACAGCTTTTCAAAAGCTTACAACCCTACAGTCGTTGTCAAATCAGCTGCAAGAGGATCACAAGCCTACAACATCATCGAGCTCGGATGCAGTCGCGAGATGTGTGGCCGACGTCAAGGAAATCGTCAAAGACATGGACAGCTTGGTAAACAGGTTCCTCACAAGCAGCAAAGGCCTAAACAAAAATGGCCAGCACAGGATATCTGCAGTCAGGTGGAGGCTCGAGAAGGACAACGTCCTCACCCTCCGCGACCGGGCACGCCAGACCCGAGAAACGCTGGCAGTCTGCTTTGCATCCAGAGCCGCGGCCGCTGCAGACACCGTGACGACGACGATGACGACAGCTTCACGAGGGCAACTAGTCCTCGAGGTGGAGCGCGTCTTCCGGGTCTCGGCAAGTGAGCTGGGCAGTTCCATCCGAGCCGAGAACAGCGAGTCCCTGCAGCGCATCGAAGAGTCTCTTTGCCATCTCCGCGAGACGCAAATGCAGGCTATGAACAGCCTTGCGGCTTTGACCGCGAGCACCTCCTCTATCAAGGACCCGACAACTCCCACGGCAGCAGAGCCAACCCCAAGCTGCCAGTCCACCCCAGTCATCATCAGCAGTCCCTCTTCCGAGCCCTCCGACGCCATCGCGTGTGTGCAGACCTTCAGACGCACGCCCTGCACCTCGTCGTGCAGATGCCAATGCCACCGCACAGAGCTCGTCCGCAGCCCCGAGTATCTTCAGCGTGCCGTGGGGGCCCTGGTCCTGGCGTACAATGCGCTGCCGCTCTTCAAGGCCAGACTGTGCGACTACCATACGTGTCGAAGCCGGTCCAGGTCCATGTTCAAGCTGTACTACCACCTCCCGAGCTGGATCCTGTCCCGCGCACTCTTGTTCACGCTGTCGTGGGATTCCATGACGGGGCAGGGGGCATCTTTATACCTCAGGATCCCTCGCGTCATTAGTTCACACGACTCGATCTGGAAAGTGATTCGGTGCTGCGACACACAGAGGCTACAGGAGAGATTCTCGTCCAAGCTAAATTCTCCTACAGACATATCACCATCAGGAACATCTCTTCTACTTGCAAGTTCTTTCTCTTCTTATTTCTAATCAAATATGCACAGCTGTTGCAAAGAAAAAGACACACACAGAACTGACAGCTAAGCAGCATTCCATGTCCACTGGACAGCCCGTGATGGTGGGGATCCTCCTGCGTGCTGGATGCGACATCACCTTCAAGAACTCCCACAGGATGTAGGTGAACATGTTCCAGTCAATCAACCAATAATACATGACATCTAAGTTAACAACCCCTGTGTCTTACACGTCCCTCTCAAAAGCTCCCCCGCCAGCAAAGCCAGAGGCCGCCTCTACATAAGCGACCTCGAGCCCATAAGCGAACGAATGCACCGCCTATACCAGGCCATTGTACAAATGGACGACGAAAACTCGTACAACTCCACCCTGATCCACGACACCCTCCTCCACCGCCACCAGACCGGCCCGTCCGCAGCGACCACCACCGCCACCACCACCACCCCGACACGCCTCCTCACCCTGCAAGACGCCGTGTGCCTAGAACCAGCCGCCTCTCTCGACGCCCTGGACGGGCTGGGCTACTCCCCCCTCCACTGGGCCGCCCGCAGACAAGACAAGGCCAGCCTCGAGATCCTCCTGGACGCGGGCGCCCGCGTCGACACGAGGAACCTCAACGGCCGCACCGCGCTGCACTTTTCCGCCCAGCGCGGCCACCTCGACATGGTACGGCGGCTCCTGGCTGCCGGCAGTGACGTCGGCGCGCCCGATGTCAACGGCAGGACCCCGCTGCACCTGGCCGTGGCGGCTTCGGCCGAGACGTCCACAGAGACGATGGCCGTGCTGCTCGGCGCCGCGGGCGGCTGTGACGTGGACGCCCGGGACCGCGTCAACTGGTTTACCCCGCTGAACAACCTGGTGTACGAGTCGCTGGCGCGCGGCCCCTGGGACTGCCACGGCAAGATCAACGCCCTGCTCAACGCGGGGGCCGACATTGACGCGCCTGACAAGTGGGGCTGCACGCCGCTGCTGAACGCGGCCATGATCCCCTGGGACAACACATTGTTTCGCATCCTGTACGAGAGGGGAGCCAGGACGCAGGTCCGAGATGGTATCGGGAGGGGCATCCTTCACTACGCAGCAGCCTATGGCGATCTAGAACACATTGAGTACCTGAGGAGCCTTGGGCTTACGCAGGAGCAGGTGGACATGCATGGCAGGGACCAGACCGGTCACACGCCATCCAGCTTGATGGAGTGGAGGGCGAGGACCAGCCCCAAGAAACTCTGGACCAACATGAAGAGGGCGACGGAGGAGGAAGTCTCGGCCTTCAAGAACCTGATCCGATAGGTCCGCCTGGGTGATGGCACGGGAGACGTATTTGTTGATGCTCGCGAGAGATTTGGTTAAATCCACTGATCGTCGACGGGTAACAAGTATTACTCAAAAGGTTCGATGTCCTCATTCCATCGTCAAAGTGTCCCTAGCATCCTGCAGAACTGAGCAGACAACTAATTGATCAGGTCAGCAAGTATATACAAAGGTGAAACCATCCATGCTCACCGGCCTGAGGCGACTGCTCGTCTACAACCGCACTCCAACATCACCGGACCGGCATGTATGTGGCCGACAACTTGCCAGTCGTCGTACATCGTTCTGTTCATTTCTTGTTCGGGTCCAGATGTATCCTCTTTGGGCAGCCAGTCTTGCTCTACCCCAAGCCCGAGTTGGTAAGCAGAAGCTGCAAAAAAGACAAGGGGCAAAAGGAAACAAAAAAAGGGGGGGGGGGGGTCACAAATCAAAGACGTGTTGCAGTGAGATCAAGAGCACGAGAACCACAAGAGTCAAGTATCAATACTTAAACAGCAATTAAGAAAATTCAACCCCCTCCCCTTCCCCCCCATTCATAGTCCGACCCTTCCAACCCATCACGTTCGTCAGGTCACTCCTCTCATGACTTTTGTGCTCGCCTCGAACTTTGTCCTCCCTTTAAGCAGAGGATTTCCCTGATTCCTCTCTCATTACCGAATCTCGATGTTAAGAAAAATGAATTCACCAGGCACAGCCCTTGTAAGCATCCGCCAAGCTGAACCAAAGAAGATTTCCTTTTTCTTTTCCGTTGAATCGACCGTCTAACGCAATGCAGCACTGAGAGACGCTCGAACAGACGTGACATTGTTTTTTCTTCTTCAATCATGACTATTGCTGAGGCCGAGAGCAGATGCGTGGGGTTGGCTAAAGGTCGTCGTCGCAGGGCTGGCCAGGGGGGAACAGGCCGTATGAAGCAGATGAGCGATCCGCATGTCGTCTGAGAATACGTGTGTTGTTGGAGTGTAGAATATCCATTATGTATATTCCACACTGATGAAATCCTCAAATCGAGTCAGCAAGCCATTGCTGGGGTAGGCCGTTCAGCAGTAGGGTGGATGTCTTGGGCGAATCAAGAGCGCATCTCCTGGAATCAAGGCGAAGTGGTGGTACATCGAGGCAAAGTGTTCGGCACAGAGAAGGGACCAAAGAACAGAGAGCCTTATAGATCCGACACGGCGAGGAGCGAGAATCCGTTTGTGGTGGTAGCAGTCGGGTTTGACCGTGTTTGCGTGGTGAGTGGAGGAAAAGTAAATCATCGTCGTCCGAACCTAGAAATACGAAGAAGGGTGTTGGTGTGTGAATTCAAACTTAGGTCTTGGACGACTTCCTGGGAGGAGTGATGGATCTACTGCCTCCGAGGCCGGGGACGTACTTTTGTTTCTTCTCAGCGGGCTTGAGGATCTATGTTGACATCCAGAGTCAGCGGTGACAATTTCACGTTGTTTTCGTGTGTTCTGGCAAGGAATTCGCAACACGTACCTGGAATGAGCAGAGTAGACTCTCGTCGACGCTCATCATGGCACCCGCATTGTCAAACTCTCCACAGTAGTTAGGCGCGCTGAAGAGGGTGACAAGCTGGCGCTTGGAGAAGAACTCGTATCCGTCCTCGACCACCTGATGGGCACGGCAAATCAAGTCCATGTCGTGTTTTTGCAGGAAACGAGACACGACGTCCGGCCCGAACGTGAAACTAACACCTCTATCATTCTCACTCCAGCCGGTGATGTCCTTGTCGGGGTCTGACCACAGCAGGTCGCACAGCAACCCGCAGTCTGGAATCTGTACCAAGTAGTCAGTACCAAACCCGTCTTGAGCTGAGAAGCTGCGATAGCGCGGGGGCGGGGAGGGCGGGTCTCCTTGAGGTGGTTCTTGGCCGTGGGAATGAGAATGGCAAGGGAAAAGTCCAAGACTCACATCAGTGGGTCGCATGACCCTGCGGATCTGCTCCATGGAGTTCAGGTCTGGGCTCAGACCACCGTGCATGGTGAAGATCTTCTCGTCGATGATGGCCGCGATGGGCAGGCAGTTGAAGCAGTCAGTGAAGGTCTTCCACAGCTTGATGTTGTAGCGGCGCTTGCACTCGTCGTAGAAGCCGTAGATGCGGTTGATGGAGGCGCACTCGTGGTTACCGCGCAGGATGAAGAAGTTCTCGGGGTACTTGATCTTGTATGCCAACAACAGGCAGATGGTCTCCAGAGACTGCTTGCCACGGTCGACGTAGTCACCGAGGAAGAGGTAGTTCGCCTCTGGCGGAAAACCACCATACTCGAACAGGCGCAGCAGGTCATAGTATTGCCCGTGGATATCGCCGCAGATCTATGTTTTTGAGGGGTAGAAGAAGGCGGGGTCAGTAGTGCGCCACACGGCTGACGGCCAAACATGGAGAGGACAGGACAACCAGCTGTGCACCAAGACAGGCGGGGGGGGGGGGGGGAACATCACCATAACAGGCACCGACTTACCTTGATGGGAGCCTCGAGCTCGAGCAGGATAGGCTGGGAGATGAAGATCTCACGGGCCTTGGTGCACAGGTATCGGATCTCGGCCTCGAGCAGCTGGACCTGTTTGCCAGGGCGACTGCCACGAACCTCCAGCAGACGGTCGATTATGGAGTCCAAATCAACATCATGCTGATCTGCCATGGTGATCGTATCGGCCGCCAAGAGCTGGCGTGATGATGGCGGAGAAGGGAGGAGGAGTGGGCGCGCCGGAGGGGTGGGAATGCGCTGTGGTGGGACAGGATTTTACGCAGTCAGATAGGTGGGGTGGGTTGAAGCACTTCTGTCGACTTGATTTGCATCGATGGATTAGCGCGGGACGGACTGGTATGTGCAGAGGGAGAGAAGGCAAAAGAAAAAAAAGAGAAAAAGACAGAAAGAATAGACGACAGGGTGATGAGGGTTCTGAAGTGGCAACGAAGGCGATGAATAGAGTCGACGTGGGCTGGATGAGAGGAGTGTGGTGCTCGATGCAGGGGAAAAAAGTACAATAGTGACGGAGGCTAGGAGGGAGGGTGTGGAGCAAACGTACGTTTTAGAAGTGATCTTAGCCAGAGGTTGCTTTCAAACAAAGCTGAAAGCGTCTGCAGTGTTGTCAATCGCCTTCGCAGAAACGAGTGGTGACGGCCAGCCTCGTGTGTATCTGAGGTTATTGTTATTCGTATAGGTACGAGCTTTGTGTGTGCGTGTTGTGCTGCTGCCGGTCAAGATGGGCGACCGGAGCGATCCAAGGTTGGTTGTCGCGTCTCGACAGCTTCAGCGGCGGGGCCAGTCTAGTTGTGACGTGGATCGTCAGACCGCGGTGCTGGGGCTGCGTCAGGGTGTTCGCGTCTGCTTCGCCCCTTGAATGCGAAGATAAGATACAGATGAATGTAGTTCCGGTCTCTATGAACCGTTTGTCGCCTGTATTGAGGGATGAACAATCACCTCGTGATGCTTGCACCCGGGAGGCACGGAGCGGATTCGCGGGTGGATTTTTTTTTTTTCTTTTCTGTCTTGGGGGGTTCTTTCTTGTCGTCTTGGTTCGCCGCTGGACTTGGGGTGCCAGAACAAGCTGGAATCGTCGGGTGCGTCGCGTAGTATTGAGCTCGAAAAATAGAGGAGAGTGTATCCTCGGTCGCCGTGGTGAATTTGCAGGTTAGAAAAATGCCTGAATCAGGTCTTGTGGTCGCCTTAAAGATGAATTGGATTGACAAGTCGCCTGGGGATTGGGAGTGAGTGTCGGGTCAACAAAGGTCAAAAGATCGCTCAGGCGCGGGCGAGGAATTGGGAGTGGGAAGGTTGGAAGGTAAACGGGCGGATCGGGGACGTCAGGGCAGGGCCTTGGGTAGAATTCCAGTCACAATGCTACCTGGACCGTTTCGGGGGGGGCGTACGGGGGGGGCTCTGGGGGGGGGGGAATGCTGGGGCGCAGGGTTGCAGGCTGGCCGCCTGAAGCTGATGAAAAAGCGCGCTACAGGAAGACGACGGCTGCGTTGCAAATCGAGACTTGGCGCTCCCAACTGCTTGGATTTTGGGGCTAGGCCTGGACCTGGGAACCGTGACTAGGACTGCAAACAGGGGATGGATGGCTGGCTGGCTGTTGGCTTGTTGCTACTTACTGCTGCTGGTGCTGGCTTTGAAAAAGTGGGGGCAGCTGGGAAGGCGAGTGAGTTTGCAAGGGAAGTTGCAAGGGAAGGGGCTAGCGCCCAGGGGTCGGTCCCTCAACCGCAAGAATGGCAGGCAGACACCCAGGGGGGCAAGGGGGGGGGGCAAGGCAGGCACGCCGCAGAATTGGGCCAAGTCGAGGTCAAAGTCAGCTCTAAGCCCTGAGGCCTTACTTCTTTCCACCCCTCCCAACGTTAAATGCTACAACTATAGTTGTATACTACAATAGTACCTCTTGTTGCGGGAGGTCGCGGGCGTTGCAGGCTAAACCCCACTTCCGTTGAAGCCAAAAATGGCCTGGAATCTGGATCGGTCCCCACTTATTCCGAGCTCCCAGACCAGAGCTGCCATTGGGGGGTTCAGAAACTCTAGCCTCGCTCCCTCCATGCGGCCTCACCATAGATCTTTTCAACCTTACTTTGCACAAAGCACCAAAAGTTCTATCTATGTATATGTATGTCTTCTTTTCTTCTTTTTCTTCCATGTGCGAACATCAATTGATTTACTTCTTTTTTTTCTTCCTTCCCCCAGCGCGTCGTCTCCGTCTGCCACCGATCCCGATTACAAACAGTTCCATCAGGTGACCTCGACCGTCCCTCCCTCCTCACCTCGGCATCTTTTCCTTTGTCCTCGCCCTCACCTCGGTCAGAGCCACCCAGGCCTGGCTTAGTTAGTACCCTCGTCTACCATGCCTGCACGGTGCCCCGTTGGAACGCAGTTTAATATAGGCATCACCATGGCACGCCCTCGCTCACCTACTTGACCAAATAACCACGAACAAACAAGACCCATCGCCCACCTCGATCGAGTCCACCACAAGAAATGAGACAGACGTACACAATGCGACTGATAGCACTGGGCCCGAAACCGACTGCGACTCTGAAGACATATTTGCCAGCCTGACCATGACTCCACTGCCTGGGGTCTGGAAGCCCAACTGCGGATACTCTCATGCCATCCAAGATCCTGAGCTGTTCCTTTGCAATTTCTTCACGTCGAACATCGCTTTCGTGTTGACTTGTCGATCAAAAGCCAGCCAGCCAGCCAGCCAAACCTTCCCCTTCCGCCGCCCCCTTCTCTCATCCCTAGCAGTCCGTGAACACAACACACACTTCTAAAATGGTGGGTTTCAGCGTTGTCAAACCGGTGTACAGCGGTCAACTCTTTATGTTCTAACATGCCGTCCGAGGCTATACCACGCAGCCGCATATAACACACACAGACAGCTCTAGCCCCTGGCAGCCTTTTATGACGGATTCCTGAGGGCGTGAGAGGGGATACGCTCTCGAGCCGTCTGACCACTGATCACCTTGGCGCCGGCTTAGACGCACACCATCTGTCGCCTTGGCCTATCGTATTGCTGACTGACCCATCACAACTCAGTCCGAGCACCAACAGCAGCGCCAGACTCGGATCGCGATACTAGCCGTGGTTCTGCATCTCGTTGCAGAGAGGAGGAAGAAGGGGGGGGAGGGGGGAGAAAACCTCACCGGTCGACAAGCAGCAGGTGCCCCTTTCTTCTCCAAAAGAATCAGCCATGTGCATCCGTCCCACCCACCCTCGCTGTTCACCCGGCCTAGACTGCGATGGCACCCACATTAACGCTTGCCAGACCCTCTTGATCGCATCGGGAGGACTACTATTGGCTTCTCGAGGGCCAAATGCCGGGTTCGCTGCACGGGGCGGTCGGACTCGCATGTTGCCAAGTTTTCCAAGGCCTGGCCAGCGATAGAACAAGATCGGTCTACAATCCACTCGAGAGCTTTCCCCCTCGAGTCCCACGGCAGCCCGCCACCGACATCGTTGAGACTGCTGTCGTGGCACGGTACCGGAATCACGCCCATGTTCACTTGACAAGCACGCACAGTGAGGTGAGTCAAGCGTTTTTGTTCTGTTGGATATGATGAGCCTGCCATGAAACCAAGAAAACGTCACTCAGTGCCGTCAGTGTAGTCTTTGAGGAAAACAATAGCATTCTACCTCACCCCCAGTAATCACGAGTAGTATCCCGTCGGCTGCCCCTCGTCTGATCCCGTTTCTCCAGCCCGTAGTACGGAGCCGAAGACCATCACAACTTTGTGCTCCGCCCATAGACTTATTCTCCCCTGCAACTCCAAACGCCCGACTCGTGACAGCTTATTCAAAAGTTGCTTGCTCCACTCACCTGAGGACTTTGCAAGCATCTTATGCCTCAGCTCTTAAACACCAGGATCAGCACGCCCCCAGACCGGCAGTCATCCATGAAAAGCACCCCAGAACGCATCCCTGTTTCTATGTCGCCATCAGGTCGTCTTTAAATACCTAGACAAGCCGTCTGTGATGAGGGCCACCTCGACCTTTAATTCGTTTTATTTTATTTTTTTTCTCTTTCGACAAGCCTGAGTCATCCCACGTCGACATGCCACATGTACGACGCAGACCGCTTCACTTGGCCCCTAGCTTTCTCGATCTTCCGATTCAACCATCGTCTCATCCTTGAAGTTGATCGGCAGGCATCTTCTTTATCAGCTGTCTTAAAACCTATCAAATCACCAGATGACCGCAAGTTGGTTGGTGCCGCTTATTCAGAGCTGACTTGGGGGGGAACAGTCCTTTGTTTTTCGAACGTCATAATTCAATAGACACACTGTCCGATACTCCCCCTTGCTTAAACATGAGGCAAGCTACCATCACGGTCCCCGATCAAGATTCAGGTCGGCGCTGTATGCTCAGAGACTAAGGAAATGCCCAGGGTTCTACGGCATTGGGTAAAGTACTTTGGTCAACGCCGGTCGCCGGGGCTGAAAATAGACGGTTACGGTGGCGCTACGCCTGCCAGAGCTGTCATTAGTATCACCAGAGACGGCACAGCTTCGAACTTTGATATATCCATTCCTGTCTACTATAGATAAGCCCTTACTCGTTCAGGCTGGGGAGACTCCCATCTAGATTCTCCCTATGGACCACCTCTTGGTCTCGCATCACAACCCTTGACGAACACCCTTCTCGAATAATACCAGGTCCTCTTGAGATTCGCAACCTTGCCGATGCTGTAACCCACAAGATGCTCGCTTGGGACTATGGCGAATCAATAACATGTAGGAGGGGAAAACGTACCACTGTTGGGTCTGTCTGCCTCTATCTCTGGGGAAAGGGGCAAAAGAAAACTGGCGGTGGAGCTGTTCTGGGCATTAGTGCTGTACTTCAAAACTTTATAGGCCAAGTCATTGAAGAGACAATTGTCAAACCCGTGTCTGTATCCTTTACAGTCCGTCAGGGCTCTGCATGAAGATGTATTGGTATTCATCAATCTTTCCCGGCAGATCACCGTCGTTGTTTGCTTCGTTTTGGGGGGGGGGGGGAAGGGGGGAAGGCTCACATTAAGACGAAGATAGATAATTATTTACTTGGACAAGTA